>CM053786.1:85139337-85739337 GCA_028749045.1 Cupressus sempervirens | reverse complement strand
TACCAACCTCATCCTAAATATTGAATCTCAAACCATTGATGTACTAAGCTACCTTCTCTTTTGATAATTCTCTATGCCCAAACCAAATAGTCAACTTGTAGAACTCCTCTATATAATCCTTGACAATCATATCCTTCTGCTTTAGATTTTGCAACCTTTTAAAAAAGTCAAGTTCATAATTAAGAAGAATGAACTTAGCCTTCAATTTAGTCACCATCAGTTTCCATCTAGTGATCTTCATTTCACCTTCTTGTCTGTCCCTTTGTAGTTCTTTCCACCAAAAAGCAGCATGTCCCTTGAACTTTTTTTGTGCCAACCTTACTTTGAGTGGATCCTCAACATCCTTAAGCTCAAATTATTCTTCCAATTCACCAATCCAATCAATTAGGTCTTTAGGATTTAAAGTACCCAAAAAATTAGAAACCTCCATCTTATGCTTCAGCTTCAATTGAGATCCAGGTTGAGCAAACTAACCAACCCTATTTCCCATAGGTATCTCCATACAATCAGTTCTAGCCTCACCACTTGATTTAGAAAATTCAAAGTCTTCAATAGCTTCTTCATAACCATCTTTAGTACCCACATGTCTAGGTACACCACCTAAAACACTTACAATTTCAACAATCATGTCACTCTTTATCAATGCAATCTTAGATCTAAATTCTGCTCTCATCTTCTCTGAGATCCATTCTTCTACAATATCACTAAGATCACCAATTTCCCTTAGGTGCAATCTTGGAGGAATCTTCAAAATTTTAGCAAACCTTAAGGAACAAATCCATCAATCAAGAAGATCAATCAGCCGCAAGATCAACCTTCATCAACCCAAGTCCTATGCAAACTGCCTCAGCTCTAGTAATCTGTGTACACACTCAGGAACAACCTTTGCTCTGATACCACCTGATGTAGTGCAAGGTAGGAGAATCCCCAAATGAGATGTCCTAGCCCCCAACTATAAAACCACACAACAAAAACACAACATCAAGAGACAATAATGCAAGATCTGATACCAAATTACAATAATTGATTCATAGATATATAACTGATTACATGCAATATGCCTAACTGTAAGGCCTTTTGGGTTAGGGCCAAATACAAATAGCAAATTACAAAATCATTTCTGCAAGATCCAACATGATCCAACTTACAACCAACCTTAGCTAGCACAGATCTATAACATAATGACAATCTGGAAGAAAACCACCAAGGAAAATCTAAACTTGTGCTCGCAAGCCTACCAAGCAATCTCCTTGTTTTCCAGTTGCAGCCCTAGCTCTGCTCTTCAAATTTGCCTCTACCTTCATTCCATCTGAACTCAATAATAATGAATAAAAGACTCCCCAAGGCCCCTACTTATACTAATCTAAGCCACAAGTCAGCCCAAAACATAAATTAAATACAAATACATAAATTAAATGCCACAAGTCGGCCTGCAACAATAATTAAATGTCTAGAAATTGATATCTAAGTAAAATCACGCTATCTCCTAGCTCCGATTGAGTTAGAACTCATGTTTCAAATTGTAGGTAGAAATCTAGGTCCTCTACAAGCCCTTAAATGTGCAAAGGCTGATTCCTCAAGCAAAAGTGCACATCCATCCAAGAAGTCACCCACAAAGACTAGTCACATAGTTTACCAGAAATTGATACTGTAGGAGAATTGCCATATCTCCCAAAATATAAAGAGTTAGAACTTGCATAGTTGACCATAGATAGTACTCTAGGCCCTCTTCAAACCTTGAAGGCACAACTTCTCATTCATTAAAGAAAATTAGTTACACACTCTACAACAGGCACCCAGAAATCAGAAAAACACAGTTCTAGTAGCAAGGTTCAAACAATTCAAACTTCAACTTAATCCATCTAATCTCTATGAAATCATGAGGAAAGGTTCCCTAATGTTTCTCCAACAAATCCTTAACCATGAAAACATAGCTCCACCACAATCCAAACTTGATGCTCCTCAAAAATCCCTCCAAACATGTAGGATTGCAGGAAAGCCTAGGATGCTCCTGCATCAAATTTAAATAATAAACTATGCACTAATTAATAAATTGGAGGAAAATAAAATATAAAAGAATGAAATTTAAAGATAAAGTTATAGTTCTTATTGTGACGTAGTTATATTTATTTAAGTTAATGATAATTATTTAGAAGTTTTATTTTAATAATAAACTCTAAATAATGTTATTAATAAAATTAATAAATATATTATTAAATATGCATTCAAAATTAATTAAAGAGAAAAAGCTAATTATTTAAATAAATATATCTTGTAATTAAATATCTAAAAGAGTTATCAATGAAAAGGTAAAAAGGTAATAAAGTAATAAATAGTAATTGATTAGTGAGTTCCCTCTCGTGATGTCACAATTGGAGCCCCAATTTAGGGGAGAACTCTTTATTAGAGATCTAGAGATCATTTTGCAATTACATGGGAGCAAAATTTAGAATTGGATCAAAATAATTGTTGAAAGTTTTAGAGGGTTTGGATTTGCATGCATTCACAGATTGTCTCGGATTTTAGCTATGCTTTTGAGGTAGGGTTTGAAAACCCATTGTAGAATTTTATTGAAAGATCTGTCTACTTTGTGTCTTCTTGGGTGTTTGCATATTGCTTATTAATTTACTATATTGATTGTTGAATAAAGAATTATGTTGTAGATTTTGAAAAAAGAAAGCTTATTAATCAATAAAACTTGATGGAGGAAAATTATAGAAAATCTATAGAAAATTATTGTGACTATATTCTTATAAAACCCTTTCTAATATAATAAAAATTTTGATTATTGAAAATTGAAAGAAAATAATAAATTGAACAATTAGGGTTTCAACTTTAAATTTGTCATTAGAACTATGCGATTATCATGAATTTTTTAAATATAGATGAATATTCTTCTTACATCTAAAATAATTTAATTGCTATATTTATTTGGAAAGTAAAAGATTAATTGAGAAGAAAGCACATTGTAAGTAAATGTATACATGCATGTGAAATCAAATAAACTAAAAATAGAAACTAAGTATACTATGGTTGCATGCATGTGAAAACAAATATGCTAAAAGTAGAAACTAAGTATAGTATGGTTACATGCATGTGAAAACAAATATGCTAAAAATATAAAAGAGAGTATAGAATGCTTGTATGATTTGAAAGATCAAAGACACATGAAAATACTAATTACATATTGATTTTTATTTTATAAAAATATAATTTAATTTTCAGATTTATTTATTTTAAAAAATAATTAATTAATTAAAAAAATTATTTATTAATTTAAAAAAATTAAATAAATATTATTCATTTAGTTAAAGTGGATGTTAGCATGAGTGATTCTTTTTAGTCTAGTCAAACTCATAGTTGCATATAAATGACCTTTATAATTATTAATGCAAGAGGGAAGTTAATAAATAAATATTTATAATTTTATTTTAAGAGATGTTGTGGTTGAGTTCACTTTGTAATCTTTAGTTAATAACTATTTGACTTTATGAGAGAAATTATAAATAATTAAATTAAATTTATTATTTTATCTCTAGTTGCATTATTAATTAAAGAAAAAGTAAATATTAATATTGGACTTAAATAGAAGTCAAATTAATATTTTAGAAATGAAATTGATATTAGTATTTAATGTAATAATATACATTTATGTTATTAATTGAATCATTTATGATTTAAGATTATTTAAATTAATAACATGATAATATTGCATGATATTTTATATGCACATAAGATTGGATATTTAAATACTTATTGTTTTAAATAAGTATATTAGCATAAAAATTTATATTAACATGTATATTCTTACTTTATTTGTAAACACATCCTTATGACCCAAACTAAAAAAGAGAAATTGGTGGAATTAAATAATGTGGCTGAAAACTATGTGTTTTCTAATATTCTATTTATAGTCTTGTGATGTTTATTTTCTTGATAGTTTTTTTTGTGGGTTGTTTAGTTGGCCAAGTTAGAATGTGTACTAGAGGCATTTTTGAGATTTCTTTGATGATTATTTGACTGGATGTCATGATAAACTTTATTATTTGAATTGAGATTTATGTTTTCTGAGTTTTATGCTATTGAGCAATTATGAGAACTTGGGTTTTCAGAACCAACATTATGTTTTGGGTTTCCTGTTAAGGAACCAAATTTGTTCAATATTACTTTTTGTGGTATGGGTCACTATTGTGGTTTGTGATTTTTGAGAAGTTAGTCTAGGTGCATGC
Organism: Cupressus sempervirens; assembly: GCA_028749045.1. Taxonomy (NCBI): domain Eukaryota; kingdom Viridiplantae; phylum Streptophyta; class Pinopsida; order Cupressales; family Cupressaceae; genus Cupressus; species Cupressus sempervirens. Next base: position 85,735,108 of record CM053786.1, on the reverse strand, counting down.
CTATGGGAGTGGCTTGCAATGGGGGCTAGGGCCCAAAGTGGTTGCTAGGGTAACTCATTGTTAGCTGTGTAACAAGTGATAACATAGTAATTAAAATATCTTGCCTAGCCCTTTTCCTTGAGATACATTAAAAAGATAAGTTAGAGATTTTTTCTCATCCATGCCTTGAGTACTTGTATAGACTAAGGATGAGATAGAGATGATACCTTGAGAGGTATGACTAGTTTCCTCGTCATCATGAGAGAGTATTCTAGTTCTGCATAGAGTCATTAGGGGGCCGGGGTCCTGAGAGGCTGCTAGGGTAACTTTAGAGTTGGTCATTGTGCTTGTGATACTTGACATTGATTTCAAGGTGATTTTATATTTTTGGTCTTGGTATTTTTATGTTGACTTGGTATGAGATGTTAGTATTGGAATGTGTGTCCTTTCATTTTTTATTATCTCTTCTTCTTGAGTAGTTTGTGTTACCCTTGAAGTAGTTTTGGCTATTAGGATTCCTTGCCTAGGATTATTTTATGATTTGATTATCTATGTGTGGATCGTACATTATCTCTCCTACACGGTTGGAGTGGGAGCTTGATTAGGTGACCACATGGTTGGGAGGTAGTGTATTCTTACCATTTGGGTCAGATTGACAAATGTTGGATGATCTTTGATACAGTAGTACCGTTATCATTCTTTCTCTTATCTTGTAGACTTCTATTCATTTGATGTATCTATACATCATGTGTTTTGAGATCCTACTTGATATTGTATTGTATATTGATGTACTTGTATCTATTTTCAGATACCCTATGACATGTGTAGTGGATGTTATTCATTAGATGTGCTTTCATATTATTAGTTGTACTTATGCATTTGCTTATATGACTATGTATGTGTTTATTCATTTTATGATTATGAACATTGTAATTGAGACTTAAACTTATTAATAAAACTTTATTAAATGTGACTCAATGTGAAGGAACCCTTAAGGAGTTGAAACTACATTTGCAATTGATTATGTGTTCTTGATGTGTATGTATATATTGCTTCCACATTATTGTTACTTTGATGTTGTTTAAACTTAAAAAAAATAGTTCAGTGAACTTTGTAACATATTAGGTTTATTTCTTTTGGGTTCCCATGTGGGGCATTACACTACTTTCCAAAAGTTCACTTATTTTTTCAATTTTTTAAAGACCAAATAAATTTGCACTCCTCAAAATTTGTGCCAAGGTCAAAATGAGCTTGGTGCAAATTTTTTTTGCCTCAAATTTCAATAGTGTCCAAACTAGATGTATTTAATATGGAAATGAGGGTTTTTGAGTGCTTTGAGCTCAACGGTGATGTCTATTTAGGCTCACAGTGCTCCCAAAAATAGGTCCCCCCAAATCCAATACAAAATCCTCTGAAAGCCACAGATTTGAAAACTGATGCCAAATCTCTTGAGAATAGAACAATGGCATGAAGATCTAGTTCTTTGATGCCATGTTGAAGTTGATGAAAGGTCAACCCTATAGCTCCCAAGAATTACTTGCTTGCAAACACCTGTTATAGAAGAGAGAAGCAAAAAGTTATGCAGGTAGAAATTGCTAGATCCATAGATGAGACATTCTTGATGAGCAAAAAAGTAGATTGCTATAATCAAAAGTGCATGAATCTCAATTCTCAATGAATGTTTACAATGAGAGATCGTCCTTATAAAGGAGGTCAAAACCCTAAAAAGGTATAATCTAGGTTGCATAAAAATAATTAATAAAAGAATTAGTTATTAGATGCCTAAAGTTTAACTTAAGTAGAAAAGAGTTAATTAGGAAATATCTAATTACTCTAATAGGGGTTGTTGATGTGCCTAAGACCAAAGAATCTACTTTCAATTTAGCTAATGCTATCATCGCTACCAAGCAACAAGAGGCTACAAGGAGTAATGACTCAAAAAATTCCCAAGCTTATGAAAACCTAAGTTTACAAAATACACTAAGCCTAAGCTTAACTTCACTCCAGTGGCTAATTCATACGATGTGATCTTAAAAACATTGCTTGTTAACAAGCTTGTTATGCTACCTGATAATTCAAGACCCTATGACCCTATTGTCAAGCCTTCTTGGCGGAGAGATCATTTGTGTAGCCACCATAGAAATAAGGGTCACAATATGGATAATTGTATTAAGCTCAAGGATGTGATAGAAGATCTCATTGATGAAGGGAAAGTTTCTATTGGCAGGTTAGTTAAAAATTTGGACCATAAAGCGTTCAAACAACCTCTTCCTAAGTATGAGCAAGGATAGATGTATAATGCAAACAAAAAGGGTAATGATGCTAAAATCAACTACACATACACCAATATCAACAATATCATAAACATTCTTGATCTTATTAAGGAGACTGTCTACATGATGGGGCCTAAATTTGGTGAGGAACCAAACTATGATATTGATGATGAAAGGCTTGAAGTGATCTTGAGAACTCTTGATTCCTACCAATAATTTGATGATGATAGACCTATGGTTTCACTTAAGGTCACATGCTCCTCTTCATCTTATGATGAAAGGATAAATGGTGTTACTAGAGGTCAATCCAAAGTTGTCCTTAAAGTTTCCCTTAATGTTATCCCCATCTAAGAAAACTACCCTAGTTGCTAAATATACTTATGATCTTGTTAGCCAATTACAATATACACCACTCAATATCTATTTTTTAGTTGACAAAGTTATCTCTTTTGCACAAGGAGATCCTAGAAAAAGATTTGTGTGTAGCTAGTGTCGCTACAGATATTGACATAGATAGGTTCTAATCTATGGTTAATTATATCTCTACTCCACATTGCATATCATTTTCCAAAGAAGATGACAAGTCGCTTAGCCATCCCTACAATCTTGCATTACACATGGAAGTACAAATTCAACCATCCATTTATCTATAAAAGGGAGGGTGTTAGCTTAAAGAATAAATTTGACAACTGAGTGTCAATACACTTAACCAAGATCAAGAACAAGTGCTGAGTGATATAACAAGTGCCGAGTGACAACAGGTGCCGAGTGATAATAAGTGGCGAGCGCAACATGTGCCAAGTGATATAACAAGTGCCGAGTGACAATAGGTGCTGAGTGATAATAAGTGCTGAGCGCAACATGTGCCGAGTGATACAATTTTTGTTCAAGTGCCGAGCTATCCAGAAAATAGTATGTGTCGAGTGTCAGAAATACTTCAGGAGCCGAGTAACTCAGTAGAACAACATAAAAGTTTGGAATTGCACAAATTATGATACTAACAGTTTTTGTAGCTGACAGAAGGTAAATCTTGAAGGATTGAATGATAAGATCGAATCTTTTAATTTTCCTATGCAATTTGCATGTGGCCAATTAAGAAAATGCAAAAGGCATGCAACCAATCAGCAAAAGATAAGTATTGAGCGGGAAATTGAGATTCAATATGAATCATAGATCCAAAACAAACCCTAAGTCTTTGGAGTCTTTATAAGGAAGACGAAATTTCACTGTAATAGAGAGAGATGAGACATATTGAAGGACATACAAGGGGGAAAATCTATTTTTAGAAGCAAGAGTTATCAGATCACAAAGGATCAAGATCAGGAGAAGGCGAAAAAGGAGCCTGCATTCAGCAATCAAGGATTGTAATCTATCAGGTTTATTGCATCTAATACTCTCTAGCAATTGTATTAGAATAAAAAATCCTATGGTGATAGGTTTTCTTTACAGCTATTTTGTAAGAACCTTTTGATTAGGTGATTAAAATCCTTTAACTAGGTGACACTTCATGTTAAGTGTTTGCAAATCCTCTAACCAGGTCACTATTAACATAGTGTAAAGCCTTTAACAGGGCAGGCCTTTAATAGGGAAAACCATCAAAAGTGGTTGAACAATATTGCTGCAGTAATTTTTGTGGGTATCATCCCCACCCTAGTTTTACCTTCTTATTCCTGGAGGGTTTCTAGGTTACCAAAATTCCTGTGTTGTGAGTTATTGATGCATGTGTCTTGTTACATGTTTATTTGATATGCATGTAATTTACTTTTAGTTAAAATTTTATTGGCTAAAGTTTGATACTTATGGTTCACCCCCCCCTCTCATAAGTACTCTTTCCATATTTGAATATTCCAATAGAGGGCTCTCTCCTCATTCTCAATTCTTACATTCTCATGCTAATGTTATGCTGTAGGTTTTCTTGGTGCTTTTGGAGCTTTGAAGGCTTGGAGCATTCTTTCACTTGTACTCTCAATTTTTCTTTATGATTTCTTCCATCATGACATTTTATCTTAGTCTTTCTTTATGATCATAGCCTAGATCACATCGTTTAAAATGTCAGGCTTGTATCTTTTCATATTTGTTATCTTATCTTGCATCTTGCTTTTTATTTAGCTTGCATTGCATTCTCATTGTGATTCTTGGATGCAAGCACTCTTGGTCTCATCTTTGAATCTTTCATTCTATGGTGCACCTTGCAAGGGTTGCATAGCTAGGTTCATTTGAGAGCCACCATATTTCTATTTTCACTTTTTCATGTCACAGATAAAGAGCTATAAGCTTCCTCTTGAGATGCTTTCTTTCTTGGGTATTATTGAGGATAAAGGTTTATAAACACATGTCCACATTTTTGACATATAATGATAACCATGCAAAGTGAGACAAGATATGTTAACTAGGGAAACCCTTGATTAGAGGGAAAACAAAAATGAGAATGATTCCTACAACATGATGTATTAATATAAATATTCCTTTTGAAAGGTTGTGACTCTTTTAGGAGTCGATTAAATATAATTAGTGCATATGCATCCCTATTAAGAGACTTGAATCTCTATCAGAAGATTCCAACCCTATTGGGGATTGATAAGAAGTTAACTAAATCCACCATCCAAAGTGTTTCAAGACTATTCTCACTAAATAATTTAGGATAACATATCCAAAAAAATGAACTGACTAAAACAACAAATTATCTTTCCAATGAAGTTCCTTTGAAGTCCTCAACATCATCCTCTTCTCTAATGTGATCAAATTCACATACAATAACAATTTCAGAATGAGACTCTTTGTCACACACTCAGACACTTTACAACAAATGAAATTGTCTTTCCTTTATACTTAGTCCTACCAACTAATTGAGTCATGTTTGAGAGTTCCACATTGTACAGTAAATAATATAGGACCATCGTAAGATATTATAATCAAGTTCGACATGCTACAATATAAAAGACAACAATTTTACAACATAGTTGACCTCTAAAGAATAATTCGCACATTATCCTTCACATGTCTTCAATAGATGAAAAGTAGATTATGTGATGCAAGAGCATCCTTGGGTTGTTAACAATCTTGCATCACCCAAAAATATATTTGTTGTTTTTTATTTCAGAGTTACTCATCTAACAATTTATTTCGTAAAACTCTTGTTTGTATTTTCTAGATTCGCAAGCTTGACATCATATTATGGACATATCACAGATCATTATCCTAAATGCACTAAATTAAATGTTACAACTAGTGAAAGTTATGCTTCATCTTTTCAGGTGCTAATTTCCTATGTTGTTCTTCATATGATGCCTAGTATTCAATTTGTTGTAGTTCTATATTTAAGAGTTAACTTATGTGCTTTTGGTTATTGGAAGTTGGTTAATGTGTGGACCTATACTAATTTTGCATAATGTTATCTAATGTATTATGTATTTATTCATTAATTATTTGAGGGTCACTCCTATATTGGAATGCATGTTTCCTATTATCGAAGATTGTGAGCTCAAAGCCAACTTGTGTATCTTAATGGCTATTTATGTAGTTTCCTTGAGTCTTAGTAGGTAGTATCTTGGTGGTTACTCATGATAAAGAAGGTAGAGCTTGAGAATATAGAGTTTGGTTTATAATTTGGAATGTACTTGGCCCTAACTTGGAAGGCCTTATAGCCTAATATGTTGCTTATCATTTTGTATGCGAGCTATGTTATGATAGTATTCAGTGCTCTATATGAATGTCTCTTGTTTATAAGTGTGTTATTTACATTTTTATCATGTTATATTCTACTCTATTGCATTTGATGGGGGCTTGGTCATCTCCTTTAGATGTACACCTACCTTGCACTACATCATATGGTATTAGAGCTTAAGGTTTGATCTTATTGAGTGAAGGTTTATCTTGTTGGTGACTTGTTAGAGAGTTATTGGATTTGATAGTTTTTGATACAATATTGGTTAAGATTGGAGAGCTTGTGAAGACTTGAAATCCTTGGTTGTGAGGTGGTAGATTGAAGTTCTAGCTCATAATTGTAGAGGACTTATTCAAGTTTTGCTAGAATTTAGTTATAGACCTATTGATCCTTGATGTTGGGAAGATTTCCTATGTTTGAGATAATTGTATCTTGTTGTTAATTTAGTATGCTAACTATAAGAATGAATCCTAGGAGGTTGGAGAATATGTTTGAATAATTCAAGGCTAGGATGAGGAATGGCCTTAAATGGTTTGAAAAGGAACCCTGAAAAAAAATATGAATATGTTGTGTTGAAGATCTTGAAGTACTTGAAGTAGAGATCCCTACAGAAGAAGAAAGATTTTGAAGGCTATGATGCAAGTTGGTAAGAGTCATAGAATGAAAGCTTCAAATTATTTTGGTTCTTTAGATCCCAAGGAGTTGAAAGATTGGATTAATGAACATGAGGATTACTTTGAGCTTAAGAATATTGTAGATCCACAAAGATTTAGGTTAGCATAAACTAAGTTGAATGTTCATGCTTCCTTATTGTGGAAAGAATTGCATGGACCTAACATAGTAGATGGAAAACCGTGGTTTCTAGATTTAGGACTAAATTCATCCTTGAAGACTTTGAACTTGAATTGTTTAAGATATTACAAAACTTAAAGGAGAAAGATATGTCTATGAAGGATTACATTGAAGAATTTTATAAAATACAAACCTTGAACTCGTGAATCTTTTGAGGAAAAGGTTTCCAAGTATGTTAATGGTTTGAAATTCAATGTTTAAGATGAATTGAATATGTTGAAACTTAGTTTAGTAGAAGATTCTTATTAGTATACATTAAAGGATGAAGAAAAGTTAGGAAGAAATCAAGGTAAACCTATGACTAAGGTTGATAAGGGTAAGCAAGTTGTTTATGATAAAAAGTTTATTTTTAGAGGTACTTGTTTTGAAGTGGTAAGGATAGACACCAAGATTTTGAATGTCTTAGTGTAAAAATTGACAAATTAAACTTGGTGGTACATGAAGAACATAAATTAGAATCTTCTAATGTTGATTCAGCTTCACCAGAAGTTGAAGAATCTCTTTCGATGAGAAAATTCATGTTGGTTAAGCATGCTATTGAACCTATGAAAATAAGGAACTTAATATAAACTATTTGCAAGTTTGGAAATAAATATTGTAAAGTTATTATGGATGGTGTTAGTACAAATAATTTTTTTGTGAAGAGATGGTTAGGAAACTTGGTTTGCAAAAATTGAAACATTTTACTCCTTATGGCATCCATTGGTTTCAAGATGATCATTGGGTGTAGGTTAGAGAATAATGCTTGGTTAATTTTAGTATTGGACCTTTTAAGGATGAAGTATTATGTGATTCAATAGACATGAGTGCTTGCCATAGTTTACTTGGAAGACCTTGGAAATTTGATATAGGATTTATATATGATTGCAAAGAGTATACCATTATAGTTGAGAAGGATGGTAAGAAGTTTGTTTTGATTCCTTTGAATAATGAGGAGGTTGTCAAAGTAAAGAACCTAAGCATTTGCAAGACTTTTAGTTAACAAAATGTATGGTTAAGGTTCCTACCGATGAAAGATAGTTTGAATTGAGGTTATTTGATCTTGTAATTAATAAAAGAGGTAAAAATAAATCTTCTAATCAGATAAAGGCATGCAAGAATTATGATCCATTTGATCATGGAAGTAGCATCAGTAGTAGATTTGAGATTTCTGATGGAATAGTTGATCTCAGCAGCAAGTCTGGATAGACTTTGTGTTGATTGATATAGAGGACTTGTGGATGAAGAATGAGAATGGGATTTATGTTATGAGTTCTTTCAAATTTTCATAAGTTCTTACGGAATATATTTTTCTCACCTTGGGTTTCTAATGCAAGAGCATCCTTGGGATGTTTTCAATCTTGCATCACTGAAAACGATACATGTTGTTTTATGTTTTACAGTTACCTATTTGACAATTTATTTTGGAGAACTCTTGTTTATCTTTTCTATATTCTGTGAGCTTGATATCATATTATGGACATATGATGGATCATTATCATAAGTATTCATAATTTAATCTTATAAATGGCTAAAGTTATGCTTCATATTCTTAGGTGGTGATTTCCTATGTTGTTTTTCATATGATGCCTAGTATTTGATTTGGCACAATTCTTTATTTAAGAGTTAGCTTATGCATTCTTAGATGTAGGAAGTTTGTTAATGTGTGGACCTATACCTAAGGCCACACAATGTTACCTCATGTATTATGTATTTAGTCATTAATTAGTTGATGGTCAATCCTATATTGTAATGCACGTGTCCTATTATTGGAGATTGTGAAATCGTAGCTGACATGTGTGTCTTGATGACTATTTATGTGGTGTCCTTGAGTCTTAGAAGGCAAGATATTGCTGGTTATTAATGATGAAGAAGGTAGATCTTGAGAATAAAAAGTGATATATAGTGTAGAATGTACTTGGCCCTAATTGGGAAGGCCTTACATTTCAACATGTTTCTTATCATTTTGTATGCAAACTGTGTTATGAATATGTATTTAGTATTATGTATGAAGATCTATTGTTTATAATTGTGTTATTTACATTTGTATCTTTTTATATTCCACTATTTTGTATTAACTAGGGGCTTGGTAATGTCCTTTGGAGGTACACTTGCCCTGCATTACATCATTCTGCCATATCAAACATAGAATTACGAACATGTCTTTGACCAAAATCAAAGCATGCTGAACAAGATTTAACCTCATGAAAAATATACAGTTCAATATTCAACATACTATCCTATGTACACTAGCCTATAACTAAATCTCTAAAAATACTATGTAACTCATGCAAAACTTCATAACTCTTTTTACAAACACAAAAAAAGTATTTGATATAGTAGCATCTTAGGTGTAAGTACAATCTTACTATTGGCAAACAAATTTTGTTCCTTTGATTTTGAATCTTTAAATTCCCAAGTTCTTAGAACAACATCTGATTATAATAGTTTGAAAAGCCACCTGTAGATGAATGGCTTTTCTCTGAATTGATAGGTACAACTCCCTATGATAGATTTTTAGTGAATTATGTTTGTTCCTACTATCTAATCAGGGGTGCATTCTTAACTAGAGAATAGTAGAGGTATAATCAAGCTAACCTTAGACAAGATCTAACTCAGGTGAATATGAAGTTTCAAATCAATTATCCAATTTTATGCATCCACACATCTTATGAACTCATAAAACTTCCCTACAAACTGAACTACTAGAGTTTAAATCTATCTTTTAACTAATAAATTGATAACATAAAGGATTCCTCTTCAAATGAACAATAACAATACTTATCACATTCATTCATTATATTATGAATAGGGGAAGTAAAACTCCATTTCTTCCTCGTTCTGTTTCAAACCATATGAGGAAAATACTAACTAACCTCTACAGGAAGAGAAATAATTGATTTCAAATACCTCTCAATTGTCTCAGCAACAAAAAGTACTTCACACCAAAATTTTTTCTGACCTTTCATTAATCATTCAACTTCATACATATAGAGTTTGAGAGATGACTGTTATGATAGGAATTTTAATCAGTTCATCTTCTGAGGATGACAAATGGCAAGATGCCAGTTTGTTATATTACAAAATTTACAAAATTTGTAAAGTTTACAATAGAAAATAAAAAAAAGGGGCATCAACTGAAGCACTTGGACTTCTTTCCTTTTTCAGTTTTTGCTCTACATGCTTTAGCAACAACTATAATTGGAATCATTTCTTTGTGATTAGGCACATGTACATTAGTGAATCTTAAGAGCCACTTTGAATGCTCTCAAGCTAGCTCCTTCACTACATTTAGCTGACTTTTCGATTCTTCAACAGCCATGTGTATGCATCCACCACACGTCTGCAACTCTACCACTCTTTTTTGACTACTGGAAGTCATTCTAGATAGATTACTCAAGTATGTGGAGAAGTTTTTCTTCATTACTTCTACCCCAATAAGAGCTTTCCCTTGCCCACTAGTTTGTGAGTCAGTGTGTAATCCTTGCATGAGTTTGAATGCTCTGTATTGGGTCTTCCTCACTTTTTCCCTTGTTTCTTTGAGTCCCTCTTCAGCTTCTTGAATCATCTCCAACTTAAATTTCATGATTTGAAGCCATTCAAACATAGGCTCAGTCCCTTTCCTCAAAATATTTGCTTTAACCGCCTCCTTTGCCTTCATCTAGATGATTATTTTTAGGAGGGAAATGCACTCATCACATCTTTCCTTCTCTGTAGCCAAAGTGTTGTGATTAGATATGATATTATCCTTCTCAGTTTCCAATCGAAGGATAACATTTCCAATTTGATTGATTAGAGCAACTCCATCTGCATTGATTTTCTCAATCCATTCTTTTCTGATTTGGCCAAAATGCCTATCTTTTTGAAGCTATGAGATGAAAGCTTGCACTTCTTTTGCTATAGGGTTCTTAGTAGCAGGCACACCAGTAATGGTTGCTAATGGAACAATTAACTGCCTAATAAATCTTTTCAATTCTTCTATCTCGGCCTTCATCTTGATTTTTGACAATTTGAGGCTCTCTAGTTGTTCTTCTATCACCTCATTACTTGATCTCCATAGGCCCACCTTTGTATCATGTCTAGCCTCTCTAAGATCAATTGAATGCAGAGTGAAATCATTAGGCATCATGTCTTCAATCCTCCCTGCTTTGTTTGGCTTTGCTATCTCCATGGTTAAGTGTTCTATTTTTGGATCTTGCCCAAGTATTGATAGAGTCTTCTACTTCTTAGCTTTCCTTATTGTAGACCAAGAGTGAATTGCTTGAGACATAGTATCTTTTGCAAGGATACTCTCCTCTTTTCTCTTTCTCTTCCTTTCTACGGTGTCTTCTAGCAGGGACTATGTATTAATCACTTTAGAAGCAGCCCCAAGTGACTCTATAATGAACATTTTCTTCATCACCATAGTCACTGCCACTGTAGTTGCAAAAAAAGGATTCTTTGGATCTTGAAAAAGAAGCCTAGATGAACTCGGGGCTTTCTCTTCCTCTTGAGTTTTCCTCGTAGCTTCATCAAATTTAGTGGACTCACTGCTATCTCTCTTTTCATCCTTAATCTCTACTATCTGAATGGGGGAACCAGTTGGCTTTAAAAGAGGAGCGCTTGTAGATGGACCAAGGCTATGATGAGGAGATGGAGTTGGAGTAACATGAGGAGATGAGACTAGAGTAGTAACACCATCTTTCAACTCTTCAGGTCTCTTTTCTTCAGTGCTAGCTTGGGCTCCAATAACTGGTAGAGGACCACCCTGGCAAGTTGGAGCTATTGAAATGTTTTTCTTCGAAGGTTGATCACATCCTCTTGCAGATTGAGTAGGTCCTTGAGCACCTGTAGTTGTAACACTCGGTGTGCTGAGAAGAAGTGGGAGTAGCAGTAGCTGGAGAAGCTTGAGTAGTCTTCCTCTTACTCTGGCCCTTTTTTGCCATCCACTCAACCCATTTCCCAGTCCTCTTGATGATCCAAGCCATCACAACATCAAAATCTTCCTCTATATCCACATAGGGTTTAGAATTGATAGGAGTATTCCTTAGTTTAGTCAAATATGTATTGATATACATATTTTGCCCAACATCTTCTAGCACTTCCACATCTAAGTTAATGCCATATGTCTTTATTTGATCAACCATCGATCTAGCAAAAGCTCGATCTTAGCTTTCCAACTCATCTTTACAATCTGCCCCGTAATCTTCTATGGTAGTTACGTTCTTGATTAAACTTCCAATTTGAAGCACATCTCTGGCATATCTGTTAGGATCAAACATGGGCCTTACCACTTCATATTCTTCAAGTCTATATTTGTTCTCAAATGCCTTGAGCATGTTCTGAGCATCAGATCAAGACTCACAACTGTAGGCCCCAACTTTCATGGAGAATTCATACCCCTTCTTCCTCAAACTAGCACTCAACATGTTCACCTGAATCACTTGCCTCACGATCTTAATGAGTACAATCATGTCATTTGGGTATCTAGGCAGCTTTAGAGGAAATCCATCAAACACTGCAAGATGAAAATAAGAAAAAGATGAGAATTGAATGAAATAACTGCCAAATTGATTGATGTCTGCCATTACTTTTGGACTGAATCTCTGCTCTAGACATCCTTGGAGTTCCCTGCATATTCTCATTATGAATGCATCATTTACTCAGATATACTCCACATAACTATTCTACAACTGTAGGCATGGATAAAATTCATAGCTTTTCACATCATCAGGAAAATTCTCTATTCTGGGGAGTCCCGACCATAATTGTAGGGAAGCCAACATATATATCAAGAAAGAAAACATATAAAATGAATTGTAGAACTTAGCTGCACTAAGAGCCCTAGACAGATGTTCACTTACCTCATATGCCCAGTCAACATACTGTGTATCTGAGAAAATAATTTGCACCCAAAAGAAGTATTGTTCTACAAAATTAAGGGCTTCTACCTCACCTTTAAGTCGATGCAAGAAGATCAGAATGCCCACAATCTTAGGCTTGAAATCGGTGCCAAAAATGGTTTTAGGGCCCTTACTTTTAGCTCCCCTTGGCTTTTGGAACCAAGAACTCATGATTTCTTTTTGCCACACTATCTTCTTCAAAGAGAATTTAGACATAGCTCCTCCAATTGTTAATTCAGAGAACTCCTCTTGTTCTGGAATCCGTAGGCAGTTCACTACCACTTGCCTATCAATTGAGATTAGCACTGTTTGATCTAGCAATAAGATTTTTTTTGTATCCTAATTGTAATGATTGATGCTTCAATAATCAACTCTGGAGCTTGTACTACTACTGGAAATCTGGTTGCCTCTACTAATCCACTGCCTTGAAGTTTCTCTGTTATGGGGTGAATTGGCTCTATCCTTAGTCTTCTTTGGAAGTCTTGCATGTCAAAGAAATAGAGTGAAGTGTCTATAATATTCTTCCATGTTGACTTAACTCCACCCAACCCATCAAAACCAGCAAATTTTGTGGCCATCTTGTCTGATATTGAGGTGAATTGAAACTCGATAATTGCAAATAGTGCGAAGAGTAAACCCTATAACTCTAAAATTTTTTGAGAGCTCTATTCAATACAATGGCATAATAGTTTAATAAAGAAAGCGGTGATTTGAAAATCTATTATGCTTATCTTTATATAAGAATCCTTAATCTGTTCGTTGATTTTCATGATCTGCGCCACATGAGCAAATTTAAGGATAAATCCATTGACTTAGTAAATGTGAGGGTTCTAATGGATTTTTACCTGTCTTTTCACTATTCCCATTGGCCCAACAGTAACTTTCTTTAATTACAAACTTACTTTCCCATTTTTACTCAGTTTCAGAGAAATAGAAGCAGAGTACTCCTTCAAAAAAAATCTGCTTGACTAGATTCTGTTTAAAATACCTTCACCAACTCAACTGATTTGCTTCAATTATCTTTCCCAAAACATCCCATGATCAATTTACACAATTACTATGCTTGCAAGAGCGATCTTCCATTACATGTAAAAAATTGCTGTCGAGGGTAGAAAGCCCATGAAGGAGAAGGAAATTTCAACTTTTTTGCTTTTGCCCTTGTTTTACCTTCTCTGCCCTAACCACTTTACTTGAAGCCTTCAAAAAGTATAAAAATGGCTTCGTGAGTGAAAAATGGGACCCATTGACTCACTTTATCTTTTCACAAATGCCCTTTCGAAAAATTGACTTCTTGGTTCGAAGCCCGCTGAGGAGAAGCTATTTCTGAGTTTTTCACCAATATTTTTTTTGATCATCTTAATGAGTTTTGAACGATTCCCACAGTGAAGACATGGCAATACTTGAATGATCTACCCATAACATAATCCACCTCTCTTTATTTAAGCTCGCAAATTGTATTTGTAAACTTTAGTGGAGTTTCCCCTTTGGGGTGCAAAAACTCGCCAAGGAGAAGACGAAACTAGATTTTCTGCTAGTTCAACTTTCTTTATGTTCGAAAAAAAATGAGCTACAAGTAAGCTTATATGAAGTAACATAATTCAAGAATCTCCATCGAGCAAGGTCCTAAACTACCCAAAGATTCATAATGATAAGGAAAACCCACCCGACCATACAATGCAGGATAAGGGAAAAGATGAAAGCCCAATGGAGATACTTATCACTTGAGGAAGAAAGGACCAACTCAACCAGACTAAACATAATACAAGTTAATCTCCACTTTGCAAAATTGGTACATGGTGAAAAGTGGGGCAACACTTACATCACCCAAAAATATCTTTATTTCTAGTTTTCCAATTTTTGTGTTTTTAATAAGAGATATTCCTGTACAAAGTTTTTGTTTGAGGGAGCTTGCTAATTTTAGTAAGTTGATATTATGTGCTCAGAGTGTTCTAATCTCTTATGTGGCAGTTCATCTTTGACATATCAGTTTGCCAGATGAGTTTTATTGTCATATCATTGTTGAAAATATAAGAGGAGTAACTGAGAAGGGAGGGGTGAATCAGTTACTACAAAAATAAATCCTAGATCCCTTAGATGTAAATACAAATCAGAACTCTAATTAAATTATATTCTACTATAACTTGCCAAACACATGTGCACTCAGTTTATACTAGCAAATGTTGTAACTCAGTAAACACTGAAATAACTTGACAACTACTTAACATGAAAATATAAAGTACAAATCAAAACTCTAATTAAATTTTATTTTGCTATAACTCGGTAAACACATATGCACTCAGTTTATACTAGAAAATGTTGTAACTCAGTAAACACTAAAATAATTCAACAACTACTTAACATGAAAATCTTAAATGATTATCCTTTTTTAACTTAGTTGCAAACACATAAAAGAAATAGAATGAATACAAGTGACACTAAGATATAACATGGAAATCCAATTTGGGAAAAACCACCAATTGCAGCTAGTTACTAATGTTCACTCTTCTAAAGTGAGCCCTATTAGGAGCCAACCTTATTAAAGGTTTCAAAACACACTGTTAGGTGTGATCCTATTGGAGGATTTTATCACCTTGTTAGGAGTAGCCTTGTTAGAGATATTTAAACACTTCAATCTAGAAATGCCACCTTGTTAGAGGATTTACAAATAGCTATTAAGCCAACTCTATTAAGAGATTTAGATCACTTCTTCTATAATGGTTAGAAAGTAACAATGAGATGACCTAATTTCTGATGCAACTAAATTGCTAAATACAAATATTAATTCTGGCTTGTATACTTGATCCTTCCTAATCGAATGTATCTTTGTAGCTCAACAAGAATATTTTTCTTATCTTTCTAATTCACTTCCTTTAAGCATCATTAAATCATATGTTATGTTCCACACATTTAGTCAACTTGACCTTATATTTATATCTTACACATTGTCAAGTCGGCTTGAATACAACTTAGACTTAATATTCATCTCCTTAGTCAACTAGAACCAACAACTAAATCAATTGAACTCAATATGCCAAAACAAGAGAATCCTTTGTTAGCCAACCATGCTTGGTAGACACTAACTTAGAAATCATTTTCCTGTGTTAACCAAGTGAACTTAGTTATAAATCCTTATTCATAGAGTTCCTTTGGTAACCAAGTGATCTTGGTTAACATTGGTTCCATCCAAAATTTCCTTCATTAATTAAGTGAGGTTGGTTAACACTCAAATTTTGTAAACTTTCCTATGATGACTGAGTGAACTCGATAGACATTGTCTTCTAAACTTGGAAAACTCTAGAATACTCAACAGATACAAGAAACTGTCTTAATTTCTTGAGTGAACTTAACATATACTGACTAGCAATGATATGACATTTTGTGTAACATCAAAGATAATACACAATTAATTAATTATTCTTAACAATCTCCCTCTTTGGCATTGATGGCAATACAACATTTCATAATACAATGAAATTTTTAGAGCAAGAATAAAGTAAGGAACATATCGTTAGTCTCATTATAATTCTCATCCATGAGAGCTCCCTCTATCAATGTGAACTCCCTCTACCTTCAATTTCTCCCTCTGTCAGCAAAAATCAAACTTCAACATCTTGTTCTAATAGAAAAATTTTCTTCTTTGATATCAGACCAAGTTCTCCTTCTTTAATATTACTGGAAGTAATAAAATTTCTATGAGAATATGATAGAAAACTTCTCCCCCTTTAACATCTCATGCCAAAGACAATATTCAATGAATATCAATCTAGCTCATGTACTTATTCATTTGCACTGTGCCTTGTCAATATTGCATCAGATGTTTGATCTTCAACATGCTCTGGTTGATGCATCACTAAACTAAATTTAGTGAGCTTTAGATAGGGGAATGACCCCTAACTTATCTCTTAGATACAAAAATTCATCCTTAGGTAATTTCTTAGTGAATATATCTGCAATTTTTTCTTTAGTATTCACATATTCTAATCTTACCTCTTTATCTTGTACCAATTCTCTCAAAAAATGATATTTAATAGAAATGTGCTTGGTTTTGGTATACATCATAAGATTCTTGGATATATTAATTGAACCACTGGATCCCTGATCTCTATCTTCATACCTTCCAATAGTTGCTTGAACCAAACAATAGTGGAACAATTAACTATTGCTATCACATATTCTGCTTTTGTTTTGGACTAAGAAATACAATTTTTCTTTTTGCTTGTCCAAGATACTAGTCTTTTACCAAGAAAGAATGCTCCACCACTTGTGCTTTTTCTGTCATTAACACTTCCTATCCAATCAGCATTTGTGAATGCTTTCAAATCCAAATTGCTTCCTTTTTTGTACCATAATCTGTAGTTTTTAGTATGTTTCAGATATCTCATAATTCTCTTGATTGCCATCATGTGATTTTCTTTGGGATTTTCTGAGAATCTTACCACCATACCAACTGCTAATGCAATATCAAGCCTTGTATGTACTACATGTTACAATTTTTTAATCATTGATCTGTATGTGGTCTGATCTACCTCTTTGGAATCATCATTTTTGGAAAGCTTATGTATAGTAAACATAGGTGTTCCAACAAGTTTTGAATTTTCCATTCCAAACTTCTTTAGTATCTCCTTGTTATATTTGGATTGAGTAATATAGATGCCATCTTTCTTCTATTAGATCTACAATCCAATAATTTTTTATGTTGGAAATGATTGAAAAGATCATGAATGAAGAATAATGGAACTAGTAAAGAATATTTTCAATCATTGTTTTGTAATTGATGTCAAACTTGCTAACTACAGGAATGACAATTGCTTAAGTGATCCAAATACTATCAATTGGTTGATTGACAAGGAGGCAATCAATAAGATGTAACTAGAGCACCTAGAGAAAGGTTGAAGTTATGATGTTGTAATGAAGTATAAGGATCAGCTAAGCCATTGATGAAATAGTGTATTGATGACATACTCTAGGACACAGGGAATGAATACACTAAGACACATCAAAGATGTAAGGTTTGACTAAACCATTTGTAAAGACTGACTAAGTTCATCTATGAGTGCCGAGCAATCCTTTAGATGCCAAGCATCAGAAAAAGGTAGTGGATGCTAAGTAAATTTCTTTAGATGCTAAGCAAATCAAGAATTATTCAGGTATCGAGTGATCCAGCAAATTGTATATGCCAAGTAACAGAAATGTTCATATGCTGAGCTCTACAAAATTCAACATGTGTCGAGTAACTCAGGATCCAACAAGAGCTGAGCACTACGAAGTAAATAGAAGCCAAGTGATTCAAGAAAATAGTAGAAGCTGAGCAATATAGGAAAGCTTCAGGTTCCAAGTAAAGCATAAACTACAGAGGATGCTGAGCAATCTAGAACTAGATTGTGCCAAGCATCAATAAACCAATGATGCCGAGTTGCTGCAATAGCAGTAGAAGTCAAGTAACCTAGTTAATGCTAAGCATCAGTAAACCAATGATGTTGAGTTTCTACATTATTTGTAAAGTCAAAAGATTTGCCAGATTAGTAACGATAAGTTTGTTACATTGAATTTTGTGAATCAGTTGGATGATAAGGATGATGAGTAGATGTCATAAAATTTCACGTAAACCATGTAAACCAGTTTTGAGTGAATACTGATGGACTTATCATGAAGTTTCTCGAAGAAACAATTTGGAGGGAAAATAATATCATTGTCTTAGATCAAATCAAATTTATGAGCAGGAAGATTTGAGTGGGAAATAAAGAACATAACTTCTTTATAAGGATTTACAGGTCACAGATCAAGAGGGAGAGAGTGAGTTGGTCACAAGTGTGGTCCTGTGAAGAAACCAAGAGAAGGCTAGTGTGAAGTGTCAAAAGGAGGACAAAGTGAGGAGTAAGTACAGAGGATTAAGACTTTGAGTTGATCAAGTGACCATAGAGTGCATTGGCATAATGAGTGGAAGAACTCAAGGAGACAGATCTTGAAGGGTGGACAAGCTGTCAGCACTGCAAGGAAGAAAAGCAAAGCAAAGAAAAGAACTGAAGAGTGATATGAAATTTGCAAGGTTAGAGTTGCAATGTTTATCAGGTCAAAACCTTTCTAATACTTTCTTACCATTGTATTAGACATTGAAATCCTACATTGCTAGGTTAGCTTAACAGCTAGGTGGATAAGCCTTAGGAAAAGGATAGAAGATCCCTAGGAGAAGGATAAGAGATCCTTGGGAGAAGGATAGGAGATCCTTAGAGAGGGATAAAAGATTCTTTTGAGAAGGTGACTGTAAATCCCATAGACTTGGGTGGGCCTAATAGCTCTATTTAAATCCTTTAACAGGGTGGCATTCTAAGTTGAATGTTCTTAAGTCCTCTAATATGGTACACTCCTAACAGGGTGTAACAGGGTCACATCTGACAGTGTGTAAAGCCTTTAACAGGGAAAACCATCAGAAGTGGTTGAAATCTATTGTGCAGTAACTTTGTGGGTATCATCCCCACCCCAGTTTTACCTTCTTATTCCTGGAGGGTTTTTGGGTCACCAAAATCCTTTGTGTTATGTGGTGATGCATGTTTACTTTTCATGATTCTTTAATGTTTAATTGCATGCATGATAATTTCAATTAAGGACTTGACAAGAAAGTGAAAAGGATAGTACTTTTGATTCACTCTCATTTTATTGAAAAATTTGTATTGGACATTATTGGACCTTGAATAACTAATTCACCCCCTCTCTTAGTTATTCTAAAAAGAATTCTAACAATTGGTATCAAAGCCCACTGCTGATTTGTTTCAAGGTACTAGCAGTAGGAAGATCAAGATGTCCAAGAGAGAAGTTCCCAAGCTAAACAAGGAAAAATTTGTTGCATGGCAAAGTCTGATGAAGCTACACCTTGGATCAATAGGTGACTATGCATAGACCTCAATCATAGTTGATCATGTAGACCCTGCAAGACCCCTCGCTGTAGAAGACATGAACAAGAAGAAGGAGCACAATCAAGCGATGTTAGAGATTGCTTTAGCACTAAGCTATGCCAAGTATGATGACGTTAAAGAATGTGGTACTGCACATCAGATATGGGAAACATTAACAAGAATCTATGGAGGAGATGATAATGTCAAGAGAGCCAAAAGAGAGAGCCTAAGAGGAAAGTTTGATGACATGAAAATGGAAGAAGGAGAGAATGCTGCTCAATACGGTGCAAGGATGAAAGAAGTGGTAAGTGCCATAAGAAGCCTAGGAGGACAGTTATCAGAAGAAAAAAAATGTAGCAAATACTTGAGAACTTTGCTTCCTATCTATGCTATAAGAGTATCAGCTATCCAAGAGCTAAGATGTGTACCAGGCAACACATTTTCATTTGAAGGAATAATTGGAAGACTCACTGCCTTTGAGCTATCCAAATTTGACAACTACAAGCCAGAAAAATTTGAATCTATGTTCAAAGCCAAGATGACAATTAAAGACAACGAGGAGGTGCAAACAAAAAAAAAGAGTGGAAAAGGAAAGTATGTATCTAGTGATAGCAACACTGATGAAGATGATGTAGACCAATTGCAGGCATTACTAGGAAGAAGATTTCATAGAGGAAGAGGCAAATTCAAAGGTAAGATTCCAATCATTTGTTTCAATTGTAATGAAGTTGGTCACATTGCAGCCAGATGCACACAAAATAAAAATTACAAGGATGGAGGCAACCTCATGAACAAGAAAGAGGATAACAAGGACTACAGAGGTATAGGAAAAATATGCTACATTGTTGAAGAAGACTCTAATGAGAATGATGATGAAGTAGTCTATGTGGCTATGAAAGATGAATCAGATGAAGATGAAGCAACTACCCTGGTAACCCGCATGAACAAGAATAAAAAATGGATCATAGACAGTGGATGCTCTCATCACATGACTGGAGATAAAAGTAAGTTCATTACCTTTATTCAATATGAAGGAAATAGTGTTAGATTTGGTAACAATGCACCATGTCAGATCAAAGGGAAATGTAGTATCAAGCCTACTGAAAAG
Organism: Cupressus sempervirens; assembly: GCA_028749045.1. NCBI lineage: Eukaryota > Viridiplantae > Streptophyta > Pinopsida > Cupressales > Cupressaceae > Cupressus > Cupressus sempervirens. The sequence continues at coordinate 85,714,481 of CM053786.1, read as the reverse complement.
ATATCATGTGACAATGCATACTATGTTGAAGGCCTGAACTATAACTTGTTAAGTGTCTCATAGTTAGGCAACATAGGATGCAAGGTTGAATTTGAAAATGGAGTTGCCAAGATCTATGATTCTCAAGGAAGTCTAATAGGAAAAGATGACTAGACTAGGAGTAATTTGTTCTACCTAGACATGGAAGATGCTTCTTGTCTCATTGTTCAAATTGATGATGTATGGTTATGGCACAAGAGACTATGTCATATAAATTTTGACAATCTGATAAGCATCAGCAAAATGAAGAAAGTCAGAGGCCTACCAAAGTTGAAGAAGCCTGATAACACCATGTGCAAACAATGCCAACTAGGGAAGATGACCAAGTCAACTTTCAAAAGCAAGGTTTATACTTCTAATGAAGTATTAGAGCTAGTTCATACTAACTTGTGTGGTCCTACTAAAGTGCAAAGCTACAAAGGAGATAGATACATAATTCTATTTGTAGATGACTATTCAAGGATGATGATAGTCATGTTCCTGAAACAAAAATTAGATGCATTCCAAATGTTCAAATGGTACTTGGCCAGAGTTGAGAAAGAGGCTGGGAAGAGCCTAAAATGTCTCTAATCTGATAGAGGAGGTGAATTCACATCAAGAGAATTTGAAGAATTCTGCAATGAAAAAGGAATCAAAAGGCAGACATTAGCACCCAAGACTCCACCTCTGAATGGTATAGCAGAAAGAAGGAATAGATCAGTTATTGACTGCACCAGGACCTTAATGATGGAGAAAAATGTTGCACTCAAGTACTGGAGAGAAGCTATAAGTACTGCAGTCTACACACTCAATAGAGTTCAAGTCAAGAAAGGTACAAATGCAACACCTTTTGAATAATGGTATGGGCATTCTCCTAATGTAAAACATTTCAAAATATTTGGATGCAAATGCTATATATATAAAGAGTCTAGAAATGGAAAGTTTGATGCAAAGAGTGAGGAAGGCACATTTCTTGGTTATTCTACTAGAAGTAAAGCTTATAAGTGCTTGAATGTTAACACTAACAAAGTAGTAGAAAGCACAAATGTGAAACTTGATGAGCTTGTAGAAGATCAAAGTGTTGAGAACACCAAGAAAGTAGAAGAATACAAGAACTTTGTATACTTTTATGAAGGTATACCTAATAATGGTGAAGTTGCAACTCAGAATGATAATCAACAACAAAATCCAGTATCTGTCGAGTCACAGATAATGAATGCCGAGCAACAAACACATTCAGAAGCCAAGCTAAAAAATATAGAGAATGTTCATTCAAATTCTGAGAACTATCAACATGAAGGAAATGAAGAAATATCTGATGAAAATACACATGAAGATTTAGATTCTGAAAGAGACAACATGCAAATAAGGAAAGAACCATTATTGGCAAAGTATGTAAGAAGACACCATCTTATAGATCAAATTATTGGAAACAAAGAGGTAGGACCAATGACAAGGAATAGACTCAGAAGTGAGACATGTTTTCTCAGCAAAACAGAACCAAAAATAGTTTTTTCCATGTAGACTTCTTCATCAATAATTCCATTAAGGAATGCAAATTTTACATCCATTTGATAAGCTTTAAATTATCTATGTGTTGCATATGCTAGTAAAGTTCTAACACCTTCTAATCTTGCAATAGGAGAAAAAGTTTCACCATAATCAACACCTTCTTCTTGAGAATAATCTTTATAAACTAACTTTACTTTATTTCTTGAAACTTTTTCATCTTCATTTAACTTATTTCTAAATACCCACTTTGTGCCAATTAGATTTTTATCCTTGGGTCCAGGAACAAGAGTCCAAGTCTTATTCTTCTCTATATTTTCTATTTCTTCATTCATAGCTTCAATCCAACTTTCATTATCCAAAGCATCTTTAACATTTCTACGTTCAAATTTAGTAAACCAACATATACATTTCAATTTGTTTTGTGTCATTATTCTATCTATCTTGTTCCTAATGATCTGATCAGGTGCATGGTGCCTTCTCACATATCTTGCTAACATAGGTACTTTAGATTTAGAACATGTTCCATTAACCTTTTCATGATCTTCTATATCAAGCTTGGGTCCCATTATTTTTGATTTGGGACCATCAAACTTAGTTTTCTTTGGCAACAACTCAGTAGCTTCTGACTACGACTCGAGTGCTTTAGACTATGACTCAGGTTGCATTGGTTTTGAGGACTTGGGAGGTGAGGCCTCCTGACTTCCAAATAGATTTGGCAATGTATCAGGTTCATAGTAAAAAAACCTCTTGTAATCCTTAGGTTCTTTGTTGCTTTCTTCTTCACTCTTTTCTTAAAATTCATCAATTCTCACATGTACACTTTCTATAATCTTATGAGTAGTTATATTCAAACACTTGTATGCTTTGCTTTTGTAGGAGTATCTTAGGAATATGCCTTCATCACCTTTGACATCAAATTTACCTTTCCTAGATTCCTTCAAGATATAACATTTGCTACCAAATACTTTCAAGTAACTTACATTAGGTTTGTAGCCATACCATATTTCATAAGGAGTTTGATTTGAGTCTTTCTTCAACTGAACTCTATTTAAGGTATGCACTGTAGTACTGATTGCTTCCTTCCAATATTTGATTGCAACACTCTTTTCTATCATTAAGGTTCTTGCATAATCCATGATGGATCTATTCCTTCTTTCAGCTATACCATTCTGTTGAGGTGTACCCAGGGCTGATACTTGTCTCTTAATTCCTTTTTCAATTTAAAATTCATTGAACTCATTGGAAATGAATCCACCACCTTTGTTTGATCTTAAACATTTCAGCTTCTTTCCAATTTCTTTCTCTACTTTTCCTAGATACCACTTAAATTTTTAAAATGCTTCAGATTTTTCTTTTACATACATTATAGTCATCATTCTAGAATAATCATCAACAAATAGACTTAAATACTTATCTCCACTGTAGCTCTCTATTCCAATAGGTCCACATAAGTTTGTATGAACTGTAGTGCCTACCCTCGTTCACATTTTTCTGGACACATTGTTAATATTATTATCAGACTATGTTAGACTAGCTTTATGTTGATGGATTAGTGGTATTGTTTTGAGACTATCAGACATTATGTTATGGATTTAGTTGATATATGATGAGATCATTTAGACTTTACATTTCATGTATGCATGATGATCATTACATTGCTTTTAGTTATTCATGATGATTAGTTAGATGGTTTATTATCTCATGTGTTTTATTATGGATACTTACCCCATACTTGCATGTGTATGGTGTGCGTGTTTGTTCTTATTGTATGGTGTTTCTGATGTGGTTAAGGAAGGGAGTCGTAGTCACCTACTAGTCAGGATCTACACGATGCACCACTTCTTGCCATTGCCCGTTTAGCTTAGTATTATATACATTGTATTTACATGCATGGTTTTTATGCAGGTTGTAGGTACCGAGTATCGACTTCCCTAAATTGCCAGGATGAGTGTACCATATTATATTATCTCAATGATAAGAGAAGGGAGATAAATTCTCAAGTCCAAATCCCAAACCCTTAAAACCATTATCCTAGAGAGATAGGACAAGTATCTGGATATTTTACCTTCCGAATGTGTCGGATGACATAATCCATGATTTTTAACCCTTTAGATTGATTTTGTATGAATTGTTCTATGATGAGTTTTCATATTTTATCTTGGAGGTTTATGGTGAATTTTCTATTAATTAAGTCTTAATAAATAGATTTAATTAATAAATTAATTAATTGAAGAAAATTAATATTATATCATGATCTTTGATATTTTGGATTAAAAATAATTAAATAAGAATTAATTGAGAAGAGAATTAAATAAAAGAAAATTAACAATTAAAATTAATAATAATTATAAAATAATAATAAAGTAATAAATAAGTAATAATAATAAAATCTATAAAAATTAAAATGAAAGTTATAAAAAAATTAAATAAGAGTTATAAGCTTGCCTAGGAGTTAACACACATTTTTATTTCTCATATGTCAACAACACAGGAGTTAGTGCACCAATTAAGCACATGGTGTCGACAAGCTAATGACTCATCTAGAAGGTTGGAAAAAGCTTGTGCTTAGTTGTCTACACCTTCTAGTTGTTTCTAGAGACATTCTAGGTGCTTCCTGAGAGTCCTTTATATTCAGGCACTCCTAGAGGCTTAGGGAGAGCATTTTGGAGCATTGGAGGACTCGAGAACTTTGGAGAAGGGAGGAGCTTTCTCTACGGGTTTTATGAGGAAAAGCGAATTAACATTAGAATTCGGGTAGACTCTTGTGATTTTGCTTATGCTATTTCCACATCTTGCACTTCCTGTCTTCTTCGTGTCTTCCATATGTTTTCTGAGGGTTTTTCCTTTTTTTGGTTGTATGATTTCTCAATATGGGTAGTTAAAATTTATTTAACTTTATATGCATAGATCTGAAGAAATTATGGGGCTAGGGTTTAAATTATAGCCAAATCCATTAGAAAATTTATTGGGTAAATTTGGAGAACAAATATTTTATGGAATTTCTTAAAATTGAAAGCCTTTAAAATTGTGTAGATATAGACATGTTTCAGATCTGCATATATATATATGTGTGTGTGTGTGTGTGTGTGTGTGTGTGTGTGTGTGTGTGTTTATATATATATATATATATATATATATATAAACACACACACACACACACATATATATATATATATATACATACATATGTTATGCTTAATAAATCTCTGCATATATATATATATATATATATATATATATATATATATATATATATATATATATATATATATATATATATATATATATATATATATATATATATATATATACATTTTGATATAAATACACACACACACACACACACACACACACATATATATATATACATAAGTATATATATAATATATATATACATAAGTATATATATAATATATATATAATAATAATAATAATAATAATAATAATCTGCATGTTAAAATTGCTGCGAAAATTTACCTTTTTTAAAAATTCGAATTTGCAAGTGATTACAAACGTTTAAAAAAAATGTTATTATAAAATTTATTTCATACTGCATAAGTCGGGGGGGATAGAACCCGCACCCCGTACTCGCTGACGTTGAGGGTAACTGCTGTCGTAGGTACTGTGACGATAGAGTGTACGCAGTACCTGCTATCGCTACAGGCCCTGCGACCGTAGGGTACTGCGCGTTGGCAGCAGTGTTAATGTGTGTGTGTGTGTGTGTGTGTGTGTGTGTGCGTGTGTATGCATTTCGGTGGTTACAAAATCGGATTTCTCCATTTCTTTTTTCTTAAAACATTTTTAATATTTATCATTGCATATTAATAATTACATACATACATACATACATACATACATACATACATACATACATACATACATACATACATACATACATACATACATACATACATACATACATACATACATACATACATACATACATACATACATACATACATACATACATACATACATACATACATACATACATACATACATATATATATATATATATATATATATATATATATATATATGTATGTTGTTAGTAAATTTAAATTATTAGAATTGATAAATGATTTGTATTAAAGGTTCATATTTTATAATAGTGAATTACTTGGTAATATTACAATTTAACTATATAGATTTAATTAATTGAATTGAATTATGAAAAGAAATGTTTATGGAATTTAATTGGAATTTTGATGGGGGACGTTTTCAATATAACATTATTTTAATAATTGGAAGATCGATTTTTAGAATTATAAAGGAAAACCTTTATTCACCAAACAGACACATGGTTAGAATAAACGTGCAAAACATTTCTTCCATTCAATATCTAAAATTGGAAACGGAAACTGAAACTTTCACACTTAATTCAATTATGTAATTTTAGCAAAACAAAAACATTTGTTTGCATTATGTATTCTTATGCTTCTGTTTTGGGTTTTGGATTGACTACTGTTGACCAGTTATAGGACGTCTACCAGAGGCTTGGGAGTTATACGAATGTGATGGCATGCTGATCTTATTTGGTCTCGATCTTTATAAACCCAACCATGGTTATGTGATGGAATGCTCTATGAAATGTTTTTAATTACTGATTGTTATTGTTTTCTAGTCTTCTTGTGGGAAGCTGAAATTCTTATGTATGAGACATTTGACTTAGCCATTTTTTAGTCATCAATAAGTTATCCTTGGGATATTTTCTAGTCTCCATGATGGGACTGAAATGTTGATTTATGATGTCATGTTGTGACATGTTTTGACTCAACCATTTTGGAGTCTTTGATTAGTATGATTTGAGATATATTTTGGTTATTGAGAACCAATGAATACTTTTGATTATCAGTGATGCTTTAGTTGCCAATAGAGAGCTGTTGTGGTCACGATTTTCTATGGATGCTTTTCAGTTGCTCATGGAGATTTGATGCTATTATTGTGAATATTTGATGTTCTTATTATGAATTATCTTTTGGATTTTTTTTCTTTCTAGTTACTTGTATAGGACTGGGGTGATTTATGATTCCATGAGCTTAGGGTAGGTTATCTGCTTGTAGTGTTGGGAAGTGGCTTGCAATGGGGGCCAAGGCCCTAAGAGGCTGCCAGGGTAACTCATTGTAAGTTATTTTAATAAGTGAAAATATTCACACCTAATACTGACTTAATGAACCTAAAAATATAATTGTTTTGTTCTTTCTCATGCCTCGAGTGCTTATATAGACTAGGATGGGAGTAGAGAGAATGCATGGTTGCAACCTTGCATTCCATAGTATGCCTTGTCAGTATGAGAGGATACTAGTGGCTGCATGAGGATCAGTAGGGACCTGTGGAGTATAGCTAACTACCAGGGTAACTTCTACATGATATATGCGATGACACTTTCCCGCTTGCATAGTAGGTTTCCTACATGTCTTTGTGTGACTCTAGGAATTAGACGTCGAGTTGTGATTGGAACCTTTGAGTTAGTATACTTCTAGGATTCTGAGACTTAGAGAGTATTTTTATGCTATGTGATTTGGTTATCCTATTTGGGACTTGAGATTATCTCCTCAGCACGGTGGGAGTTGACCACTTAGGTACCATGCGGTCGGGTGGTAGTGTTTTTTGACTCTTATCATTTGAGATCTATTTGAGACATCATGGTTGATGCATCCTTTATGATGGTGGATATGTATCCTTTCACTGATGATCAACATATGTTAGATGATATTATCTTATGCTTATATTTGCATGTTAGATTACTTTCTGCATATGATGTAGTATGTATAGGTGTGACATTTCTATTATGTTAATACCGATGATCTCTTTGGTGATTTGGAATGTTATGCACGGAGGGATGGCTAGGATCCATGATGGTCTAATGATGCTATTAATGGTTGGGAGGAACTGTGCACTTAGTTTATTATGTTTGATCTTTATGATGGATGTATATATCTTCTATGATGATGTATCATGTGTATCATATGGTTATCTTTACTTTGATGTATCATGGATTAGAATAGGATGATGTACCTTATTTCACATATGTATATTCTTTTAAGCCTTTCATACCCTGTGACATGTACAGTGGATGTTTGAGCATTTAGAAATGAAATGTATAAATATTGGACTTATCATTATTATTTCATGTGGTTGTTGTATTAGATGGATTCAATAATGTTAGTTGATTTAGATGTAATTCAATGTTAAGGGATCCTTAAAGAATGTAATCTATTATGTATGTTATGTTTACTTTTAGATGGATATTGCTATTGCTTCCATTATTGTGTATAAGTTATAAGTGGTATTTACTTTCATGTTTTAAAAAAAAAAAATGCTACCAAACGTAGTAAAATTCTAGGTTAATTCTTTGGATCCCTTGACGGGGTGTTACATGAACTAGCTCCAAGACTTCTTTTGAATGATAGTATTTGCTTTTGAAACTTGTCTTTCCCATCTTACCAATTTGACAATTTTTGCATAGGTCCATATCAGGTTTCCTCAGACTAGGAATACCTCTTACTCTTCTATTTTTTCTTATCATGACCAGATTATCAAAGTTCACATGACACAACCTTTTATGCCATAACCAACTTACTTCTAGTTGAGCAATAAAATATGAACTTTCATTGAGATCTAGGTAGAATAGGTTACCTTTTATTTGTTTGCCAGACCCAAATAGGTTACCTTTTCCATCCAATAGCTTGGCCTTCCCATTCATGAATTCCACCTTGAATCCAATTTTATTCAACTGTGCCACACTCAGTAGATTATGCTTTAGTCCTTTAACCTAATAAAAGTTATCACATCTAAGTTAATTGGTTATTGAGATATAACCTTTTCCCTTTATGCAATAAGTTTCATTGTTTCCAAATCTCACACTACCACCATCACAATGTTCCATGTGTTGAAATTTTGTTTTATCACTAGTCATATGATGTGAGAAGCCACTATCAATAATCCATGTATCATTCTTGCTAACATGAGAGATAAGTGCCATTTTATCTCCTTCATCATTAGATTCATCTTTTATAGCAATATAAACCATTTCATCATCTTCATTGGTATCTGAATCTTGAGCCATAAAACAAGATTTCTTACCTTGTCCTTGTAGTCTTTGTAGTTTTTGAAATCTTTCTTGCCTTTGCAATTTTTTGTGTTTCTTTTCATCTTTGTCTTCTCTATTTGGGTACATTGTAGCAATGTGTCCAACTTCTTCACAAGAGAAATAGATTAGAGGAATCTTACCCTTATACTTTCCTTTGCCTTTGGGATATCTTCTTGCAAGCAATGCTTTAATGGCTTCAAGATCACTGTCAGAACTATCTTCCTCTTCACTTTTAGAATTTTTTCTTTGAGATTTTTTAGCTTTCTTCTGGAGTGATACCTTGGCTTCAAATGCAGACTCAAGATTGGTAGAACTAGGAGTATAATTGTCATAGTTATCTAGTTCAAATGTTGTCAATCTTCCAACTAGAGCATCCAAAATTATATTGTTATTTGGATCACATCTCATTTCTTGAATAGTAGACACTCTGATTACATATATAGGAAGAAGGGTTTTGAGTACCTTTCTTACCACTATTAAATCTTTAGTTGTTCCTCTAGAGGCTTTGATAACACTAACAATAACTTGGATTGTTTCAACATATTTTGCAATGTTTTCATCCCCTCTCATTTTCATCTGATCAAATTGTCCTCTATGAATTTTAAATTTGGCTCTCCTTACATTGTCATCTCCTCCATGGATGGATTTTAGCTCGATCCACATTTCATAAGTAGTTCCAAAATCTTTTACCTCATCTAGTTTGGAAAAGTTGAGAGATGAAGTAATATCAATCATCATGATATTATTACTTTTCTTCTCTACAATTTCTTCAATGGTCATAGTTCCAGTAGGAGCCTTGTATTTGGCATCTAGATATTTAGCCCTGAATCTCCAATGTTTGCTAAGTATAGCCTCATGAGTTCTTGCCATGCCTTGAAGTTTTCTTTGTTTATCTTTGGGATCTCCCTTCTGTATAAGACATCTTGATTTTTAGCTTAGGTCCTTGAAACCTTTTCTACAAGTACCAAAAGATCTAATACCAATTGTTGGAAATATAAGAGGAGTAATTGAGAGGGACAGAGTGAATCAATTACTACAAAAATAAATCCTAGATTCCTTAGATCTTAATACAAATCAAAACTTTGATTAAACTATATTTTGTGTAACTTAACAAACACATACACACTCAATTTATACTAGCAAATGTTGTAACTCTGTAAACACTAAAATAACTTGACAACTTCTTAACATGAAAATCCTAAGTGATTATTCTTATTTAACTTAGTTACAAACATATAAAAGAAATAGCATGAACACAAGTGACACCAAGATATAATGTGGAGAGTCAATTTGGGAAAAACCACCAATTACTCTTCTGAAGTGTTAGGTGTGATCTTGTTAGAGGATTTAATAACCCTGTTAGGAGTGGCCTTGTTAGAGGTCTTTAGACACTTCAATCTAGAAATTCCACCTTGTTAGAGGATTTAAAAATAGTTTTTAAGCTAACTCTATTAAGAAATTTAGATAACTACTACAATGGTTAGAAAGTATGAATGAGATGACCTAATTTTTGATGCAACTGAATTGCTGATTAAAAATATCAATTCTAGCTTGTATACTTGATCCTTCTTGATCAAATGTATGTTTGTAGCTCAATAAGGATATTCTTCTTATCCTTCTAATTCACTTCCTCTAAGCACCATCAAATCTTTTGTTATGTTCCACACATTTAATCCTCAACTTGGCCTTATAATTAGATCTTACACATTGTCAACTCAGCTTGAATACAACTTAGAATACTTAATATTCATCTCGTCATTTTTCTAGAATGAACAACTAAATCAATTGAACTCAATATGCTAAAATAAGAGAATCCTTTGTTAGCTGACTATGCTTAGTAGACACTAACTCAGAAACAATTTTCTTGTGTTAACCAAGTAAACTTCGTTAACACTACATATTCAAAAAGTTCCATTGGTAACCAAGCTTGATTAATACTGATTCCATCCAACATTTTCTTTATTAACTGAGTGAGCTTGGTTAACTGTAATACCCCGCTAAGGGATCCAAAGAATTAACGTAGAATTTCACTAAGTTTGGTAGCATTTTTTTTTTTTTAAACATGAAAGTAAATACCACTTATAACTTATACACAATAATGGAAGCAATAGCAATATCCATCTAAAAGTAACCATAACATACATAACAGATTACATTCTTTAAGGATCCCTTAATGTTGAATTACATCCAAATCAACTAACATTATTGAATCCATCTAATACAACAACCACATGAAATAATAATGATAAGTCCAATGTTTATACATTACATTTCTAAATGCTCAATCATCCACTATACATGTCACATGGTATGAAATGCTTAAAAGAATATACATATGTGAAATAAGGTTCATCATCCTATTCTAATCCATAATATATCAAAGTAAAGATAACCATATGATACACATGATACATCATCATAGAAGATATATGCATCCATCATAAAGATCAAACATAATAAACTAATTGCATGGTTCCTCCCAACCATAAATAGCATCATTAGACCATCATGGATCCTAGCCATCCCTCCGTGTATAACATTCCAAATCATCGAAGAGATCATCGATATTAGCATAGTAGGAATGTCACACCTATACATACTACATCATATGCAGAAAGTAATCTAACATGCAAATATAAGCATAAGATAACATCATCTAACATATGCTAATCATCAGTGAAAGGATACATATCCACCATCGTAAAGGACACATCAACCACGATGTCTCAAACAGATCTCAAATGATAAGAGTGGAAAAAAACTACCACCCAACCATGTGGTACCTAAGTGGTCCACTCCCACCATGCTGAGGAGATAATCTCAAGTCCCAAACATGATAGCAAAATCACATAGCATAAAAATAATGATGCAGGAGCATCTAGAGGTATAAGGGCAATCCTGTGTCACCCAAAAAATGTACTTAGACTTAGTTTCTATTTCATGTGTTTTCATTTTTGGACACCCATTTGGGTCAAATAAAGGTTCCAACTCTCATAGTTCCACTATCAGTGTTCGTGTAAATTCCAAAAAAATAGGAGTATGTAATTGAGCCATCATTTTGGTGAACTAGGAGGTGTAAATTGGCTAGATGAATGTAATTATAATTTAGAGCATTCCAAAAAAAGAATCAAGTCAAAAGGCCCCACGGTTTGAAAGTTATTGCAATTTTTCAGGTTGTGGAGACCTCCTAAGAATGCTTCAAAGTCAGGTTTGAGGCATTAAATGACCTCGAAAAGGGCTAAAAAATGGGGGATGAGTGAAGCTAGTCCATAGGGCTATAGAGTGCTTCGAGAGCTTTCCAAAAATGTAAATAGTTCATCAATCGGAGCTACGGTTCAAAAGTTATGCCTCCTAAAAGTTCGGTTACCGTTTCTGGATTCTTCTAGATTTGTGTCGACTTCTAATGCAGCTTCTGGAACCTTCTATTTGGTTGGTGGATGCCTACTAGCACTTTCTAGAATGTACTCCTAGTCCTTAACCCTCTGGGGTCTATTCAAGGAGATTTTGGCATTGTAAAAGGCAGTTCGGAGTGGAGTTTGAGAGGAGGTACTGATAGGAGAAATTATCTCCACATTTATGCTATTGTAAGCCCTTAGGGCATGTTTTGAAGTTTATTTTCTCTGTACTGAATGTACTAGCTTATTTTTTAGTTAATAGAATTTCCCTTCTTCTGTTGTGTCCATTCTGTTCTTGGGTTGTGTCTCCATCAAATACTCTCTAAGTCTCAGAATCCTAGAAGTATACTAACTCAAAGGTTCCAATCACAACTCGACATCTAATTCCTAGAGGCACACAAAGACATGTAGGACACCTACTATGCAAGCAGGAAAGTGTCATGGCATATATCATGTAGAAGTTACCCTGGCAGTTAGCTATACTCCACAGGTCCCTAATGATCCTCATGCGGCCACCACTAGTATCCTCTCATACTAACAAGGCATACTATGGAATGCAAGGTCGCAACCATGCATTCTCTCTACTCCCATCCTAGTTTGTACAAGCACTCGAGGCATGGGAAAGAACAAAACACTTATCTTTTTAGGTTCATTAAGTTAGTATTAGGTGTGAATGTTTTCACTTATTAAAACAACTTACAATGAGTTACCCTGGTAGCCTATTAGGGCCCCGACCCCCATTACAAGCCACTTCCTGACACTACAAGTAGATAACCTAACCTAAGCTCATGGAATCATAAATCACCCCAGTCCTATACAAGCGATTGGAAAGAAAAAAATCAAAAGGTAATCCATAATAAGAACATCAAATATCCACAAAAATAGTATCAAATCTCCATGAGCAACGGAAAAGCATTCATAGAAAATCATGGCCACAATAGCTCTCTATTGGTAACTGAAGCATCACTGATAATCAAAAGTATCCATTGGTTCTCAATAACCAAAATATATCTCAAATCATACTAATCGAGGACTCCAAAATGGTTGAGTCAAAACATGTCACAACATGACATCATAAATCAACATTTCAGTCCCATCATGGCAACTAGAAAATATCCCAAGGATAACTGATCGATGACTCAAAAATGTTTAAGTCAAATGTCTCATACATAAGAATTTCAGCTTCCCACAAGAAGACTAGAAAACAATAACAATTAGTAATTACAAACATTTCATAGAGCATTCCATCACATAACCATGGTTGGGTTTATAAAGATCGAGACCAAATAAGATCGACATGCCATCACATTCGCATAACTTGCAAGCCTCTGGTAGACATCCTATAATTGGTCAACACTAGTCAACCTAAAACCCAAAACAAAAGCATAAGAATACATAATGCAAACACATGTTTTGGTTTTGCTAAAATTACATAATTGAATTAAGTGTGGAGGTTTCAGTTTCAATTTCCAATTTTAGATATTGAATATAAGAAATGTTTTGCACATTTATTCCAATCCATGTGTCTATTTCGTGAATAAAGGTTTTCCTTTATAATTCTAAATATTGATCTTCCAATTATTAAAATAATGTTATATTGAAAACGTCCCCCATCAAAATTCCAATTAAATTCCATAAAAAATTCTTTTCATAATTCAATTCAATTATTTAAATCTATATAGCTAAATTGTAATATTACCAAGTAATTCACTATTATAAATATGAACCTTTAATACACATCATTTGTCAATTCTAATAATTGAAATTTACTAACAACATACATACATACTTACATATATACATACATACATACACACACACACACACACACACACACACACACACACACATACATATATAAATATATATATATATTTAATTATTAATATGCAATGATAAATATTAAAAATGTTTTAAGAAAAATGAAATGGAGAAATCCAATTTTGTAACAACCGAAACACATGCACATATATATTAACACCACTGTTGGCTTGTGGTACCCTGTGGTCGCAGGGCTTGGGGCGACAGCAGGTACTGCGTACCCTCTGTCATTGCAGTACTTGCAGCAGCAGGTACCTACGACATCAACGAGTATGGGGTGCGAGTTCCATCCCCCCCCACTTATGCAGTATGAAATAAATTTTATAATAACATTTTTAAAAACGTCTGTAATCACTTGCGAATTTGGATTTTTAAAAAGGATAAATTTTCGTAGCGATTTTAACATGCGGATTATTATAATATATATATACGTATGTATATATATATGTATATTTATATCAAAATGTATATATGTATATATATAAATATATGTAGAGATTTATTAAGCATAACATATGTGTATATATATATATAGATCCGAAACATGTCTATATCTACACAATTTTAAAGGCTGTCAATTTTAAGAAATTCCATAAAATATTTGTTCTCTAAATTTATCCAATAAATTTTCTAACGGATTTGGCTATAATTTAAACCCTAGCCCTATAATCTCTTTAGATCTACGCATATAAAGTTTTCTCAAATAAATTTTAACTACCCATATTGAGAAAGCATACAACCAAAAATAGGAAAAACCCTCAAAAAACATATGGAAGACACGAAGAAGACAAGAAGTGTAAGATGTAGAAATAGAATAAGCAAAATCACAAGAGTCTACCCGGATTCTGATGCTAATTCAATTTTCCTCAGAAAACCTGCAGAGCAAGCTCCTCCCTTCTCCAAAGTTCTCGAGTCCTCCAATGCTCCAAAACGCTCTCTCTAAGCCTCTAGGGATGCTCGAATGTAAAGGACTCTCAGGAAGCACCTAGAATGTCTCTAGAAACAACTAGAAGGTGTAGACAACTAAGCACGAGCTTTTTCCAACCTTCTAGATGAGTCATAAGGTTGTAGAAACCATGTGCTTAATTGGTGCACTAACTCTTGTGTTGTTGACATATGAGAAATAAAAAGGTGTGTTTACTCCTAGGAAAGCTTATAACGCTTATTTAATTTTTTCATAACTTTCATTTTAATTTTTATAACTTTTATTATAATTATTTATTTATTTATTTATTTTTATGCAAAAGTGGCAAGCCACTGTAATATTTTATTAATCTGATTCAATGAGGTGAACTAGGAAAGAATCAGTGAAGAAAACCTAGCATCGTCCCTAATGTATACATAGTTTTAGATATTTTGAACAAATAATTACAAATGGTGAATCAAGTACCACCCATCAGTATATCTAGAACTGAATATCACCTTCCTTCAAACTGGTATACATGAGCACGATCCAACAAACTTATCTTCTTGAATTAATTTTTTGAGGGCAGCATGTTTCTCAATTATGGATAAAGGGTGATGTGATGAAATCAACAACCCATCACAACCCAAATTTGAAAGAAAATCCACAACATGGTTTCCTTCCCTATAGGCGTGTGAAATAAAAACATCCGAGCACTCATCTAGGAGCCTCCAAATTTGAATAAGAATATATTTTCACTTCCAAGAGAAGATAGTCCTATGAATACAGGCATTAATACTGACAGAGGAGTCCCCTTCATTATGTAGCAATCAAAAATTACCTTGTTTTGCTAAAATAAGACCAACTAATAGAGCTTGTACCTCTACCATGTTATTTGTATTAATAGGCAAAGGGGATATTTTAATTTCCACAACATCTCCATCTAAATTTTTGATACATGCACCAAAACTAGAAGGGCCAGGATTACCTCTTGATGCGCCATCAAAATTCAATTTCCAATATCCCTCATCTGGTGGCCTCCATCCTGTTTGCTTACGAGATAATGAAGAAGTGGAAGAATTACCAATTTTCCAACCATTTGGAATGAATAAATGTTTCCATCTTTGAATAATTTGAGAGTCCCAAGAAGTAACAATAGGATTAAATTTTGTCTTTTGCAGACTTGAATTTGTCACTTCTGAGATAGATCTTTCAATTCTCTCCAAAAAAATTTCTAAGGAATGGCTCTCTTTTCTAAAAATGTTTTTGTTATGTTCCCACCAAATAGCCCAAACAACCATGCTGGGATACATTTCCAAAGGTTTGCAAATAATGATTTGGGATAAAGGATTCACCAAGCTTGAAAAAGATCCCACAATTTATTTTGGAGAGGAGTCCTATAGTGCAGCTTATTCAAGACAAAACTCTAGCATTGATAAGAAAATGAGCATGAGACAAAAATTTGATCCACTGATTCTTCACACTCATCACAAAAAACACAGTTAAAAGAGGAGGCAATGTGCAATCTAGCCAATCTATCACTGGTCAAAATCCTATGTTTTAGTGCAAGCCAAGTGAAACAACCTACCTTTGGAAGTACAATATGATTCCAACAAAATGAAAATGCCCTACAAGTAACTTTATGTGAAACATTTATCTGCAAAATTTTATAACCCTCTTTTACTGAATAATTGCCATCCTTAGCTAGAGCCCATAAAATCCTATCTTGAGATCCAGAAAAGAAGACTTGCCTAGAAGACAAAATATCTTTGAATTGTCTAATTTCCTGAGATGAAAGTGGTAAAACCACTGGATCCTTCCAAAACACTTTCCCTAAAAGTTCACAAACATATGCCACATACTGATAAAGTTGAGTACCCCAGTGTAGTTCTGACACTTCAATAATATTCAGAGAAATCAAATTATTGGAAAGTGGAATTTGACCATTCCAAGAATCTCTCCAAAAGTTAACTTTAGTACCATCATTAACTTTCCAAGAAACATAATTAACCACAATAATACGAGAAGTTGTCATGAAATCCCATATAACTGAACCTTTAGGAGGATCCAAAATAGAGAGAATTCTAGAAGGATCATTATTATCCAGATACTTTTGTTGCATAATTTTGCACCAAGTGGATTGAGGTTTAGTGTACATTTTCCAAACCAATTTCTCACCAAATGCTTCATTTCTTTTAGTAAGGTCATGCACACCTACCCCTCCTATTGCTAGAATATGTGACATGTCTTGTAATGAAATAAGTGGGATCTTATGAGAATCATCCATATTACCTATCCATAAGAATCCCTTAATCATTTTCTGAATTTGAACTAGAATTTTGGGGGGAGCTTTAAGAACAACAAAAAAGTAATTTGGAATTGTAGCTAATACTGATTTAATCAGCAAGACTTTCCTAGCCAAGGATAACCATCTAACTTTCCAAGCAGTGATTCTACTCTGAATACGTTGAATAATAGAGTCCCAATATGAAGATTTATTTGAACCCATAAAGAAAGGGATGCCCAAATAGGTAGAAGGTAATAAATCTTCTGAGAAACCCAACATTTTTTTAATTTTATCAGAAATCACTTTGTTTGTGTTAAAAAAATAGATTTTTGATTTCTAAGCATTAATGGCTTGACCTGACACTGCTGAATATAGATTGAGAACATGAAGAATATGCCTAGCTTCCTGAACATTTGACAATCCAAATAAAAGTGTATCATCTGCAAATAGAGAATGTGTTATAGCAATATTTGTACCCGAAATAAGCGCGCCATGCCAATTACTGAGCTTATGTTGATGTGAAATGGTCCTGCTAAAGGCTTCAGCCATAATGATGAAAAGAACTAGGGATAGGGGGTCTCCTTGCCTAATCCCTTGAGTAGAAGAGAAGAAGCCCGCCGATTTACCATTTATTAATATTGAAAACCAAGCACCCGAAATACATTCCTTAATCCATTTGCACCAATTCTTTGAAAAACCCATTTTGGAAAGCACTTGCAACAAAAATTTCCAACAAACCCTATCATAAGCTTTCATCATATCAAGTTTTATTACAAAATTTGAGGAATGATTTGAATTTATAGAATGTAGAACCTCATGTGCCACTATAGCCCCTTCCATAGTTTCCCTTCCTAAAACAAATCCACCTTGTTCAGGAGCAATAATGCGAGGGATAATACGTTGCATTCAAAGATATATGGCTTTAGTTATAATCTTGTATGACATATTACATAGTGAAATTGGCCTAAAATTTGTAAATGTTTGAGGATCCTTGACCTTTGGAATAATTGAGATATTTGTGGTATTAAAATATTTAATCATGGTTTTGCACCTTCTTGATTCTTCAACAGTTGCCAATAAATCCCATCTAATGATATCCCAACAACTTTGATAAAACATAGCAGTGAAACCATCCGGGCCTGGAGCTTTATCTAGAGGAAAAGAAAAATGACCTTGCGAATTTCTTGAATAGTGAAAGGTGCCATCAACATGTCATTATCTTGAGATGAAATCATATTTGGAATTGAATCAAGAAGTTCATTCATTTGCGAGTTAGAAGGAGAAGGCATGCTATTAGGTGCAAGGAGATACTTAAAAAACTTCACCCCTTCATTTCGAATAAGATTTTCATTAGTAATAAGATCACCTGAAATAGTATCTTTGATTTGAAATATTGAATTGTTAACTCTCTTTTGTTTAGCTGAAACATGAATTTTTTTTGTATTTCTATCTCCATCTTGAAGGCATAGCTCTCTAGACTTTTGTCTCCAATAAGTTTCCTCTCTTGCACATAACTCATCCCAATCTCACTGAAGATTCTTTTGAGAAACATATGTATCTTCATTCATACCATTTTGAATGATATGATTATTTACATCTTCTAGTTGTTGTTTGACTACTAATTTTTGAGAAAACACATTTTTAAATACATGCTGATTCCAAATTCTGATTTGAGACTTGACATATTTCAACTTCATAGAAAATTGATGCATTTTAAATCCATCCACATGAGGAGCCTCATTCCAACAATGCTAAACATTCTTCAAAAAAGTTGGATGACGAAGCCACATATTTTCAAATTTGAAGGATGAATGGAATTGATTTTCACTGCTTTTGTCTTTGTAATTGAGAGTTAAAGATATAGGGAAATGATCAGATCTTGGTGATGAGAGAATATTTGAAGAAATATCTGAGAAACTTAATTTCTAGTCAAGTGATAAAAGAAATCTATCAAGACAAGCAGTGATATGTGCAAATCGAACCCTTTTATTTGTCCACGTAAAAGATCCATTCCCTGGGTGAATATCCATGAGATTGTTATTATCCACAAAACAATTAAAATCTTGTAGAGTTTTTGGAGGAGGAATGATACCTCCTTTTTTCTCTACCTGAGATAATAAAGCATTAAAATCCCCTCCTATAACTACTTGTTGTAGTTCTTGAATCTGAATAGAATGAGTGATAGTTTCCCACAAACATGCTTTATCTTGAGATGAAGAAGGTCCATAGACATTAATCAAAATAGATGATACGTCAAATGCAGATATATGTAGCATCTGCCAATTATTATCTTGCTGGATGAGCTGTCCATTAACTGTGAGAGGATTCCAAAGCGTAGCAAGACCCCCAGAAGCTCCTATTCCATGAGCATGAAAAGATTTCCATTTTTGCCATTTTGCTACTGTTTTGTCAAAATTATCTTGAGATAACTTGGTTTCCTGAAGCAAAATAATATCTGCTTGCATAGAATCAACCACTTGTTTAATTCTATGCCTTTTGTCAGAGGCATTGATACCCCTGATATTCCATGAGTTGATTTTCATTGTGGACAAGAAGAACATCGTGTTCTCCTTATCGATCTTTTAGAAACAATAAAACTACTATCCAATGTTGTTTGGATTTATTACTTTATTATTATTTTATAATTATTATTAATTTTAATTTCTAATTTTCTTTTAGTTAATTCTTTTTCTCAATTAATTCTCATTTAATTAATTATAGTCAAAATATCAAAGATCATGATATTATATTAATTTTCTCCAAATAATTAATTTATTAATTAAATCTATTTATTAAGACTTAATTAATAGAAAATTCACCATAGACCTCCAAGATAAAATATAAAAACTCATCATAGAACAATTCATACAAAATCAATCTAAAGGGTTAAAAATCATGAATTATGTCATCTGACACATTCAGAAGGTAAAATATCCAGATACTTGTCCTATTTCTCTAGGACAATGGATTTAAGGGTTTGGGATTTGGACTTGAGAATTTATCTCCCTTCTCTTATCATTGAGATAATATAATAGTGTACGCTCATCTTGGCAATTTACGGAAGTCGATACTCGATACCTGCAACCTGTATAAAAACCATGCATGTACATACAATATATATAATACTAAGCTAAATAAGCAATGGCAGGAAGTGGTGCATCGTGTAGATCCCGACTAGCAGGTGACTATGACACCCTTTCTTAACCACATTAGAAATGCCATACAATAAGAACAAACACACACACCATACACATGCAAGTATGGGGTAAGTATCCATAAACCATCTAACTAATCATCATCTCATGTATATCTCTCCCCCATTGAAATTAATGACAATTCTATAAGTTCAATCATCTTCAATACAATCCAACATTGCCTAGTTATGTTCTTTCTTCTTTTTTATATCTTTAGTAGTTGGGGCACCAACAGGATCAACATGCTCCACAAAAATGGTAGATTGTGCATGATCTCCAAGTCATTCAAGGTGTAGCTTCATCAAACTTTTCCATGTAGGAAAGTTATCTCTATTGAGCTTGGGTACTTCTCTTTTTGACATCTTGATCTTTGTGCTTCTAGTACCTTTAAACTAGTCCTCTCAAGCATATGGCTTTGATACCAATTATTGGAATACTTTAGAATAACTAGGGGGAGGGGGGCAAATCAAGTATCCAAGGTCTAGATGTATAAATAAAACTTTTTACAGCTTAGTGAACCCATAAAATATTTATATTCATGCATGCATCCATAAGATTATGCAATCACTAAAAACCTATAGGTTATTGTCAAATCAACTTGTAGAAATGTAAAGCATGAAACATAATAGATTCATCAACACACTTGACACAATGATTTATGCGGAAACCCAATTTAGGAAAAAACACCAGTAACATACTTCTCTTTTCGCTCTTCTAAAGTGATGCCTTGTGAAAGGCCAACCTTATTAAAGGTTACAATACACATTGTTAAATGTGACCCTGTTAAAGAATTTCAATCACCCTGTTAGAAGTGAGCCTTGTTGGAGGACTTTATACCATTTACTTAGAATGTCACCTAGTTAAAGGACTTAAGAATGATTTTTAGGTCAACCTTAATCCAAAGGATTTACCCTAGACTGATACAATTGTTAGAGAACAATTAGGCTTTGATCTGATACAACTTACAACTTCATTTATAGATTATAGATCTCTATTTAGTCCTTAATTTTTCTTGTCCTTCATACTTCGTAGCTCTGATAGCTTGTTCAGCCTTCAAGCATTCATCTTCTTAAGCCTTCTTTCTTAACATGCCATTGCGGACTTTTCTCTTAGGTCAATTGATGAAGCAAAACCCTTGACTCCTTGTCTCCCTTAGATTCTCGCACATGACAACCTTGCTTCATGACCAACCATTCCTATAAATAGGAAATTGAGATATTTTGTCACTCATTCTCCATTGTCCAATTTAGGGTTTGGATGGATTAGGTAGGATACAATGTATCTACCCCATATCTCATATCTCTTCTAGAAACTTCTCCTAGAATCCACTTTGAATTTGCCTTAAAATGGTTTACCATGAATTCTGTACCACCAACTCATCAACCTTATCTTCCTCCTAGTTCACATAATCCAAGAAAATAAACTTGTGAGCTTAGATTCATCGAATCCATGATCTTTTAAATAATACAATAGCTCGACATTATCAAGATTTTGATGCTTGGCACATATTGCATTGTTCGGCATAAACTATGAAATTACTTAGCATGAACTAAAATTTACTGGTCTCAACATCAACTAAAATTCACTTAGCATCCACTGTTCTACCCGACATACACTAGAAAGAACATTTACTCAACTCCAACTAATTTTCTACTTGGCTTGGTCTATCTTTTCTCAGCACCTACTTTCCAATCAGTCAAGCTTGGCATACAAAATTTTTGTAACTTGTTCTTCTAATCTTTCTTAGTGTAACTAGCCTTTGTAATCTTAAGTAGATTATCAATGCATCATGTCATCATTGTCTTAACTGATTCTTGTACTTCATTACATAATCATAACTTAACCTTTCCTCTAGGTGCTATTGTTACATATTTTGATCAAATCCTCTTCATCAATCAACTAAGTGATAGTACTTGAATCTTATAAGTAGTTGTAAACATCTTGCTTGGAAATGAACTCTTCTTTTGTCTTTCCATCACACATTCCATAAAAAAAATGTTAGAAAATTTCACAATCTTAGGTAAATCTCTAATTGCATGTACATAGTATTGAAAAGAGATTGTTTGAAGTGTGGAACCTATCATGGAATAATCATTATTTTTTCACTAATGTCAAACATGCTACTTGCTAGTGAAATAATTTTTTTTGGGTCTGAATGTTATCTTTTGATTGATTGATGAAGAGGATTTGGAAATAAAGGACAATAAGAGTACCTAGAGAAAGGTTGAGTTTTATGGTGTATAAAAGGAGCACTAAGACCAAGTAAGGAATTGATGATATAATGTATTGTTGATCTACTTAAGGCTAAAGAGAATGGTTACTTTAGTTAAGCCAAGAAGACATAGTTTCATAAAAAGTTTTTGCCAAGCCTAGCCAAACAAATAGTGTAAGCCAAACAAATTTAGTTCATGCCAAGTAGAATTCAACATGTGTCAAGTGTCAAAAAATATAGTAGGTGCTGAGAATTAGAAAAATTTAGTAAGTGTCGAGAATTATGGAAAAAATAGTGGTGACCAAGCAAGGAAGAATTATGCCAAGCAACCTAGTGTTGGCTAAACATTAGAAGACTATTAGTGTCAAGTAAACAATGTAGATGCTGAGTGACAATAAAAAGAGTTTAATTGAAGATTTGGAAAATGTGAGCTGACAAAGTTGATTTCTTGAATTATGTGAAGGGTGTGGAAGATAAGCTTGATGAGCTAGTGACACATAATTCAAGGTAAACCATTTTGAGGCAAATCTAAGAAAGATTGTAAGAGAAGTTTCTAGAGGGAATCTAATGGAAAGAGGGAGGATTCAATGAATCTAACCTACCCCTAAGATGAAAAATTGTGATTAAGTGAAAAAAGATCATAATTCTCTTTATAAGGGTATACAAGGGCAGAACTAACTAGTGTTGTTGAAGATGGAAGTGTTGCTTCATATGGTGGCCAAAGGGATGAAACTGCAATTGGCATACTAAGCAAGAAGGCTTAAGGAGTTGAAGGCTTGAAGGGTGAATATGAAAACAAAGATGAAGAGTACCAATGCGAGGAAAAATGGAGGATTGAACTAGAGATCTGTAATCTACAAGTGAGTTGTGTTTTATTATCAAATCAAGTCCTACTACTACTTTCTAACCATTGGCTTAGCCTAGATAAATCATTTGGATTAAAGTTGACCTAACAGTCATTGGTAAATCCTTTAACTAGGTGACATTCTAATCAAATGTTCTAAAAGTCCTCTAACAAGGCTCACTCCTAGTTGAGTGATTGAAACCATTTAATTAAAGTCACATTTAATAGTGTGCATTATAACCTTTAGCATGGTTGGCTCCTAACATGGCTCACTTTAGAAGAGTGAAAGTTGGTAGCATGTTACTGGTGGTTTTTCCCAAATTGGGTTTCCACATTAAATCTTTGTGTCAAAATGTGTGATTGAATCTGTAGTGTTTAATGTTTACATTTATGCAAAGTTATTTTGACCTAGGACAATAACATAAAAGTTAAGGTATTAAATGTATGCATGATATGGATATATGGATATGAATCTGTTAAGTACTAAAAAGTTTTTATTTGTACATTTGGACCTTGGATAATTGATTCACCCCCCTCTCAATTATTCTAAATATTCTAGCAATTGGTATTAGAGCTTTGGTGCTTGTAAGGGAATAGTTTGGAGGTAGTAGAAGCTAAAGATCAAGATGTATAGAAAGGATGTACCCAAGCTAAACAACGAAAAATTTCCAGCATGGAAAATTTTGATGAAGCTTCATCAAGTAGGGCTTGGAGATTTTGCATTGTCAACTATAACTACCAAATTTGTGGAAGTGACTAGAGTTATGACTGCACAATAATTGAAAGATAAGAAAGAACACAATTAGGAAATGTTGGAGCTTGCATCTACCCTAAGCTATTGAGAGTTTTATGACATCAAAGAGTGTAATACTTCCAAAAAGATGTGGGATGCCCTACACAAGATCTATGTAGGAGATAAGAATGTGCTGAGAGCCAATTTGAAAGTCTTAAAGGTAAGTTCGATGAAATGAGGATGCAAGAAGGTGAGAACAGAGTTCAGTATTGTGCTAGAGTCAAGGAAATTGTTAATGCCATCAGAGGATCTAATGGAAAGATTGAAGATGAGACTATGATTAACAAAGTGTTGAGAACCCTGGTTCCTATCTATGCTATTAGAGTCTCTACTATACAAGAATTGAGATGTACTCCTAGCAACAATCTAACCCTTGAAGGACTAGTTGGTAGACTTACTACTTTAAAGCTTTCAAATTTTGATAATTTCAAAATAGAGAATGTTGAATTTTCTTTCAAAGTTAAATTGTCACTGAAAGAGCCTAAAGATAAGAAAAAGAAAAAGGTCAAACATATTTCCAGTGATAGTGATATAGATGAAGATGATGTAGAAGACCTTGAAGCATTGTTGGCTAGGAGGTTTCATAGAGGCAAAAAAAAATACAAAGCTAGGCTACCTTTCATGTGTTTCAATTGTAATGAGGTTGGTCATATTGCTGCAAGGTTTCTAGAGAAGAAGAACAATAAAAGTGGAGACACATATGGAGGTAAAAGATATGAGAACAAAAAATATTATAAAGACATAGGAAAAAAGGCTTGCTACATTGCTGAAGAGGAATCCAATGAAGAATCAAATGATCATGATGATTAAGTTGTCTATGTTGCTATGAAAGATAATTCTAATGAAGATGAGGCAATTTCATTACTATCTTATGTGAACAAGAGTGACATATGGATCATTGAAAGTGGTTGCTCTAATTACATGACTGGAGACAAAAGTAAGCTCAACTCTCTTGTACATTATGATAGAAATAGTGTTAGATTCTGTTATGATGCACCCTATTTGATAAAAGGAAAATGATCAATAAAACTGACAGATAAGATCATGTGTGGCAACACTTACTATGTGGAAGGACTTAACTATAATCTATTGAGTGTGTCACAATTGAATAGTTTAGGATGCAAAGTTGAATTTGGAGATAGAAAAGCTAAGATCTATGATGTTGATGGTGAACTCATTGGTAGTGGTGATTAGACTAGAAGTAATCTATTTTATCTTGACATGAATGAAGCTACTTGTCTTTTTACACAAATTGATGATGTATGGTCATGGCACAAAAGGTTATGTCATGTTAATCTTGATGATTTGGTCAGTAAGTAAGATGAAAAGAGTCAAAGGTTTTCCAAAATTGAGGAAACTTGACAATGTGATTTGTAAACAATGTTAGTAACACAAGATGACAAAGTTTGGTTTTAAAAGTAAGACTCATATTTCCAATGCAATTTTGGAACTAGTTCATACTGATCTATGTGGGCCAATTAATGTGAAAAGCTATAAAGGTGACAAATACTTCATGCTATTTGTTGATGATTATTCTGGAATGATGATTGTTATGTTTTTGAGAGAAAAATCTGATGCTTTCCAAATGTTTAAGTGGTACTTGGAAACTAGTAAAAGTCTAAAGTATTTTTGATCTGACAGAGGTGGAGAGCTTACATCAAATGAATTTGAAAGTTTATGTAATGATAGAGGAATCAAGAGACAAACTTTTGCATGTAGTACCCCTCCACAGAATGGTATAGCTAAAAGGAGGAACAAACCTATGATGGATTGTACTAGAACACTAATGATGGAGAAGAATGTTACTTTGAAATATTGGAGAGAATTTGTTAGTACAACTACCTATACCCTGAATTGAGTATAAGTGAATAAGGGTACCCATATTACACCTTTTGAATTATAATATGGATAGTCACTCAATGTCAAATATTTAAAGGTATTTGGAAGCAAGTGTTACATTATAAAGGACATCAAGAAAGGTAAATTTGATGATAAAAGTGAAGAAGGCATATTCCTTGGTTATTCCACAAGAAGCAAAGCTTATAGGTGTTTAAATACTAACACTAACAAAATTGTGGGAAGTGCAAATGTAAAAGTTGATGAGTATACATATACAAGAAGATGAACAAAAGAAGGAACCTGAAGATTACAAAAAAATTGTATACTACTATGAAGGCATGACTGCTGATGATTCTAAAAATCAAGTTGTACATCAACATTAATCAGTGACTGCCAAGTCATAGCCAATGGATGCCAAGTTGCATTTAGAAGACAAGTTGCAAACTGATGCCAAGAACAATTAACAAGAAAGGAATGTTGAATTACCTAACAGGGATGTACATAGTGAACCTCATAAAAGGCTTATTGCTGAAGAAAGAAGAACAAAGACAAGATTATCAAAGTATGTTAGAAGACATCATCCAGATGAGAAAATCATTGGTGGAAGAGAAGGTGGGCCAATGAAAAGGAATAGATTGAAGAATGATACATGTTTATTGAGTATACATGAACCCAAATCTATGAAAGATGCATTAGATAATGAAGATTGGATTAAAGCCATGAAAGAAGAGATTGATTAGATTGAGAAGAACAAAACTTGGTCACTTGTACCTAGACCAGAGGATAAGAATGTTATTGGAACTAAGTGGGTGTATGGAAACAAATTGGATTAGAATAGTGAACTAACAAGAAATAAGGAAAGATTAATTTTCAAAGGTTATGCTCAAGAAGAGGGGATTGAATATGGGGAGACATTTTCCCTTTTTGCAAGATTAGGAGTGAGAAATATGCTTGCTTACTCTGAATACAAAGGATTCAAACTTTATCAAATGGAATTGAAATCAACATTTCTGAATGGTATACTAGAAGAGGAGGTTTACATTGAACAACCTGAAGGATTTGTTGATCCTAATAATAAGGATATGGTATGTAGATTGCATAAAGATTTATATGGTCTGAAACAAGCTCTTAGAGCATGGTGTGAAATATTTCATAATTATCTTGTGAAGATTGATTTTGAGAAGACTAATGACAACAACAACCTATACTTGAAGATTGAAGGAAGTAAATGAGTTTTACTTGCTGAAATTTTTGTTGATGATATCATATTCAGAGGACAAAATGCATTGTGTAAGATATTTGCTGATGAAATGATGAAAGAATTTGAGATATCTATGTTTGGAGAGATTAAATTCTTTTTTGGTTTGTAAGTGTATCAAATGAAATATGGTATTTACATTAATAAATCTAAGTATGCAAAGGAGATATTGAATTTTTCTAGTATGGAAGATTCAAGACCAGTTAGCACAACTATGGTGATGGGACACAAATTGTCTAAACCTAATGATTTTGCTGAGGTTAATAAAATATCCTATAGGTCTATGATTGGAAAATTGCAATATTGTAGTGCATAGTAGACCTAATATTACACTAGCTATTGGGATTATTGCAAGGTTTTCTACAAATCCTAAGGAGAATTACTTAATGACTATCAAGAGGATAATGAGATATCTTAGAGGGGTAGAAGACTATGGCCTATACTAGAAGAAAAATGCCAAATTTACATTGAGATCTTATACAAATGTTGATTGGGCTAGAAACATTGATGACAAGAAAAGTACAATTGGTGGAGCATTTTTCTTAGGAAAAAAGACTAGTTACCTAGACTAAAAAGAAGGAAAATTGTATTTCACAATCTATTGCTGAAGCTGAATATGTGGCTGCTATAGTGAATTGTACAAATGTGGTATGGATCAAACAATTACTCAATGACATGAAGGAGGAAATCACTGAACCTATGGTAATCTATCGTGACAATACAAGTGCTATAAACATTTCTAAAAACATTGTGATGCATACAAAGACAAAGCACATTGCAATCAAATATCATTATTTGAGAGAATTGGTTCGAGACAAAGAAGTGAGAATGGAATATGTGAATACAAAGGAACATATAGCTAATATATTCACAAAGGCTTTACCTAAGGATAAACATGAATATCTAAGAGGTAAGCTAGGGGTGATACCCCTATCTCAAGATACTTGAGAAGTAAGAGTGGTACCCTGCATCAACAAAGTTGAATGTCATATTTTACAACTTGGTGTAGTGGATCTTATTTTAGGAGCTGCCTAAAGTAATGCAAGAGCTGAATTAGAAGATTTATAGTCATAATCAAGGTAATAGATGGAGAACCTGAATTAAGAATATCTACATGATAAGATGACAAGTCTTTGACATTGTTGTCAAAGAGGGAGATATGCATTGAAGTGAGGGAGAGATACTTGTAAGACAAAGAGAGGAAGAATATTTTGAATATGCTAATATAAGTCAGAGGGAGAGATACATTGAAGGAGATTGAAAAAGACACATCATTCTATACAAAGGAAGGACGCATACTGATAGAGGGAGAGTTTCAAAGCTATTGAGTTACTTTTTAGTATTATTGTTGGTATTGGTTTTCCATCAATGCCAAAGAGGGATAATATTGAAAATAGATTGTTTGAATTGTGGAACCTATCATGGAACAATCATTATTTTTTCACTAATAAAAAACCTACTACTTTCTAGTGAGATAATTTCTTTTTGGTCTAAATGTTATCATTTGATTGATTGATGAAGAGGATTTGAAAAGAAAGGGTAACAAGAGTACGTAGAGAAAGGTTGCATTATATGGTGTATAAAAGGAGCACTAAGACCAAGTAAGACATTGATGATATAGTGTATTGTTGATCTACTTAAGGCTAAAGCAAATGGTTACTTTAGGTAAGCCAAGAAGAAGTGTTTTCATAAAAAGTGTTTGCCAAGCCTAGCCGAGAAAATAGTGTAAGCCAAGAAAACCTAGTTCAAGCTGAGTAGAATTCAACATGTGCCAAGTGTTAGAAAATATAGTAGGCATCGAGCATCAGAAAAATTTAGTAAGTGTCAAGCGTCAGGGAAATAACAATGCCAACCAAGCAAGGAATAATTAGTAGATGTCAAGCAACCTAGTGGTTGGCCAAGGATCAAAAGACTGTTATTACCAAGTGAATAGTGTAGATACTGAGTGAAAAAAAATAGAGTTTAATCATAGAATTGATGAATTTGATCCAACAAAGTTGATTTCTTGAATTATGTAAAGCATGTGGAAGATAAGCTTGATGAGTTGGTGACACAGAATTCAAGGTAAACTATTTTGAGGAAAATCTAAGGAAGATTGTAAGAGAAGTTTCTAGAGGGAATCTAATGGAGAGAGAGGATTCAATGAATCTAACCTAACCCGAAGATGGATGATTATGATTAAGAAAAAAAAGATCATAATTGTCTTTATAAGGGGATACAAGGCTAGAAGTAACTAGTGTTGTTGAAAGCTAGAAGTGTTACTTCATATGGTGGTTGAAGGGATGAAACTGCAATTGGCATACTAAGCAAGAAGGCTTAAGGAGTTGAAGACTTCAAGGGTGGACAAGAAAAAAATTTTGAAGAGTATGAATTCCAAGAAGAATGGAGGACTAAACCAGAGATCTATAATTTGCAAGTGAGTTGTGTTCTATTATCATATCAAGTCCTACTGCTACTTTCTAACCATTATATCAGTCTAGATAAATCCTTTGGATTAAGATTGACATAATAGTCATTTGTAAATCCTTTAACTAGTTGACATTTTAATGGAATGTTCTAAAGTCCTCTAACAAGGCTCACTACTAATAGGGTGATTGAAATCCTTTAATCTAGGTCACATTTAACAATACACATTATAACCTTTATCAGGGTTGGCTCCTAACAAGGTTCTCTTTAGAAGAGTGAACATTGGTAGCATGTTACTAGTGGTTTTTCCCAAATTGGGTTTCCATGTAAAATCCTTGTGTCAAAATGTGTAATCGAATCTATGGTTTTTAATGCTTACATTTATGCAAAGTTATTTTTACCTAGGACAGTAATATACAAGTTAAGGTATTGGATGCATGCATGATATGGATATATGGATATGAATATGTTAAGTACTGAAATTTTTTATTTGCAATTTGGAACTTGGATAATTGATTCACCCCCCCTCTTAGTTATTCTAAATATTCCAACACATAGTACTTATAATCTCCACATTGTTATCAAAGTCAATGTGACAAAATATCTTATGCTATAACCAACTGTGATTAAGTTTTTCTACTAAACATGTCATCTTAGTAGGATTCAATCAAAAAACATTACCTCTTTTTCTTGTACCTATACCAATCAACTTACCATCTTTATACTTGATTATACAAGTTTTCTTTATTAATTGTAATAAATATCACTTATCCACAAGCTAGTCAACACTCAAAAGATCAATCCATTCCTTTAATCTAACAAGGTGAATTACTTCTAACTCTAAGAACTTCCTCATCATAACTGTTAAAATCAAAAAAATTATTCATATCTCCTATCATATGATGAGAGAAACCACTATCTATAATCCAATGAGACTTTTTATTTTCAACATGTAACACTAAGGATTTCTCTTCTATTACCTCTTATTTCTTAGGGTTTCTTCTTTAATAAAAAAAAAATATAAGTTTATAATCTTCATCACCATTCTCTAAGAAATTTATTATTTTAAAATTAAAATCATCATCTTCACCAATATAGAAGGAATCTTGTGTGGGCTTTGAGTTATAAGACTTTCTAGGTCTTGTTTTCTTTTTTCCTTTAGGACATTGAGATGAAAAATGACCATTTTTTTTTGTATATCCAACAATTTTTTTTTCCTTACCTTTAGATTCCCTTTTCATAAGTAATGCAAGTCCTTCATCAATCTTCTTATCTTCTTCTTGTTTGACTGTCCATTCTCTAGCATAATCTCCGCTTGTACTCACACTCCTTGTTGGTTTATCTCTGTCTTTTTGTACACTAAAAGTTGTTTCTCTCCCAGTCACACCTTGGATCTTCTTTAACTTCTATTCAAATTATTTCAAATTTCCAAGTAAATTTACTCTAGTAAAATTTGGTGTCACCAAATTAATCTCTTCAATGATGTCAACTTTGTGTGCATCATCATAGATTAAAGATTTTAATATCTTCCATATCACTTCAACTTTTGTGATAGTTCCTTCACAACTCTTGACTCCTATACAAATTTGTGATATCCTACCAAAATATGTTCTAATAGATTCATGTTCAATCATCTTAGCATTATCCAACATATTATTGCAATAATAAAGTCTAGCTTTCTTTGCAAATTTATGACACTCAAATAAAATTTGTAACTAATCCAAATTTCATGCACAAGGTATAAGACTTTTAGCTCAACATAATTTTATTCCTGAAGAGCTGAAAAAAATGCTTATCCAGCATACATATTGCAAATGAATATATCATTGTCATCTTGAGAACATGATTCTAGATCATTTTAATCTCTCACTTTATTACATTCCCTTGTAACCAACTAGTAATCTTCTCCTATGTATAACAAATTCTTCATCCTATCCTTCCAGTTATCATAGTTCACTCCATAAAAATTTCAAATTTCTTTCTTAAATGTACCTATGGATCTCTTTAAGCTATTAAAATTTCTCTTCAAGGCCCTGATGCTCTGATTCCAATTGTTAGAAAGTAAAATCCACAAATATAACTAAGAGTGAGTGGGGGGGGGGGGGGGGGGGGGGGGGGTGTGGGGGGGTGCTAAAATAGTTATGCACTTTAAATAACTTAAATCTGAAACATATAACGAAAAGGTATAACAACCACTAGATAATAACCATGCAAAGTGACAAAAGATATGTTAACTAGGGAAATCCTTGGTCAAAGGGAAAATCTCAGTGGGATTGATGCCCATAAGATGATGTAATACTATTAAAATTGCTTGTAAAAGGTTGTGATCTTGTCAGGAGTCAATTCAATACAATCAACACATATGAGTCCCTATTAAGAGACTTTGAATCCTTCTCAAAAGACTCCAATCCTATTAGGAGATGATAATAAGTCAAATAAACCCACTATCCAAATTGCTTCAAAACTATTCTCACCAAACCATTCAGAATAACATATCCAAGAAAATGAACTGACTAAAATAACAATTTATCTTTCTAATACAATTCCTTTTAATTCCTCACTACATCCTCAACACATCCTCAATATCATCCTCTTATTTGATCTCATTAAATTCACATCTAAGTTTGCATACAATAACAATTTTATAATGAGACACTTTGTCATACACAATGACACTTTGCAACTGTTGTCACAAAAGTTTGCACCCTTGCCTAAAGTTTTTACCTAAAGGCAACCTTGTGAAACATGAAAAAAACCTCCAAGTTGTGGGACTTGAACAATGAGGTGGAGTCTCTAGAGAAGGCCAGCTTCCTTTGCTATCAAGGTGCACCTAGATTACACTGAGAGAGGAAAAGGGAAGAAAGCATGCATGAAACACTTACCTAATCTATCCTAAGGAGGTGATGCATCAAAATAGAGTGTTCAACCCTATCTCTACCCATACTTGCATAGTTAACTATCATGAGATTAAAGTAAATAGATTCAAACTTGTTTAATCAAATAATCACATGCTGATCAGTTAACTAGATGAATGACACAAGGAAGAAGAGTTTCACTATATATCATTCATAGGCCAAAAGGAGATACAATCATATGAATTGTAGAAAAATATGATACATTGATGAGAGGCAAATGAATCTCACACAATACATCAATGGACAAAAGAGATAAGAAAAAATGTCATGAAGCTCAAAGAGAAAGGGAATTTACAATGTGCATGCAAAGCAATACCAAGGAAAACAAAGAAGAGTCAACCCTAACCAGGGTTTTGAACATTATTTTATATTTCAAGCGTAATGTTTGGATTGATTCACAACTTCATCAATGCATTTAAGAATATTAGAGGGTGATTGGATATGACCTAGATGATATATCTAGTTTGGTATGCTATCAATGGTGAGAAAATCATCAAACCTTGACTGGAAGAAACCCTGAAAGTGACATGAAATGGTGCCATTAATACTAAAGCTCTTCAAGTGGACAACTATTTAGAAAGAAACATGTCTTTCACATCTTTTTGACATGAAATTTATTTGGAGTGGTTGAGATCGATCATGGAGATTGGATCGCGCAAAGAAAACTACTTTATTCTATCCTTGGCTCAACAAGTCATCAATAATCAATAGTCAATTGGGTCGAGCAATTAGGATGAGCCATGTGGAACAATGATATTATTTCATTTCACTAGCTCACAAAGTCTTCACAAGTTGACCACCTTATCCTTTTGACCTTGCCACCTTTTAAACTTAACCACTATTTGTTCCATGAAATTGTGAACTTAACCATGACTATTTACCTTTTAACTAGATTAGCAAAGACATGTGTCCACCTATCATTATGTTGCCATGGATGATAACCTTGCATCTTTGGCTAGTGACATAATGATGACGCTTGATCCTCCCTTGATCTAATGGCTCTGAAGATGATTAAAGCCTATTAGTACCTTTTCCAATGGGAATACTACCTTATGCCAACTAATCTGACACCTTTTCCACCTTATCTATGACCCACAAAGGAAACATGACCCACATGTCCACATGTCGCACTATCATTATCCCGCTAAGGAAAATGAATGCACATTTTCTCATAGTGAGATAGTGATAACCTTCGATCACCCTTGATTTGATGGTGGATGTAACATATTGAGAACTTGGCCCACTTTCACGAAGCACCTATCAAAACTCACTAGTTGTACACCGTTCTGACAACCCACCAGTCATAGAGAAGGGAAAGCCCACTTTTGATATTTGGCACACTATCACTTTGTTGTGGGGACTTTAGGTCCTGTAGTTTCTAATAATGACAAAGAAAGAGCTGTAGATCTTGGAAGATCGGCTGGATGAAAGGATGCAGACCTACTAGAATTAAAAATTTGCGATCACGTGGAAACTTAGGAAATAAATATAACCTAATTTCTTAAAAAATTATTTTTGTGACATGGGTCATTCGAATATTCAAATAAATATAACTGTTGGGTATGCTTGGCCTTTGAAATCAATGTTTGGTGGGAGGGCAAACTTAACCAAAAATTTTGGCGACTCAAGGGGGATGCAAACCTACTATGCATTGACTAGTGACCGTTATGCATCCATTAGGCTATGGAGTCATAGAAAACAAAATGTTTCACTTTGTAAAGTCAGAAGCATCAAGGAACTATGCCTTCTATAATTAGAAAACTCTAAAACTTCTACCTCTTCTTTGCCAAGCCTCTCAAAACTAGACCATCCTAGAGGAACAACACCATGTGTACCTTGCACTTCTTGGGAAATAGGAAAGAACTAAAAGAAAACTATTCTAACTATATACATGAAATATTCATCCTCATCAAAAGAAAGGTTTAAGATGTATTTCATTGACTAGAATAGGCAAAATATCACCATTAGGCCTACTTAACTAGAAGACATTGGACTGCTTGCAATTGACTATCATATAGCGACCAGTCCATATTGCATCAAATTTTGAATGTCTCCCTAGTTTTTCTTTGTCTGCATCCCACTTCAACACAAGATCATCTTTCATGAAATTCCTGACCTTAGCCTTCTTGTCAAAGGACCTTTTCATCTACTATTGATGTGTTTCCAATGTCTGTATAGCTTGGCTTCTCTTCTCTTCCAATTCCATCAATTCTACTATCCTTACTATCATAATATCATCTTCAATCAACTCCATTTGATGAGCTAATTCTAGGGAATGGAATTCTAATGAGATAGGAAGCCTTGATTCTCTTCCATAAACTAGCATGAAAGGGGAGTTCCCAAACGCCCTCTTAGGTGTTATTCTATTAGCCTATAGGGCTATTCTCACCTTCTGATGCCAACACCGCTAATTACCCTCTATGGTTCTTTTCATTATTCTAATCAAATTCTTATTGGATGACTTAGGTAGTCCATTACCTTGAGGATAGTGATTGGAAGATGTACTCAAATAAATGCCATGATCCACTACCCATGAACATATCTGAGCTCCTATAAATGATTTTACATTATTTGAAATGATGGTGGAAGTGGTACCAAACCTTGTGATGAATGCATCTAAGAACTCAATGACTGAATTCTCAGTAATATCCTTTAATGAAATTACCTTTGTCCACCTGGTAAAATAATCTATAGTAGCTAGAATCCATTTATGTCCTAAGGTAGAAGGAGGATTAATAAGACCTATGAAATCTAATCCCCATTGAGAAAAAGGTTGATCCACCTAAATAGGATGAAGTGGAAGGGCTGCAAGTCTTTGCTTACCTGAAAAGAAGGCACATTTTTCACACTTCCTAACATGCCTATGGAAATCATGGAACAAGGATGGCCAATACTAACCTACTCTCATTATCTTCATGGTAGTGGTTCTTGCTAAAAAGTGGCCACCATTAGGACCATCATGAAGCTCCTTAATCATTCTCTCAGCTTGATCTATATCAATACATATTAATAAAGCTCCATTGAAGTCCCTCCTAAAATGAATACCATCAACTATGGCATAAGGGATTGACTACAATCTGAACTATCTTCTTTTAGCTCTATCCAATCCTAGATGATATCCATTTCTTGATAAGAAGGTCATCATGTCATCTATCCACCTCCTTGGATTCTTATCTCTTACTTCTTGTTGTTCTATCAATACTAAGGAAACTTCTTCATTTGATTCTTGAGATGAGACCATCTACTTATATAATCCTTTCCCCCTTACCAATTTAGTGACTTGGATGTCTACATCATACTCCATTACTTTAGTAATCCAACCTACTCTTTTCACATTGCTATCTTTGCTCAAAAGGAAGTCCTTGACATTGGCATGGGGTACTAGCAAACATATCTTATTTTGGGATAGAAGATGTCTAAATTTCTTTAAAGATCTTATGACTACAAGGACTTGTGTCTCCACATAACTATAGTTATCCTCATATTCGTTAAGTCATTCACTAAAGAAGGCAATGGGATGTTCTTCATTCTTATCATTCAATTGAGTCAAAATAGCAAAAATACTTGACTGACCTCCTAAGGTGTAAAGGATAAAATCTCTCTCAAAATTTAGATTAATGAGAGTAGGTGCTGAGGCTATGGCTACTTTGATCTCTTCAAAATTTTTTTTCCCTTAGTTGGTCTATGCAAAGACCATATTCTTCTTGAGCATAGTTGTAAGAGGTTTCACCATGGTGGCTAAATTATGAATGAATCTCCTCACAAAATTTATTCTACAAAGAAAACTTTGCAACCCTTTCTTGTGGTTGGGAAGGGGGAAGGAAAGAATAGCCTTAATTCTTTTAGGATCAATAATCAGACCATCTTTGGATACAATGTGTCCTAATAACTTTCCTTGATTAGTGGAAAAGATACACTTACTTGGGTTCAAAGATACTCCATACTCTCTATACCTTAAGAAAACTTGCCTGAGCTGGCCAAAATGATCTATCACATTCTTTGAGTATACTATAATGTCATCAAGATAGACCAATGCAAATTTTTCTATGATATTCTTAAAGGTCATCTCCATTGCCTTTTTGAAAGTGGCACTTGTGTTTGTTAGCCCAAATGACATCTTACTATAAACATAGGTGCCCCACTTTATGGTAAATGCAATCTTGTACCTATTAGCTTCCTTAACCAACACTTGACTATAGCCCAAAAATCCATCTAGGAATGAGAACCTTTCTAAACCACAAAACTTGGATAGGACTTGTTCCATGGAAGGAAGGGGATGA
The DNA here is from genome assembly GCA_028749045.1 of Cupressus sempervirens. Taxonomy (NCBI): domain Eukaryota; kingdom Viridiplantae; phylum Streptophyta; class Pinopsida; order Cupressales; family Cupressaceae; genus Cupressus; species Cupressus sempervirens. The sequence continues at coordinate 85,677,710 of CM053786.1, read as the reverse complement.
TTATCCTGAAGGGAAGCTTGGTGAAGGTCCCTAAAGTCTACATATAGTCTAATTTCTCCACTCTTCTTCCTAATAGGGACAAGGTTTGCTACCCATGATGACTGCTTGATAGAAAAGATAATATTAGCCTCAATCAACTTAGATAACTCCTTTCTCATTAATGGTTCAATTTTAGGATTCATTGGCCTTTTCATTTGTCTTACTAGTTTGGAATCTTCCTTTAGATCTATAGTATCTTGAAATAGGCCTAGGTCAAAACCCTTTAGTTCATCATATGTCTATGCAAACACATCACTAAATTCTTGACATAGATGAATGAAATCTACTTGTTCAACTTTAGTACATACCTTTCCCATATTTAGGGTCCTTCCATTAGCAACCATGACTGGTATATAATCATCCTTACTTGCAACAAGATTCATGCCTCTATCTCTTGCTCGATCAATAGGAGTGAAAACATTTTCTAAGGTAATTAGACCCTTATGTATATTATTGGAACTGAGATTAATTATATGGTCCCCATACTGATCATGTAATATTGACTGATTTCTATTTGAGAAATCTACTTCATTCTACAAGAAACTCACAATTTGTGCATCATATTCAAATACTTGCCAATTGATATTATTATCAGGAATAGCAAGCCTAACCGCCAACTCTAATCTACTTCTTCTTCTCATCTTCAAGGATCCTTGGCACATCATAAGATGCACACACTGCTACAAGTCTATCAACATGTTTATTTTCTTTCCTAGGGATGCTTTGAATATTAAATGTAATGAAACCTTCAAGAAAATACCATAATCTATGTTTATAAGACTTGAGAAAACCATTCTTAGTGATATTCTAATTCCTCACTTCATGGACAATCAACTCACTATCTCCATATACAGTTAAGGCTTGAATTCCTCCTTTTTGAGAAAGTAGAAGACCTTGAATCAATGCCTCATACTATGCCATGTTATTAGTACAACTAAATTCCCAAATGAGAATTAGTACCTTTCTAGTGTAGGTCAAACCAACATCACACCAGCCCCCAATCCATTTTAATTCCTTGATCCATCAAAGTACATAATCCACATCCCAGTTATATTCCCCTTCTTCATAAGGTTAGGGACAAGAGCATCCTTTTCAAGTATACAATAAGTACCAAGGCCTATCTATAGGGTTTCAAATATAGGATCAAATTGATATGCATTAGGCCATTTGTCTAAGAGAAATCAGGTATCCCTATCAAAGAAGTGGCTAACTCTTGCACTATATCACTTTCATCTATCTCTAGGGTTGTGCAATTCATATTGTGAGGTTAGGAATGTACGGATCAATATGGTTGAGAGCTAAAGGCTCTACTTTGATTGAAGCTTTAGTTCCATTTCTAATTCTAAAAAACATGTATGCCTAATCGGAAGATATGTAGCGACCTATTTGGGTAGTGAAATCTCTTGAGAGATAGATGGAAAAGTGTGGCTTAACTTCAACAACTAATATATCATAAACCACAATACAACTAGGGCATGGATGTAGGTCCATTTCAACATTCCCAAGGATTCCTATAGTCTTGATAGTACTACCATCCAACTACAATACATCTCCAATAATGGGCTCATATCTCATTCCTAGGACATCCACAACATACTTAGACATCACCGTACTACTAGCTCCTGAATCAATCATACAATTATAGACTAGCTTATCTCTTATAATCAAAGAAACATAAAATGGAGGGGGTCTAATCCTTTTACCTATTTCTACCTCCTTTGATTTTTGTACAAGACTTGTGGTACTCTCCGTGCTAGGTGGCAGATCCTTTGGTTCAATGCTCTCCAATTCTTGCTTTAGTAGCCTCTTTTGCATAGGTATAGTAGCAATAGCATCCTAAAAGGAGATGTTCACATTTGTCTTCCTCATCTAATGTACCACATTGAATGATGCACTAGAGGCTTTGGTAGGAACCTTGGGAGCTACATATCTAGGAGTTTGAGATGGAATAACTTGAGGACCATTCACATCTCTTTTGCTATTATTTTTCCTTTGTTGTCGAGGAGCATCTAATTGATCATTTACTACTTGTACATGAGGTATTACATTTGATGTTGAGGCCTTATTAGGAGGGGGAGTCACGTCATCAATGGCTCTTCTCTTTCTCCTAGTGTTGTGAGCAATGAGATCCTAGTTCAAATGACAATGCTCTTCTACTTGATGATTCATGAAGGAACAATCGCCTTGTTGCAAATGCAAGGCATCATTGGGTTGGCTTACCTTGTATGATTTCCATGCTGCTAGTTCTTGAGTGGTCAAAGCTAAATAGGATTAAACCTTTTGACACATACAATAAGTATAGGAGTAGTTGTAGGAGGGACAACAATCCTGATCTTGAGCCATATTGTTCTAAGGGACTAAGGCCCTACCTTGATTTGCACTTGAAGTAGAAGCATGAACATTTTGGCTATTTTGATCAAAAGAAGTATTTCCTTGATTCTGACTTGGAGGCCTACCACTCAAAGGAGTATGATAGTGCAACTAATGAGCCTTATTACCTTGAACTTTTTGCCTCTCCAAAGTCACCACTTTGTTGCTCACCTTCTAGATCATAGAGAAGCTATCTTCCAACTTCTTATCTTGAATTTACAAATTTTTCCCAATATCTTGCATTAGAGCCTTCAACTCTCCTAGCTCACTAGATGATGTGGAAGCCTGAGGGGCTAGAGCAAGGGGTTGTGATGTGGAAAATATAGGAATAGGGGCTACTATTGGTTTGTGATTTGGCATATCAGGGAGGAAGGTCATAGGAGGCCTTGGAGCTATCTTACCTCCTTGTATCAATATATTCTCTTCTCTTATTGGTATCTCATAAGCATCAAGTAATGTATCCCCTCCCATGGTTTGGATTGTAGCAGAAATATCATTGTTTAGGGCTCTTAGATAATGCAAGAAGGCATTACCAAGGGTAGGCTTCACTAGAGTTGGTATTCTATCCCATGTCTTTTGAAATATATAATTGAAATAAGTCATACATTCATGGGGTGCCCTCTTTATAGTAGTCAATTGCACTAGGAGTGAAAGATAGTCACTTTTTTCTTCAAAATGTTTGCATAAGGTTGCTCCTAACCACTTCCAATCTGTTATAGACTTATGAGGCAACCCTCTATACCATTGGAGTGCTTTTCCTTTCAAGGATGAGGCTAGAAGCCTAATTGCTACATCATCTTTAGTTATTCCATGGATATTGTAGACATTAGATATTTCTTAGATATGCTCTATAGGGAAATAGGTGTTTCACTAGTAAAATTAGGTACACTCTTTAGGGTTGATACTGGTATGTCATGTCTTTTGGCTAGCAACAGAGGACTTCCACCATTGAAGATGGAAAATGCATGTTCTCTAGGTTGTACCATATGAAATAATGACCTATTCAAATGTAAGGACGATGCCCTAGGCCATGATCTATCAACATGAGGAGTAGAAAGAGATCTCATAGGTGTATGAGTTACTACAACACTCCTAATTGGTGATAAGGACAAATTTTCATCTTCCTTCTAGGGTTTAAAAATGAAATCTTTGTGTATTGAAAATTACCTCTAGAGGATGACCTTGTGTGAGCTTTGGGCATGAATCACAAAAAATTTGGTTTGGAAACCAAAGTTTAGAGATAGAATAGCCAAGTACTTTAAAAATGAGCCTCTTGAAGGCCGAGAACACTGAGAGCAACACTATCTCCCTAGCATCAACTTGAAATTCTTCTTTGACACTAGTGAACTTGAGATCTTTAGATATCACTGTCCCACCAGACATGCCATAAACTATTGTCGCAAAAGTGTGCACCCTTGCCTAAAGTTTTTACTTAAAGGAAACCTTGTGAAACATGGAAACAATCTCCAAGTTGTGGGACTTTAACAATGAGGTTGAGTCTCTGAAGAAAGCCAATTTCCTTTGCTATTAGGGTGCACCTAGACTACACTGGGAGAGGAAAATGGAAGAAAGCATGCATGAAAAAAATACCTAATCTACCCTAAGGAGGTGATGCAACAAAATAGAGTGTTCAACCCTATCTCTATCCATACATGCACAATTAACTATCATGACATCAATATATACAAATTCAAACTTGTTTAATCAAACAATCACAAACATATCAGTTAACTAGATGAATGACACAAGGAAGAAGAGTTTCACTATATATCATTCATAGGCCAAAAGGAGATATAGTCATACAAGTGGTAGGCAGCTACAATACATTGATGAGAGGAAAATGAATCTCATGCAGTACATCAATGGCTACAAGAGATAAGGCAGAATGCCATGAAGTTAAAAGGAAAAAGGGAATTACAATGTGCATGCAAAGCAATGCCAAGGAAAAAATAGAAGAGTTGACCCTAACTAGGGCTTTGAAATGTGCTTTTATATTTCAAGCATAACCTTTAGATTGTTTCACAACTTCATCAATGCATTTAAGATTGTTAGAGGGCGATTGGATGTGACTTGGATGATAGATCTAATCTGGTAAACCTTCAAAGGCAAGAAAATCATCAAACCTTGACTGGAAGAAGCCCATAAGGTGAGATGAAATGATGCCATTAATACTAAAGCTCTTCAAGTGGACAGCCAGTCAGCAAGAAACATATCTTTCACATCTTTCTAGCATGACATTTATTCATGAGTCATGAGATCAATCGTGGAGATCAGATCATGTAGAGAAAACTACTTTTTTCTATCCTTGGCTTGACAAGTCATCAATAATTAGTAGTCAACTAGGTCAAACAACTAGGATGAACCATGTGGACCAATGATGTTATTTCCTTTTACCAGTCCACAAAGTCTTTACAAGTTGACCATCTTATCCTTTTGACCTCACCAATTTTTAAAATTAACTGCTATTTATCCTACAACACTATGAACTTAACCATGAATGTTTACCTTTTAATTGGATCAACAGAGACATGTGTCTGCTTGTCATTATGTTGCCATGGATAATAACATTGCATCTTTGGCTAGTGAAATAAAAAAGGTGCTTGATCCTCCCTCAATCTGATGGCTCTGAAGGTGATTAAATCCTATTAGTACCTCATCCAATGGGAACACTACCTTATGCAAACTCATCTGACACCTTTTCCACCTTGTCTATGACCCACAAAGGAAACATGAGTCACATGTCCATGCATCGCACTTGTCATTATCTTGCTAAGGAAAATGAATGTACATTTTCTCATAGAAAAATAGTGATAACCATCGATCACCCTTCATTTGATGGTGGAGGCAACATACTAAGAATTTGGCCCACTTTCATAAAACACCTTTCAAAACTTTCCAACTGTATCCCATTCTGGCAACCCACTAGCCATAGAGAAAAGAAAGCCCACCTCTGATACGTGTCACACTGTCTCTTTTTCATGAGGACTTTGGGTTGTGTAGTTTCTGACAATGACAAAGTGACAACCATAGATTTTGGAAGATCAAATAGATGAAAGAATGTGGGCCCGCCAGAATTTAAAACATGTGGTCACTTGTAAACTTAGGAAAAAAATATAACCTAAGGACTTAATAAACTATTTTTGTGACATGGGTCATTTGAATATTCAAATAAATATAACCTTTGGGTATGCTTGGCCTTTGAAATCAATTTTTGGTAGGAGGGCAAACTTAGCCAATAGAAACCAAGTAAAACATCTTTCCTTTATACCAAGTCCTAACAACTAATTGAGTCATCCTTGAGGCTTCCCCAATGTAAAATGAATAATATAGGACTGCCATAAGATATTAAAATTAAGTTTCACACACTACAATAGAAATTACACCAACTGCATAACACAATTGACCTTCAAAGAATGACCTGCAAGCTTCACAAGTATTTGCAAGATGAAAACAAGATTCTTCCATCTCAAACATAGAATCACAAACATAGCATCATGAACATATCTTTGACCAAAATTTAAGCTCGTTGAATAAGATTTAACCTCACCAAAAACATACAACTCAATTTTCAATGTATTGTCCTCTACACATTGGCATGTAACCAGTCTTTTGAAAAACTTCTATAACTCATGCAAAAAATATTATATATTTTTCAAACATAGACATAGTATCTATACACACTTAAGAGCATAATTATAAACCCAATGAATGCAATTTTGCATCGATGAACCATGCTGAACAAAACTATCTCCATTACTTTATTTGTACTTTCTAGTAAGCTAATACGTTGACATTAATGACAAACCATGTCATGAATACAATACATAAGAAATCAATATCTCCCAAAGAATACTAGCAATCTCCTTGAGACATTTGTACCAAAAATTTTGATGTGCACTGAATTAGAACTTCAAACTAAACCCATAAGATGATTATTTCTATATTCTACACATTTAGAGTGAAAATATGATATTTTCTAATCAATATCAGTTCATATACGTCTCTAGAATGGTAAAATTGAGTAAGAAAAACTAAAATAATTACAAACAAAATTCCTTTCAATTATTCATTCCCCAAATCATCCATCACCATGCCCTTTGAATTACATTTGGATGTCCATATAGGCATAAAATATTAGTTACCGCCCAACTCCAAATGACACAGCAAAAATTTGAATCAAACAATTGTTGGAAAACTAGATTTTGTAGTTTTATAGGATGCAAACTAATAGACTTATAAAACAATAAAATTCTATAGTTTTGTGAGATACAAACTAGCTAACTTTTTCTTAATCAATAAAAGGCTTAAGGCAAAGATCTATATTTTAATTGTTAGAATACATTCCTAGAATTTTAAGGGCACCAGTGCGAAAGACCTAGCAAGAGTAAAGATCTGACCTTGTCCTAATAATATAAGATTTACAATTTAGAGTTCATTATACAAAGGGAACTCTAATCCTTGGATTAATTAATAGATTTATGCTCATCTTTATCCTCATTGCCTTCTATGATCCTTCCAACCTTTTTAATGATACTTCCAAGTGCCTTTCTTATGCTTCTTAATTTTTTTTTCAACTTTTGGCTAAGATCAATTGTTAGTATTATCAAAGAAGAATAAAATCCAGAATATTTTAATCCATTTATATTGATTACTTACCCTTATTCAAAAAAAATTGTTTTATATTAAAGACATCTCAAACATTTTGCATGAGTTATAATTATTATTAGTAGATGAATGATGGACACGATGACTGGTTATAATGGTTTTCTTTAAAAATGAGTGGTAGCAATACAATGGTAATAATTAAGGTATTAGTTTAGCATTGTGATATAACAGTTTCCTTATGTGTATACTATAAGATTTGAAAAATACAAATCTTCTCAACCCAAGAAACCTGCATGCAAAAATTTGTCACAAGAGAAGAATGAAGACAAGGAAAGTTTCTCTCAAAGAGTAAAAATGAAATAGAGAGAATGAATTTTTTTACAATTACAATCCTTATAAAAGAAGAAAGTAAAGCCTAAAAGGTAAAAACCTTAAAGGGAAACTATATCTAATAATTATAAATAATTATTAAATACCTATAATGAAAACCTAAGTGATTCCTAAGAAAGGTATGAAAGGTCACTTAATCAATCAAATTAATTAAGATAAATTAACCTTTTACTGTAACACCCCCTTAGGATGAACTCAGGGAGAAGATGCAAATTAAATAAAAATAAAACTACAAGCTAGAAGTCATAAATCTGGGTCTCGACAACATGACCTGATGAGGTACCCAAACACAACCAAATGTTTGTAAAACAAAGAAATAGAGAAAACCACATGGGAAAAATCATACTCCAAGAATAGATAGAAAGAATGTGCTGAAAGACTAGTAAAGGATTGTGTTGTGGTTTCACAGTGCACACCGCATTTCTCCTAGAAATGGCCCCCCCCTAGTAAATTTTTTTGTCTCCCAGACCCCTAGTCTAGGGTTTGGGTCATTTTGGAACTCTTCCTAAGTCTAGATCAGGTTTTAGTCTCTAATTGGACAGGTACGAGGTGTAAGAACCGAGAAAAATGGGAAGATTTTAAGTATTTTAGTGCATAAATGTGCACTAGTGTACATGCATAGCTATCCAAGGTGTGCACATCCAAAGGGTGCACACTAGGTCCAAAAATAACATACCTAAGGAAATGTGCACATGCACAAACCTCCCCAAGGCGCCCACATGTGTACCTTTAAAAAATCTTAAGTCAATGTTAAGGCCATCAAGATGCGCATGTGCACACCTTTTTTAACAAATGACTAAGTTCCTCCCTTCAATGCACTTGCCACAAGCATATATGGGCATTTGCACACATGTTCATGTGCACACCTCACCAGGGTACACACGTGCACAACTACGCTAAAATAGTCTAATTAAGGCTATTTAGCTCACCTAGTGCACCTGTCAAGGTGTTCTATTTTGCATTCCAGAGCTTGTAGGGGGGAACTGAACTATTTTTGTTCCTATTTTGATATTTTGGGCTAGATTTTCTATAAATTAGGATTTTTTTGGGTTATATTTTCAACTCTTTTGACTAATGTCTCCATTCTTTGTGCAAATAAAAAATAATCCTTAACTTGTTAGGGTCATAACTTTTGACCTAGAGTGTAGAATTCAAAACTATCTACACCATTGGAAAGAAGAACTAAAAATATAATTTTAGTCTCTAAAAGAGTGAGCCTTTGACTTCCAAATTTTAGAGAGTGATGAAAGTTCAAACTTGAGATTTTGAGAAGATCCCCAAAAAAGCCAGTTAAAAAGGCCTCAAAAATCTTGTTAAAAAAGATATGAAAAAGTTTCAAACATTTGATCATTTTTGATAATCTAGATCACTTGGTCTCTGAATAGGAAGAATTGGGTAGTAAGATAGAAGACAAAATCAAGGAATAGACTTCATAGTGCACATAACATAAACGTGTGGCACATTACACGCAAGTGCACAAATCATCATAGTATCTTCATTATTAGTAAAAATAGAGATCTCACCTAAGCTAGTAACCTTCACCTTAAAAGGAGTCACATGTAAGTTTTGATTCATAAATTTACACTGAAGATCAAAGATATAGAGGTTGGACACATGAACCAAATTCCTCATCTTATGAAACTAAGAATGACTAGATTCAACACATGTACTTTGGGAGTTCATATAGAAGAAGCAAAAGGAGTTCAAGTATATGACAATTTTGGGTTATAAAGAGGGTATAAATCATCAAAAAGGTCAAAATAAGTACACAAGAGTGATTTTAGACCTTATTTAAGAAAAACCCAGAAACTGTTTTCAAAATAGAGAACTTTGATTTTTTAGTAAATTGAGCACCTTACACAAATTCCCTAAAGGTGCGCAAGGTGTGCCAGGTACACAATTTGAAGATGCCCAAAGTCTTAAATATGATAAGGTGTGCAAGTGCATAATTTTAAAAAATTTTGAAGAGAAAAGAGCATAGGTGTGCAAATAGGACTAAATCATAAAAAAGATCAAGGTAAGTACACAAGAGTGATCTAAAACCCCATTTGAGGAAACCCTAAAAATCATTTTCAATATTGGAAACTTTGATTTTTTGGTGAATTGAGCACCTTTCACAAATTCCCTAAAGGTATGCAAGGTGTGCAAGTGTGCTATTCATAGAGGTGCACCAACAATTTTGAAGAAGTAATAGTGCACCGATAGTTAACTACTAGTTCCTAATTTAGAGCTTTCCATACATCAGAAACACATTCTGACAATAGTTTAACTCCTACAAAAACTTAGAGAAGGTCAAGCTTCAATTTTTAGAGCTTCCAATGACTCTTAGATCCTTTTACAACTTCCTTCTTCTTATCTACTTCTTCTTTCATTATTTTTAAATCATTTAAAGGCTCATGTAGCCATCAATTGATATAAACAAGGGTGGAGTCCTTCCTAGCACCATTTAGAGAGTTAGTTTGTATATAATTATATTTGTTTCATTAGTTTAGAAGCATATGTTTTCATAAAGAGATCTCTCACTCTCAACACAAATTGAAGATATGATTTCTTTTAAATTCATGAATGTAACATGCATTCCAGGCCATTATTTTGATGCAATAATTTATGCTATTGGTATCATTTTGAGTGTAGTTATTCTTGTCACTGTATTTAATTTTTTTGGATTCTTGTTCATGATAATAATGGAGCCAACAATTTTGTTGCGTTTATTTGATTGTGAGATATTTGAGTTCTCGTGTTTGTTGTGTGTTGATGAATTCCACTAACATATCGAGTTGGAGAATATATTACCCTATTGTTCCTACATAGCTTCTCATCTCACATGAGTGCACTTTCTATGGCCTTGTGATTTGGTAAGAAGTAAAACATCTTTCAATTTTACTAAATTCCCATCAATGATTGCATCAGTAGATTTGAGGAAGCACTGCTCCTACTTTCATTGGTTTCCTACCTAATCTTTTCAATGATTTAACTGACATGTTGTTTGTTCAAAATGATTGAAAAGCTCATGAATGAAGAGTAATGGAACTGGTAAAGAATGTTTTTAATCATTATTTTTTCATTGATATCAAACTTGCTACTTGTAGGAATGCCAATTGCTTTAGTGATCCAAATACTATAAGTTGGTTGATTGACAAGGAGGTGGCAATCAATAAGATGTAACTAGAGTACCTAGAGAAAGGTTGAAATTATGATGTTGTAATGAAGTATAAGGATCAGCTAATCCATTGATGAAATAGTGCATTGATGTCAGACACAGAGAATGGGCACACTAAAACACATCAAAGATGTAAGGTTTAGCTAATTCATTTGTAAAGCCTAACTAAGTTCATTAGAGAGAACCGAGAAGGCTAGTTAGTGCCGAATAGATTCTCAATTGAAGCCGAGAAAAGTTCAACTTAGTGTGTGCCGAGTGATCTTTAGGTGCCGAGAAATCTTTAGGTGCTGAGTGAAGATTAGGTGTCAAGTAGCAGAAAAGATAATAGGTGCCGAGTAAGTTTTCAAGTGCCAAGCAAGATATAAGTGCCGAGTGATATTGAAGTGCCAAGTGAATTACAAGAGCTGAGTTTCACAAAATTTCTTCAGGTGCCAAGCATCAGTAAATCAATAATGCCGAGTTGCTACATTATTTTGAAAATCAAAGATTCGCCAGATCTGAACCGACATGGTAGCTATCTAGAATTCTGTGAATTAGATAGAAGATAAGAATCTTAAGCTGGTGGCACAAAACACTATGTAAAACATTTTTGACAAATATAGTTGGATTCTAGACAAAGTTTCTAGATAAGAGCAAGATATGGGATAGATACATTGTATCCTACCTAATCTATTGAAACCCTAAAGTCGGAGAGGGAGAATTGAGTGGGAAAGGTATTCCAAATTTCTATTTAAGGAGTCACAAGGTCACGAAGCAAAGTGAAGGGGTCAAGCATGAAAGCATGGACTGTTGAAGAAGGTGCTAAGGTTGAAGAGAGCACCGATACTCTATTTCGATAGGTGACCATAGATATGGTTGCATTGGTATGATGAGTAAGAAGACTCAAGGTGACAAAGCTTGAGATGACAAGCTTATAGAGCTACAGTGATTAAAGCCAAGCAAAGGATTGAACTAAAGTGTGATTTGTAATTTGCAAGATATGTTGTAAGTTGTATCAGATCAAAAGCCATTATTGTTACTCTCTAGCAATTGTAACAGTTAAAATAAATCCTATGGACTGAGGTTGGTTTAATAGCCATGTTGTAAATCCTTTAACAGGGTGACATTCCAAGTGAATGTTCCAAAGTCCTTTAACCAGGCCCATTCCTAACAGTATGGTGAAATCCTTGAACAAGGTCACATTTAACAATGTGTTGTAGCTTTTAACAGGGCAGACCATCAAAAGTGGTTGAAATCAATTGTCCAATTATTTTGTGGGTATCATCCTCACTCAAGTTTTACCTTCTTATTCCTAGAGGGTTTTTGGGTTATCAAATTCTCAGTATTATGGTGTGATGCATATTTACTTTTCATAGTTGTTTAAATGTTCAATTGCATGCATGATAATTTTAGTTATGCACCATTAAGGATTTGTAGAAAAAGTTGCATTGGACCTTGAATAATTGATTCACCCCCCCCTCTAAGTTATTCTAAAGAATTATAACAATTGGTATCAGAGCATTGCTGCCGACTTAGTTTAAAGGGACTAGAAGCAGAAAAGATCAAAATGCCTAAGAGAGAAGTTCCCAAGCTTAACAAAGACAACTTTGTTGCATGGAAAATCTTGTTGAAGCTACATCTTGGATCCAGAGGATATTATACCCAAAATTCAATTGTTATTGAACATGTTGATCCAACTAGTACTCTTATTGCAAAAGATTTGAAAAACAAACAGGAACACAATCAAACAATGCTGGAAATTGCTTCTGCACTCGACTAAGTTGAATTCGATGATATCAAAGGATGTGACACTGCATTCAAGATGTGGAAGGCCCTATCAAACATTTATGGAGGAGATCAGAATGTCCAAAGAGAAAAAAGAGAAAGTCTCAGAGGAAAGTTCGATGATATGAAAATGGAAGAAAGTGAGAATGTTGCTCAGTATGCCTCTAGAATAAAGGAAGTGGTAAGTGAAATAAGATGTTTGAGTGGTCAATTAGATGATGATACTATTAATAGTAAGTTTTTAAGAACCTTGCTACCTATCTATGCTATTAGAGTATCAGCTATACAACAGCTATGATGTGTGCCAGGAAACAATCTAAGTTTTGAAGGTATAGTGGGTAGACTCACTGCATTTGAGTTATCTAACTTTGACAACTGCAGACCTAAGAATGTTGAATTTTATTTCAAGGCCAAGCTATCACTAAAAGATGATAAACAAGTGAAATCAAAGAAGGGAAGAAAGATGAAATATGCATCCAGTGACAATAGCACTGATGAGGAAGATGTGGAACAATTAGAAGCATTGCTAGCTAGAAGATTTCATAGAGGCAAAGGAAAATTCAAAGGTAAGCTGCCTATCATTTGTTTCAATTGCAATGAAGTAGGACATATTGCTACAAGGTGTACACAGAAAAAGGAATACACGAAAGGCAACAAGTACAAACATAGAAGAGAAGATGATAAGAGAGATTACAAAGACAAAGGCAAGAAGTGCTATATTGTTGAAGAAGATTCTAATGATAATGATGATGAAGTTGTTTATGTGGCCATGAAGGACCAATCTGATGAAGAAGAGCCTACAACACTGGTAACATGTATGAACAAGAATGACAGATGGATCATAGACATCGGATGCTCACATCACATGATAGGAGACAAAAGTAAGTTTGTTAACTTTACTTAGTATGATGGAAATAATGTTAGATTTAGTAATGATGCTCCGTGTCACATCAAAGGAAAAGGTTCCATTAAGCTTACAGAGCAAATTTCATGTGATAATGCTTACTATGTTGAAGGACTAAACTATAATTTGCTAAGTGTCTCATAGTTAGGCAATGTAGGGTGTAAAGTAGACTTTGGAAATAAAACTACAAAAATCTATGATACTGATGGTAAATTGATAGGAAAAGGAGATGAAACAAGAAGTAATCTATTTTATCTTGATATGGAAAATACTTCTTGTCTTGTTGCAAAATTTGATGATGTGTGGTTATGGAATAGAAGGCTATGTCATGTCAACTTTGATAATCTGATCAATATCAGTAAAATGAAGAAGGTCAGAGGTTTACCTAAATTGAAGAAACATGACAATATCATGTGCAAACAATGTTAGCTAGGAAAGATGACCAAGTCAAGTTTCAAGAGTAAAAACTATACATCTAAAGAAGTACTTGAGTTAGTCCATACTGACTTATGTGGTCCAATAGAAGTACAAAGCTACAAAGGAGACAAATATATAATGTTGTTTGTTGATGACTATTCCAGAATGATGACTGTTATGTTCGTAAAGAAAAAATCTGATGCTTTTCAAATGTTTAAGTGGTATTTGGCTAGAGTTGAAAAAGAAACAAGAAAGAGTTTGAAATGCTTGAGATCAAATAGAGGTGGTGAATTCACATCAAATAAATTTGAGATATTTTGCAATGACAAAGGAATCAAGAGACAAACATCAACTCCTAGAACTCCCCCACAAAATGGAATTGCTGAGAGAAGAAATAGATGTGATTAACTGTGCCAGAACATTAATGATGGAAAAGACTATTGCTCTAAAATATTGGAGAGAAGCTGTAAATGTGGTTGTTCATACATTGAACCGAGTACAAGTCAAGAAAGGTACTAATGCAACACCTGTTGAATTATGGTATGGTCACTCACCCAATGTAAAGCATTTCAAAATATTTGGTTGCAAATTCTTTATCCTTAAAGATGCTAGAAATGGAAAATTTGATGCAAAAAGTGACGAAGGCATATTCCTTGGTTACTCCATTAGAAGTAAAGCGTATAAGTGTTTAAATACGAATGCTGACAAAATTGTGGAAAGTGCAAATGAAAACTTTGATGAGCATGTAGATGTCCAAGTTGAAAAACAAAAGAGAATGGATGACTACAAAACCTTTGTGTATTCTTATGAAGGAATTCCTGTTGATGAGGATACTACCAATCAAATTGGGATTCAACAGAAAGTTTCAGTCTCAGCTGAGTCACAACCAGTGAATGCCGAGCTACATTCAAAAGCTGAGTTGCAGAATGAAAGAAATGCTCATTCTGACACCGAAGTTAGTACACATGATAGAGATGTAGAACTACTTGAAAATGAAGTGCTTAGTTATCCTAAATGTGAAAGATCAAACATGGAAACAAGGATAGAACCAAGATTGTGAAGAGGTATCACTCTGCTGAATAGATAATTGGTGACAAAGATGCAAAACCAATGACAAGGAATAGACTAAGAAATGAATCATGTCTGTTAAGCAAATTTGAACCTAAGACAGTGTATGATGCATTACAAGATGGTGACTAGTATAAAGCTATGGAAGAAGAGATTGATCAAATAAAGAAGAACAAAACCTGGAGTTTGGTTTCTAGACCAGTTGACAAGAATGTGATTGGCACCAAGTGGGTATTCAGAAACAAGCTAGATGAGAAAGGTGAGATCACTAGAAACAAAGATAGACTAGTATGTTAGGGTTATGCTCAAGAAGAAGGATTAGACTATGGGGAAACATTTGCCCCTATTGCGAGAATGGAAGGAGTAAGAACTTTACTTACATATGCTGCATATAAAGGTTTTAAAGTCTATCAGATGGATGTAAAGTTCACTTTTCTGAATGGTGGATTGGAAGAGGAACTCTATATTGAACAACCAAAGGTATTTGTTGATGAGAACAACAGGGATATGGTTTGTAAACTACATAAAGCACTCGATGGTCTAAAACAAGCACCTAGAGCATGGTATGAGAGACTTCACAAGTATCTAGTGCAAATAGGGTTTGAAATAATTGATGATAACAACAACATGTACATCAAATCAAAAAAAGGTAAGGATATTATTGTATCTAAAATCTTTGTGGATGACATAGTCTTTGGAGGAAAGGAAGTGCTTTGCAAAATTTTTGCTGACAAAATGAAACATGAGTTTGAGATGTCTATGTTTGGAGAGATCAAATTTTTTGTTGGATTGCAAGTACATCAACTAAAACATGGTATATTTATGACATAATCAAATTACATCAAAGAGATACTTAAAACATTTGGATTGGAAGATTCCAAACCAGTTAGCATACCAATGGCAATAGGACATAAACTATCCAAAAATGATGTATCAGTAGAAGTTAATCAAAAAATGTATAGATCCATGATTGAAAAATTGCAATATGTTGTACATAGTAGACCACACATAGCACTAGTAGTTGGAATAGTGGCTAGATTCTCTGCTAATCCTAAATAAAATCATCTCATAGTAGTAAAAAGAAAAATGAGGTATCTCAAAGGAACTGATAATTTGGCCTATATTATAAAAATAATGAAAAGTTCAAGCTCAATGCATACACAGATGTAGACTGGGGAGGCAACATTGATGACATAAAGAACAGAAGTGGAGGAGCATTATTTTTAGGTAAAAGACTAGTTACTTGGACTAACAAGAAGCAAACATGCACATCTCAATCCACTACAGAATCTAAATATGTGGTAGCAACAGTTAATTGCACAAACATTGTGTGGCTCACACATCTATTGAAAGGAATGAAAGAAGAGGTAACCAAACCTGTGATATTGTATTTTGATAATACAAGTGCTATAAACATATCCAAGAATCCAGTAATGCATGCAAAAACAAAGCATATTGCAATCAAGTATCACTATGTCAGAGAATTGGTAGAAGACAAACAAGTGAAGATGGAGTACATTCACACAAAGGAACAAACTGCAGATATCTTCAGCAAACCATTCCCCAAGAATGCTTATGAATATCTTAGAGGCAAGTTGGGGGTAATGCCCCTAACTCAACCAGTTTAAAGCAAAGAAGCTGCCTTGCATCAACATGAACAAATCATTGAAATATCAGAAGAGTAATGTAGAGGATGATAGGAGGAGCAGAAACTCCAAATTAGTCACAAGCATGGTGACAGAGGGAGAAAAAATGAGATGCAAAGCTTATATTTTGCATGTTAAAGATGCTACATCTTTGAAATTTATGTCAAAGAGGGAGGAGATATATGCAGAAAATTGATCAATACAAGTGATCAATACAAAGTAAGAGGGACATATATATGAAAGAGGGAGATTTATGAGAAACTGAAAGGTAAAGATATGGAGATATATGAGATCAGTAGTAAAGGATGCAACAGTCAAGAAGGAAGAAAAATGTAGCAGAAAACGTATATAATTTTGGTGGTAACTAATTTGATCAAGTGATCAGTTTGGTTTTCCATCAATGCCAAAGAGGGAGATTGTTGGAAATGATTGAAAAGCTCATGAATGAAGAGTAGTGGAACTGGTAAAGAATGTTTTCAATCATTGTTTTGTCATTGATGTCAAAATTGCTACTTGCAAGAATGACAATTGCTTTAGTGATCCAAATACTATAAGTTGATTTATTGACAAGGAGGTGGCAATCAATAAGATGTAACTAGAGTACCTAGAGAAAGGTTAAAATTATGATGTTGCAATGAAGTATAAGGATTAGGTAAGCCATTGATGAAATAGTGCATTGATGTCAGACATAGAGAATGGGAACACTAAAACACATCAAAGATGTAAGGTTTAGTTAAGTCATTTGTAAAGCCTAACTAAGTTCATTAGAGAGAGATGAGAAAGCTAGTTAGTGCCGAATAGATTCTCAGTTGAAGCTAAGCAAAGTTCAACTTAGTGTGTGTCGAGTGATCTTCAGGTGTCAAGCAGTCTTTAGGTGCTGAGTGAAGATCAAGTGCTGAGTAGTAGAAAAGATAATAGGTGCCGAGTAAGTTTTCAAGTGCCGAGCAAGATATAAGTGCTGAGTGATATTGAAGTTTCTAGTGAATTACAAGAGCTTAGTTTCACAGAATTTTTTTAGGTGTCAAGCATCAGTAAATCAATAATGCCGAGTTGCTACATTATTTTGAAAATCAAAGATTTGCCAGATCTGAGCTGACATGGTAGTTATCTAGAATTCTATAAATTAGATAGAAGACAAGAATCTTAAGCTGGTGGCACATAACACTATGTAAAATATTTTTGACAAATATAGTTGGATTCTAGACGAAGTTTCTAGATAAGAGCAAGATATAGGATAGATAGATTGTATCCTACCTAATCTATTGAAACCCTAAAGTTGGAGAGAGAGAATCGAGCAAGAAAGGTATTCTAGATTTCTATTTAAGGAGTCATAAGGTCATGAAGCAAAGTGAAGGGGTCAAGCATGAAAGCATGGACTGTTGAAGAAGGTGCTAAGGTGGAAGAAAGCACATATAATCTTCTTTGATAGGTGACCATAGATATGATTTCATTGGTATGATGAGTAAGAAGACTCAAGGTGACGAAGCTTGAGATGATAAGCTTATAGAACTACAGTGATTAAAGCCAAGCAAAGGATTGAACTGAAGTGTGATCTATAATCTGCAAGATATGTTGTAAGTTGTATCAGATCAAAAGCCATTATTGTTATTCTCTAGCAATTGTAACAGTTAAAATAAATCCTATGGACTGAGGTTGGTTTAATAGCCATGTTGTAAATCCTTTAACAGGGTGACATTCCAAGAAAATGTTCCAAAGTCTTTTAACCAGGCCCATTCCTAACAGTATGGTGAAATCCTTGAACAAGGTCACATTTAACAATGTGTTGTAGCCTTTAACAGGGTAGACCATCATAAGTGGTTGAAATCAATTGTCTAGTTATTTTGTGGGTATCATCCCCACTCCAAATTTACCTTCTTATTCCTAGAGGGTTTTTGGGTTATCAAGTTCTTAGTATTATGGTGTGATGCATGTTTAATTTTCATAGTTATTTAAATGTTCAATTGCATGCATGATAATTTCAGTTATGCACCATTAAGGATTTGTAGAAAATGTTGCATTGGACCTTGAATAACTGATTCACCACACCCCCCCCCCCCCCCTCTAAGTTATTCTAAAAAAAATAACATTGTTATCGTGGTTTATGTTCATTAGAAATTTTCCTTTCATGATATTTTCTTTCATCTCTCATTACCTTATCTTTGATATTTTCTCTGCTAACCCTTGGTTAAATTAGGAATTCATATAGTTGCATTATTAGATTGCATTCATTTAAAAACAAAAATACCAAAAGTATATCTCTTTTTGTGGTTAATTTTGAAACAACAAGGAGATTGATCATCTTATCTAAAATTGGTTTAAACTAGTGTGAAAAAATATATTTATCTTCAACTAAGTAGATTCTGGTAGGTTGCAAGATCGCTCAAAACCTTGGAGTTGATCCTAGATCATCTTTTCAAGTTAGGAGTTTGAAAGGATTCCTGTCATTAAGCACCATACAAAATAAAAGCTCAACAGAAGTGGCACTAGAAGGAGGGCCTCATACTATTGGGAGCAAAAAAACAACATGCTATTTTCAAATTATGAAATTTTCAGAAGTTTAAATTTTTTTTCGTTTGAAACTGTCAGAAGGTGTGCGTGGTTTGCTATTTTTGAGAAAGGCTGCTTCTATAGAGGTGCTCTTTTTTTAGAATTGATGCAAGCTAGAAGATCCTGATCCATCATCATCATCCACTCTACATTCTACTTCACACATTCCCATCATTATGTACCGTGTCTTTCTTCAATACCCAAAGTTCACCTTTGAATCTAACTGGTCCATTACATGACTTACCCAAAAATTTTGAAACATTTTGCCTAGGGTTCATCTATGGAGAATCATGAACAATAGAAGATCATATTAAAATTTTCAAGGAAATTGGTAATCAAAACCAGATTTAGCATATGGACATGGTATGTCTCCTTTTTCCTTACACTTTAGGAGAAACGACATTCAATTGGTACCTCAATCTCCCACCAACATCAATAAGGGATTGAATTTTTTTAAAGAGAAAGTTTCTAGAAAAATTCAAGGTGTATATTGATCTATTTATCCTACATCATTAGTTCATCTCAATTAAGAGGGATCCCCATGAGACTATTTCACAGCTTAATCATTGCTTCTATAGGATGTATTAAAGAATGGAGTTTCCTTACATTATACCACAAGAGGCTACCATTGAGATCTATTTTGGAACAATGGATTCATTAACTTCTATTTTTCTAAGAAGGCTCCCACCTAGAGACATTGGTACCATTAAAAATGTCTTTAAAGAGGCTGTTACATTCACAAAGTAGGTTATTGCTACTGCAATGTGAACAATTACATACTTAGGGTATGAGCCCCAAAAGACTGTATTCTTTGAGAAAAATATTTCTCCACCTACTAAACTCAAGAATAATATGGCTAGAGAAGTTAAGGCCATGAAGGATATGATGTCTCTTGTATCCAATGAAATCATCAAAATAAAGTTGAATTCCTCAAGAAATCAAGGCAATCATCCAAGACAACTTGCTGCCAAAAATAATTATTCTCAAAATTAGAGCACAAATTTTTACCTTTATAGTAACATCAACAATTAGAATAATGGTATTATAGGTATGAGACAAAGTGAAAATGGATATGGGCACAATGATGTTTTGGATTAGGCTCCCTAGATCATGTAGGAAGAACCTTTGTAGTTTAGTGCAATGGTGTTTGAATCATGTGATAAATCTATAGGAGGACAAAATGATGAAGATGATCAAGAGGAGTTTGCATTCCCATTCAATAAAGAGGAAGAGAATGGAAACTTAGGGATACATGTTTATGGTAGCAATAATATGAAAACACAAATTTAGAAAGGAAGAAAATAATCTCTAATGGATGATGCCTCTCAATGGTTACAATCCACTCCTCTAGACATGCAGGTTTGTAATACTCCAATGCATTATGAGGCTCCAACCAACATTACCTTGATAGTTCAGAAAAATTTACATATAAAAGATGACATTTTGAAAGGTTTTATGGATAGCATAACAATAAATTTAAAGTATCTTGGAGAAGATCAGAATCCAAACATCCTTTTGCTTCCTAACTTTTGTTGCTTCCATCAAAGGATTTATTCAAATTTGGAATGTGCTAGTTGCAAAGATATAATATCTAATGTGTTAGGGTAGATAGATCAGCCTATTGAAATTGTTGGAAACCTTGAAATTGTTCCAAGTTTTGATGTTGCAATAAGTATGGATATCCCACGAAATTTTGAGGATGGAGAGAATTTTGAAGTTCCAAAACTCTGTGGAGTTGCAAAAATTCTCAAAGTTGCAAAAAATGATGGAAATATAGAAGATCCCAAGGTTGGTGAGATTTTTAAATTAGAAAGTCATCAAGAAGAATATACCAATGCTTCCTATTATGATATTGATCCCCGATTGAATAATGATAAGATACCTCCCTCAAAACAAGATATTTCATCAGTAGAGATGGATAGAATAGTTGATTTGGTCTCAAGATTGACTAAGGAAATGTCATTTTGTGGGTATTCTACACATATATTAGACCATGTAATAATCGATTCATGTAGAATCAATCCATTTGGGTTCCATTCAGAAGTAAGTTGTCCTGATTTCTTGTTAGCTTAGGAGATTGCAATGGAGTGTAATTGTGATTTTGAACATGCTTCTTTGGGATATGATGGAGAAAACACCTTTGTTAATGATTTTAATGAATCCTATAATTCAAAAGGAAGGATGATGATTGAGTTTTCTAGTCCGAAGGAGCCTAAAGGTGACAATTCATGGTTTAAGGCTAATGATGGTGGTAATAGGGACCATAAAAACAAAGTTTGATCTTTTGGGTCTTGTTATGATAGCTATATTACATTAGCGACGCTAATATTTCCTTATTCGTGTGGAGTTGTTTACCATGAGGTAAGACCACTAGAAGGAGAAATTACAATGTGTGAATGTATCTCTATGGTGGGGGACTTGCTAGATCAGATGATATCTTCTCATTATCCATTTCAGTTTGATGATTTTTAATTTGAATATGATGTTGAAGGTAAGAGAAATTGTTTGTGGATTAATCATGGCCATGGAGAGTTACCACAACTTCTAATTTTTTGTGATTTGTACTCAAAATTTGAACCAAGATTGCCCAAATTTTATTTTTTTGAGTACAAAAAAAGTCAACATTTTTTAGAACTATATGGGGTGGTTTATTATTATTGTACATAATGAGAAATCTACTAACAACCACCCCACATTCTTATTTAAGGTTTTCTATATATAAGTTTTTGTTTTTGGTTTTTTAGGTCTTTTTAGTTAGGCATTAGTTTTCTTTGAGTCAAGTCTTTTTGTTTGGGTTTTGTATCTTTTTTATTGTTTTTCATTTTTAGTCTTTTAGTCAGGGAGTCACTATGTTTTGTCAGGGCTGCTCCCAACATGTGGTCCATCCCAACTAGTCTCGACTTTATGGAAGAGGTATTTCTTTATCAAAGCATTCAGATGAAATTGTTTCTTGCACCAACTAAAAAGGATGCTACTTATAGGTGTAAAGGACTTTTAGTATTGAAATTAGAATTGCAGATCAATAATTCTCAACACTTTAAAAATCTAAAGGTTGACTATCTTAGTATTTTTTAATCAAGGTTAATAGTAGCAAAGGGATAGTTCAAACTTACTAGTTTAGACTAAAAGATCTTTTCAAAAAATTTCTAAGATTATTGTTTGGTGTGAGAGTTTCCTAAAGTTCATAAAGAGGAATGCAAAGGTTATCAAACTAAAGAAAGAATTTTAGAAACAAAACCAATGCCTTGGCTACACAGTCTAAGTGTCGTCAGGGTACAAAAAGAAAACACAAAAGAAAAAAGGTGGTGTTTGTTGGAAAATTGTTCAGTGCTCCCCTTAGGATTCGTGACAAAGGCTTAACCACCTCTTGTGTACTAAAAGAGTAGTGGTTGTATCATGCATTGATATATCAGTCTTTTGGTGTAATGACAACCCCACTCTAACAAGTGGTATTAGAGCTTGGTCACAGGTTTGAAACCTCAGACCCTCGGGTAACGTCAAGGAGGAGATTGTTGGAAAATTGTTCAATGCTCCCCTTGAGATTCCTAAGAAGGGCTCAATCGCCTCTATAAGTTGAGTAGTTGTATTGAGCATTGATAGATTGGTCTTTTGGTGCAACAACAACCCCACTTTAATAGTGTTAAGAATGAAAGATTCCAAAAGGTCTAAAATGGGTAATTTGACAATAGGGACATGCCCTCCAAAATGGCTATCCAATATCTGTAAATCACTTTCATGAAAGAATCAAATAGAAACATGTGAGCTCTATGAAGTAGAACTCAAAAGATTACTCAGGACCCCAAATGCAAAAATAATAACTTGTTAAGAGCTCTCAGAATGGATTCTCTCATCTCGTCAGATAGTGATTGATACACATGATCTGCAAGAATTCTTGATGAATGAACTGGTGGAGTGGAAGATTATTTCCAAGTTGCTAGAAGATCATGATAGATGACACCTTGAAGCATCAAAAGAAAAAAATACACTATGTACACATTGAGCTTGAAGATTCAAGATTCTAAAATTTTGACTATCATTGAAAAACTTGAAAGTATTTGATGTGCTTGGGATTCAGTTGTTATTTGACACATGTTAAAAGAATGCTTGCTGATGAAGAAATTCCTTTTTCATTTCTTCCTTTTTGTTGGGGCTCTTTGTTGTGGTTTCACAATGCACACCCCATTTCTCCTAGAAATGAGGACACCCTAGCAAATTTTTAGTCTCACAGATCCCTAGTCTAGGGCCTAGATCATTTTGGAACTCTTCTTAAGTCTATATCAAGTCCTAGTCTTTGACTGGACAATTATGAGGTGTCAGAACTAAGAAAAATTAGAATATTTTAAGTGTTTTAGTGCATAAATGTGCACTTGCGCAGTAGTGCACATACACACCTATCTAAGGTGCGCAGGTGTGCTGAATGCAAACTTATCTCCCTTTGGAGATGTGCACCTACACACATGTGCAAGTGCACACCTCCAAAGGTTGCTCACTAGCTCCAAAATTAACATACCTAAGGAAAGGTGCACATGTGCACACCTCCCCAAGGTGTGCACATGCACACCTTTCAAAAACCTTAAGAAAATGTTAAGGTGCGCATGTGCACACCCTTTTTAAACAAATGACTAGGTTCGCCCCTTCAATGCACTTGGCACAAGCGTATGTGTGTAGTTGCACACATGCGCATGGGTGCACCTCACTATGGTGTGCACATGCACAATTGTGCTAAAATAGTATGATTAAGGCTATTTAGCTCACCTAGTGTACTTGTCAAGGTGTAAAAGGTGCACTATTTTTTATTTCAGAGCTTGCATGGGAGATTGAACTATTTTTGTTTTCTATTTTGATACTTTGGGCTAGGTTTTCTATCAATTAGGGTTTTTTTTGGGTTAGATTTTCAACTCTCTAGACTAATGTCTTTGTCCTTTATGCATATAAAAAGGCATCCTTAACTTGTTAGGGTCATAAATTTGACCTAGAGCTTAGAATTCAAAATTGTTTACATTATTGGAAATAAGAACTACATATCTAATTTCTATCTCTAGAATAGCAAGCCTTTGGCTTCACAATTTTAGAGATCAATGAAAGTGTCAACTTGAGATTTTGAGCAGAAGACCTCCAAAAGAGCTGGTTAAAAACACATAGAAAAGATTGTTAAAAAAGATATGAAAAAGTTTCAAAAATTTGATCATTTTGGATAATTTGGATCACTAGGTCTTTGACTGAGAAGGATCAAGAAGTTTAAGAGAACAAAATATCAAGGAATAGACTTCACAGTGCACATAACACGAAGGTGTGGCACATAATGTGCAAGTGTAAAGATCATCACAACCTCTTCATTATCAGCAACAATAGAGATCTCACCTAAGATGGTAACCTTCATCTTCAAAGGAGTTGCATGTAATTTTTGATTAATGAATTTACACTGAAGATCAAAGATACAGATGTTGGATAAATGAACCAAAACAAGTTCCTCATCTTATGAAAGTATTAATGATAAGATTTAACACATCTACTTTGGGAGTTTAGATAGAAGAAGCAGAAGGATATCAACTCTATGACAATTTTGGGCTATAAAGAGGGTATAAATCATCAAAAAGGGCAAAATAAGTAAAGAAGAGTACTCCTAGATCTCATCTGAGAAAAACCCAGAAACTATTTTCAAAATAGAGAACTTTGATTTTTTGTTGAATTGAGTACCTTACATAAAGTCCCTGAACCTATGTAAGGTACACCACATGCACAATTTGAAGATGGTCAAAGTCTTAAAGATGCTAAGGTGCACAAGTGCATAATTTTACAAAGTTTTGAAGAGAAAAGTGCATAGGTGCGCAAGGTGCACAAATAGACCTAAATCATCAAAAAGATCAAAGTAAGTACACAAGAGTGATCTAAAACCCTATTTGAACAAAACCTAGAAATCATTTTTAAAATTGAGAACTTTGATTTTTCAGTGAATTGAACACCTTGCACAAATTCCCTGAAGGTGCGCATAGGTGTGCTATTCATAGAGGTGCATTGACAATTTTGTAGAAGTAACAATGTGTCGATAGTTATCTACCAGTCCTAATTTAGAGCTTTTCGTGTACCGAAAAACATTCTAATGATAATTCAACCTCTAAAAACACTTAGAGAAGGCCAAGCTTCAATGTTTAGAACATCCAGTGACTCTCAGATCCTCTTATAGCTTTCATCTTCTTTTCTACTTCTTCTTTCATTGTTTTTAAGTCATGTAATGGCTCATGTACCCATCAATTGATATAAAAAAGGGTGGAGTCATTCTTAGCACCATTTAGAGAGTCAATTTGTATATAATTATATTTGTTTTATTAGTTGAGAAGCATATGTTTGCATAAAGAAATCTCTCACTCTCAACACAAATTGAGGAGATGATTTCTTATAAATTCAGGAATGTAATATGTATTCCAAGCCATGATTTTGATTCAATAATATATGCTATTGGTGCTCTCATTCTAAGTGTAGTTATTCTTGCTAGAGTGTGTTATTTTTGTGAATTCTTGTTCATGATAATAGGAGCCAATAGTTTTGTTGTGTTGATTTGATTGTGTGATATTTTAGTTCTAGTGTTTGGAACCTATTGAATTCCACTGATGTATCAAGTTGTAGAAGGGATTACCCTATTGTTCCTATATATCTTCTCATCTCACATGAGCACACTTTTTGTGGCCTTGCAATTTGACAAGAAGTGAAATATCTATTGGTTTTACTAAATTCCCATCGACAATTGCACCAGTAGATTTGAGGAAGCGCTACTCCTACTTTCATGAGTTTCCTACCTAACCTTTTCAACAATTTAACTCATAGACATGTTGTTACCATGGTTTATGTCCATTAGGAATTTCCTTTTCATGATATTTACTTTCATCCCTCATTACCTTATCTTTGTTAGTTTCTTTACTAATGCTTGGATAAATTAGGAATTCATATAGTTGCATTATTAGATTGTATTAATTTAAAAATAGAAAATACCAAAAATATATCTCTTTTTGTGGTTAATTTTGAAACAAAAATCAAATTGATCATCTTATCCAAAATTGGTTCAAACCAGTAAAGACCTCCATGTGAACAAATACATTTATCTTCAACTGAGTGGATTTAGTAGGTTGCAAGATCACCCAGAACCTTGGATTTGATCTTAGATCAACTTTTAAAGAGAAGAGTTCAAAAGGATTCATGTCTTTAAGCATAATGCAAAATAACAGTTCAACAAACTACATAAGCCTCCAAACTAGAGAATCTCCCAAAAAAAAAGGAATAAAAGGATGATAATGAAGAACACTATTGAAGCATGGAGCTATAAACATAATTAAACTACTGATACAAAGAACCTCTATTGAATAGAACATGACTAGGTAGAGAAGACTAATTCTAAAGAGATGATCAATCAAAGATGGAAGATGACACATTTCAAGGTAGGAGAATCCCCGAACGAGATTTTTGAGCCCCCAACAAATAACCACATAGAAGAAACACAACACAAGATACACAATTTAATACCGAATGCAACTCTTTATTCTTAAAATAACTCTTTACATGCAATGTGCTCGGGTGTTAAGCCTTTTAGGTTACGACCAAATATAATAGAAATTAAAAAATTGGTTTTGCAAGATCCCTTGAGATCCAACCCAAACACTAGCTTGTCTAGATCCACACTCTGGCAAAAATCTCAAAGGAATATCTAAACTTTTGCTCACAAGCCCACCAAGCAATCTCTTTATTTCCCAAGCCTCAACTACTAGCCTTTTTCAAACTTTATCCAAGTTCTAGCTATAAACTACCTGACATTTAGTGCTCTATCCACACACATAGGAAAACTTCCCTCACTTAGCTACTTCATCTTCCATGTTGGATCCTACACTGAAGATGACTCACTCCACTGAATGAATTCCTAAAGACTCCACAAGAGCCCCTTTCTTATAGCCAACTAAACCACAAGTCAGCCTAGTTATTAAAAATTATATAAACCCTTACATTAAATGCCCATTTAAGCCACAAGTTGAATCCCAAAATAAAATAAATATAACCAAATTAAATTCAAAGGTCAACTCACACTAGAGATCGAACACAGACAACTCGGGCAACACAGATTTTGAATATCAAAATTAACCTCCAAGTATCAATAACTACACCAAGCACAATCGAGCCCCTTCATTGACTGAGCCACTTGGTTAACATAGCGACCAAACCATGTAGTAAACCAAGCTTCCTAGTATATGTTGATTTGTACTCCTTTACTGACCAAGTTCCTCCAACAATTGAACTCCTTCAAAGACCGAGCAACTCAGACAACACTATAACCAAGCTTCATCGAGCTTCTAGTGTTTGTCAAGTTCTTGCAAGCATCACTGAGAACCTTTGACTAAGTTCCCCAAGCTATGCTGAGCTCCTTTGAAAACTAAACACCTCTAGGATTGCTAAGCCTATTCATCCACTGAGTTCTCAATGAAGAACTGCAAAGATATGACCAAGTAACCTCTATGGAGCACCTCTTCTTCAACCGATTATAAGTCTAAGCACCCTTCAGAGCAACTACCGAGCCTCCTCCCATAAAATCCAAATTATTCATTGAGAAAACCCATGATGATCCTACATCAAACTCCCTAGGTAAATAAAAAAGTGTGTCCCTTACTTTGATACACAATGAAAGATTTGATCCAATCTTAATCTTCATCAACATTTTCCACTCCATCAGGGACAAGAAAACTAATCTATAAATCACCCACATCCACATCCATCTATCAAACACCAGAATCTCAACCATCCAATTAGTAATTTGACTCCTAGGAACAAACTAAAAATAATGCTTTATAAGCAAATCCTCATCCACAACTTCAACTAGTGAATCCACACCAACAATAACAAACTCCACATCACCAACAATATGCAGATCTCCATCAACACATACTAAAATCATAATACGTCCTATCTCATTGTCCATAATAAGATGCTCTACATGTAACTCTTCACCCACAACAACTTGGTCCTCCAAGATCAAGAACTCTACATTTCCATGTTAGACTCAACCAATTGATCATGAAAACAAGTCTCCATTCCAACATCAACAAGGTTAGGAATATCCTCAACAACAACTTCAAGTTACTCTGTAGGTTTTGCATCATAATCCATAGACTGATCAATAAAACCAACCTCTTCCACCTCAAACTTGATATGCCATCATCTCTCTTGAACAGATCTTCTAACTATCTATACAACTCTCTTCCAGATCGGTAGACTCCAACTCCATAAACATCTGCAAAAATCAACCATCCCTTCCTTGATTGGTCAATCTAACTTCCAACTAAGTTGACATTTCTAAAAGCCTCTTCTCCACCACATCATAGAGATTCACAATCATCCTAGGGTCTAATCTTCTCAGAGCCATCTTCCAATATATTTTCAAACCATCTACAACAAATCCTTTTAATGCACCTTGTGAAAAACTCAAATTTTTTGCAAGTCAGATTGTAACCTATCACCTTGCATGAATAACTAGGAACAAATCAAAAGTCTAGGAACATGAATCTATAATACACATAAAAAAAACCCTTTGTGATCATGCCCCAATAAGACCAACCTCCCATCTTTGCATCCATCAATCCATCTATAAGTCCTCTACAATTGTAAGTTAGAACCATGATCTTCCACCTCACAACAAAGTTATCTAAGACTAATCCACCACTAGATCAAGACCTTCTTAGATCAACTCCTCTCAACCCATAGTTATGGTGTAAACCACCTCACATTCGATGATCTGTCTACACTCTTAGGAACAACTATGGTCTGATACCACCTGATGTAGTGCAAGGTAGGAGAATCCCCAAAGAATATATCCTAGCCTCCAAAAAATATCTACGCAGTGGAAACACAACACAAGATACACAATCTAATACCAAATGCAACTCTTTATTCATAAAACAATTTTTTACATGAGATGTGCCTGACTGTAAGGCCTTTCAAGTTACAAAAAAATACAATATAAATTACAAAAATAATTCTAAAAGATCCCTCAATATCCAACCCAAACACTAGATAGTCCAAATCCACACTCTGGTAGAAACCTCAAAGGAAGATCTAAACTTATCGTCACAAGCCCACCAAGAAATCTCCTTGTTTCCCAAGCCTCAATTGCTAGCCCTTCTCAAACTTTATCCAATATCTAGGTGTAAACTACCTCAAACCTGGTACTCTATCCAAACACATAGGAAAGCCTTCCTCACTCAGCTACTTTGTCTTCCATGTTGGATCCAACATTGAAAATAACTCACTCCACTAAATGATTGCCTAAAGACTCTACAAGACCCCCTCACCTATACACAACTAAGCCACAAGTCAACCTAGCAATTAAAAATTAAATGAACCCTTACATTAAATGCCCATTTAAGCCACAAGTTGGCTCCCAATAGAAATTAAATATGACCAAATAAAATTCAAAGGTCGACTCACACTAGAGACTAAACATAGACAACTCGGGAAACACAAAAACTAAGTGTTAGAAATAAATTCCAAGTATCAATAACTCTACCAAGCATGACTGAGTCCCTTCATTTATTGAGCCACTTGGTAAACAAAACAACTGAACCATGTAGTAAACCAATTTCCATAGTATATGCCAAGTTCTACTCCTTCACAGAACAAGTTCCTCCAATAATCAAACTCCTTCAAAGATTGAGCAACTTAGACACCACCATAACCAAGCTTCTAGTGTGCCGTGAGTTCCTGCAAGCATCACCAAGCACCTTCAATGATTGAGTGCCCCATCCTATGCTGAGCTCCTTCTACAATTGAGCACCTCTAGGATCATTAATTCCATTCATCTAGCGAGTTCTCAACCGAGAATTTCCAAGAGATGATAGAGTAACCTCTACTGAACACCTCTTCTTCAATTGAGTATTAGTCCAAGCACCCTCCAAACCAACTACCAAGCCTCCTCCCATGAACTCCAAAGTAGTGACCAAGAAAACCCATGATGCTCTTGAATTAGGAGATATCTTCATGGCCTCTAAAAATAGGAATAAAAGAGTATCCATATGGTAAATGACCCATGCCACTTAAATACATAGATACCCATCCACTATAACTTTCTAGTACATAGAAACCAATACTAAATAAATAGCCAACTCCATAAAGCCAAAAAAGCATTAGAACCAACATAACCCCCCTATAATGCTGAGAGGTAAGATAGTCCACTAAAATTGAATGCATAAAGCCCTACATAATGAAGAACCAAGAACATTGAGAGTGCTAAAGAAGTACAACCACCTAGAAAGGCATGTGTCATTGACACATCATGAGGATAATATTATAGAAGAAAATCTCACTTAAACAAAGGAAGATGGTGAAAATGGTCAATATGAAACCCCCAATGGGACTTTACAATGTAGTGTGAGTACACCAAGACACATAGATGTGCAAGAGCCTAAAATGCAATAGAGTGACAGTTTATCTCAGTGTGTGTTTGCAAAAAATGCTACAAAAGATGTCAAAAAATATCAAAAGAGACATAAGGCTACTACAAAAGAAAGTAAAACCCAAGATGAATCATCTCACACAACAAAAATGATCCCCATACCTAAAACATCCAAGTTATCTACTAGAGTGTAAAAATACAAAAAATATAATAGAATCCATTGGAGAAGAATTTGCAAAAATAACCAACATTACTAGAAAGAGAAAAAAAAAAGTTTTCTAATGATTTCTTCACTGACAATTTTTGGCTTTTTTCTACAAATGGAATGATGATATCATAATCATTAAACTTAAAAAAGAAAGGGTAATAAAATGGTTCTCACTACTTAGAGAAAACTTAACAGGAGCTTTAGTAATAAAGCATTTTCTTATTAATTAAATCATATTGATTTAATTATTAAGTCATTTATTATCTCTAGTTTAATTAAGCTACAATTTGGGCATATATTCAAGAAAAGGAACATTAGGATATAAGAATATGATTCCATTGCATATTGATTCTATTGGGCCTTGATGTTCTTCATATCCACTCTCAATGTTCTTGGTACTTTGTAACCATATCCCAATAGTATGGGCATTGATGTTCTACATAACCTTGGCATGTTTCCAATATTCGTATGGAACCTCCTTGCTAGGCTGATAGTTGAGAAATATAGTCTCAAAAAGTGACTGTCAGACTCTTCATGTTCTTCGCCCATGAATCTTTTACTCCTTTTGAGACGCTAAGGAAAACACATAATCCATAAGATGCAATCTCCACCGCATTCAAATTTGAGTAAATGAAATTGTCAAAAGATGTCTTGGATGATAGAAATTCTTCCAACTGATGCTAATTGTTACTCAACTTCACAAATAGGCATTCTGTCAGAAGTGGGAGCCTCTTTGTGATCCTTGTCTTTCTATCTTCCAACAAACTTATTTCATAATAAGCCTTACTAAATTGTGCTTCAATTCCTTCAATCTTTAAACTAGGTTGACTTATCTACTCTACTAGTGCCTGAACTTCTTCATACTTCTTCTTAAGATCCTCATTAATGTATTTTGTAAAAATGAAAGACATTGCACATTTTGCATAGAGGGTTTTACCTTTAAGTTTACACTTTCTCAATGCATTGATGGAAGCCTCAAGAGTTGTCAAATCATTCCTAATGTTCTACCAAATAATGTCAAACATTTGTACATCATGCTAAGCTTGAGCTTGTGCTATTACTACTTTTGAAATACTTGTGAATTCAACATCAAATTCTTGAATCATAGTTTTCTGCAAATTCTATACTGGCCTATTTTTATTGATGATCTTACTAAGTGATGAGATCAATTTTAATTGATCATCATCATTTGATCCTGTACGAGATGCTAGGGTGAGAGAAGTTCTTGGAACACTTGCTTCTACCTTCTTTCTTTTTCCTCTTCTCTTAAATTTTTCTCATATTCCATCTTCTTTTCTTCTTCCTCTTTCTTCTTCTCTTCTCCTTCCTTCCTTCTTTCTCTTCTCTTCCTCTTCTCTTTTTTTATTTTCTTCCTCTTCATTCCTATTCTTTTCTTCATCTTCTCTCCTCTTCTTTCTTTTTCTTTTCTTCATCTTATTTCTTCTTCTACTCTTCATCTTCTCTCTTTTTCTTTTCTCTTCCTCTTCCTTGTGATTCTTCTCTTCTTCTTTTCTCTTCTCTTCTTCTTCATCCTTCTTTTTGTTTTATTCTTCTTTAGTCTTTCTTTTCTCCTCTTCATCATTAGAGATATTTCCAAAAATGTTTGACCCAAGGTCCTTGAAAGGATCTTCTGCGACATTTACTATCACCTATGTTACACCAAATTGCATGGTGTTAGCTCTAATTATGATATGTAGTGGTAGTGCTACTACTACTGAGTTCAAATCCTGTATCATCTGCACAATTTCTTTTTTTGTTTCCTCATTCACACCATGATAGTTACCTCCCATAATTAGTATGTCTCTCTTCTTATTTCTGAGATAAGGTTCAAAACCTTTCAAGAGGCTCACCATGTGTTCATCACTATCAACTTGACATAGTTTGCTAAGAGGCTTATGTCTCATGTTTCTATCTTCTTCAATTTCTCTCTTCCTTCTATTTGTCAATCTCTCAAGGATATCCTTAGGAATATCACCCTTTACATCTTCAAACTTCTTATTAGACATAAGAATATGTCTAATTACAACATTTTTAAACTACAATATATTTATGCCCATGTACAAAATTGCCATAATATATTATTACACAATTTACCTTATCAATTTTAGGCAAAAGGACCCATTGTCCAAACAACTTTAGGGGCATACCAACAAAATCACTATTCAACCAGCCTTTGTATTACCCCTTTTAGAATAACACAAAATAAAATTGATGTCAACAACTCATAATCTTCATTTTTCCTTTTACCATGCCCCTTCCATACCAAATACTTCTCATATCTCAATAGCAGATCCATAAATTTGCATCAAAATAATCCCTTAGATCACTTACTTTCATGTACTAATCATTTTCATTCATTACATTCATAATCACATGGAAAAAAATTTCCTTTTTACTAAGTCCTCAAAATAATTTATTGAGTCAGCCTTGAGGCTTTCCCAATTTATAATGATAATAATACCTCATTAAGATAAAACAATACACATTTCATTACATCTTTCCATAATTAAATAATACTATTAGATTATAGTCTTTACAAATATTCACATCTGCAAGCTTAGACTTTTCACACTCACTAACATCATCATCAAGATCACTTCTACCTCTTTCTAACTTCACTCAACCAGATTCTATCTCTATTAGGGGATATAACCTGATTACTAGAAACCAATTCTCAGAAACTCTGTTCTTAAATTGTCTTCTATAAGTCTCGAATAATTATTACCAATATTTGACTTTCTATATACATAATTAAACATAGAATTATTACACTCTACATAACATGCCCTTAACTATTTTTATTCTCATCTTTACTCTTGAAACCATATGGTCTCAATCATTGTTTGGTACTCCACCAGTCTTTAGTATGCCAACATCAATGATAAATACTACCATGAATACAATATATGATCACACTAATAGTCTTCTACATGCTTAAAAAATTATAGGATACCCCCCCATAAGAATATCACCATCATTCATGCTAATAGTTTCCCCCTTTGGTATTCATGGAAACATAAATGAAAAACATCCAAGTTCCAAGAATACCAAACAATTCTACTGTTGCTCTCATATTTTCAAATCATCTTCATCAATCAAAGATAAATTTCTCATAAACAACTCTTCATCAATGTTGATTCTCTCCTATTGGTATAATTCACTCATTTACATCAATATTTTTCTCCATCTCATGAATAAATCTCCCCCATTCTCAGGAGATCCTTCTCTTCCCCATTCTCATGAGATGTTTTTCATGCATTCTCTCACCTATTTACATCAATGAAAAGCATATCATTATTTCAATTTCATGCTTAATATTTTCAATCAGCTCAAGTTTCAGTAGACACTATTGAAATATCAAGTACCAAGAGTCCTTTATGAGTCAACTCAAACATAGATACTCCCCCATAGAGGAAGTATAAGAATTTAGTCTAGATAAATAATAGTTCTTTGTACCACTAGACTAATGCAATTTCTATATCATCTACTCTGAAGTAGGAAGGGGCATAACCATAGGCATACCTCTCAAATACTCAAATGTATGCTTAGGTAAAGACTTTGTAAATATATTTGCAATCTTCTCCTTTCTACTAACATGTTTTAGTGTGGTCTCTTTCTCTACAAATTCCTCTCTCAAAACATGATACTTAATAGAAATGTTCTTTGTCTTAGAATGTAACACATGATTCTTAGATATACTCACTACACTTGTGTTATTACAATGTATAATAATAGGCTCTAAAAATTATATCCCAATGTCCTTCAACATCTATTTCATCCACATGATTTGACTGGAATTCTTTGCTACTACCACATATTAAGTTCTATTGTGCTTTGCAAGATATAATCTTATTTCTTGCTTATCTAGGAAACCAATCTTCCTCATAGAAAAATGCTCCACCACTTGCACTCTTTGTGTCATCTAGATTACTTACCTAATCCATATCAATATATGCACATAAAGTAAAGATATTGATCTACCATACCATTGTCCAAAATCAAGTGTTCCCTTCAAATGTTTGTGTTGGTGTAAATAAGTATTTACTTACAACACTTACTTAAGTTTACTTAGGTTTATGCATTATTTAATTATTTTGTATTATCTTTATTTTTGAGACACTTAGGAGTTTGTGCACCTTTTTGAGTTGTCATGTAGACAAAACAGGAGTATGCAACTCTATTTTAGCACATGGTGTCTACAATATTGTTTTGCATCACACCCTTGCAGGCTTATCCTCACATCATCACACTTACTTTTGTGCTTAATGGAGGATAACCCATATCTATTTGACATGTGCTTGGTTGTATGACACATCATGGTGCCGATTACAAGGCATTCTAGATATATCTTAGAGGCCTTTATATATAGGCACTTGTAGTGTACTCTTAACTATTGCATGAATCATGACATATTGAATACATTGTCATTCTGATCATACTCTCTCTCTCTCTCTCTCTTTGGTCTACTGTGTGCTTGTGTTTGATTTCTTAGTTCCTGGGTGAATTTTTCCCTTAGGAAAATTCATACATGGTATCAAAGATCTTGGAGACTTTCTCAATACATAGCTGTTCGAGACCATGCTTGCTTCATCGCCTCAGCCCGAATCTAGAGTATCGCAGAAATTGGGAGTGTCTATAGCTAGATCTGACCTCGCCATTGCATATGGAATGCTGAACTGGTGAAAATTGACTATAAACTCACCTACCTTGGCCCAAAGTCAACTGTGAGGCAAATTTTTTTTGCAAATCAAAAATTGAAGGCCCCAATTTGCAAATTTGGGGATATTCATGGTTTTAATTGCGTAGAGGCCATACTGTGCATTTCACTAGCACAAAAGGCACATTATATTTTTTGGCATCACAAGAAATTTGGCCTAACCCGACTAGCTTTGACACACACTTTTCGGCAGCCCAAAGCTGGCATCCACAATTATTCGGCGGCCACTTCTTTGTTTTAAAGGGAGCAGAATTGATATTATAAACCGCTCATAAACAATTCGCAGGGTCAATGTGGGATTAACCCAAATAGAAAATTGATTTCACATTTCAACCTCTGGCAAGGTCTTTTCCTGGTTGCCGCTCGCAGATTGTCTTTGGCAACTATGAAATTTTCCTACCCGCATAGTGGGAGGTACTCTCGCCACTGTTGACCCCTCCACATTGCCCATTCACTTGACACCACGCGGGGACCCGTGCGTTGACATCCATGTGGCAAAAAATACACTAGGACACACAACCTCTTCTTTAATCACCAACATGGATAGATAGCTCGATTGTACAATTAGCACCCTAGTGGACCACTACATCAGTTCCAGTATTGCCATGTCACCTATGGAAACCAAGTGTACTTGCCACATTAGCATATAGGATTTCCAAATCACTTGTGGAACCCATGATTTTTGCCACATTAGCAGCTTGAAATTTGACACTTGTACTTTTCCATACAGTATGACACAGAGTCATCATCCAATTAGCTGACACGTCACCAGGAGTACAATCTTTTTTGCTAACATCATCAAAACATGGTGTTAAAATTGATGACCATTTGATCATCATTTCCAAGAATTTTATAACAATAGCAATGACTGTTTGACCATCAAATTTAGGCTCCTAGTTTTCCTTCCAGACCCCTCTCCAGGTTACTTTTTAGTTTGGCAGCCTGACTTTGCGAGCCCATATCTCGGACATCCGAACTCTGATTCAAGTGCAATGCTTTTTGAAATTAGGTAGAATTTCCTAAATTTTCTAGTGGTGGTGTTGTTTTCTAGTTTTGGTCATAGATTTTGTAGAAATTGAGTTTTTTGGCCACTATAACTGCATAATCTTGCATTTTGCAACTTCAAAAGCTCTGTACGGGCACATCTGGTCACTTTTTCAGTTTTGTTTTTTTTGAAAGTGTATTTTTTTGTCTACTTTCTAGATTTGAAGTCAAATTCTAGGGTTGTGTGGACCAATTTCTCACTTTCAGAATTAGGCCTCTTTCGGCATTGTAAAGCTTTAATTTTTTTTTCAAAATTGTTGTAAATCTAAGCTACAGTGCTTAAGTGACAGATTTCAACCTCATAAGGCAGTTGCAAAAGAAAAGTTAGAAATTCCACTTTGTTCATTTTGACAAGTGGCCCATTGTAAACACACTACTTATAAAGTGCCAACAACATCTTTTTTAGGAGGGTCTTTTGATTGGGTGAAAAGGGGGGGTGTGTACTGTATTTTTTGTGTCTCTAGTGTGCTCTTTTCATTTTTTGCATCATGAGTTTTAAATGTCCTCCTCTAACTTCATGCAACTATTCTACATGGAAAGATATTGGATGTAGTAGATTACTGGAAAAAGGATATAGTCTATATGTTGATGGTACAATTACGAAACCTACTGATGCTAAAGAACTCATTGATTGGAAAAGACAAGACCAATATGCTTTAGGTGTTATCATGAGTTGTGTATATGGGGATCTTCTCTTTCACATTAAAAATTGTTTAGACTCTAAAGAAGCTTGGGATAAACTTGAACAATTGTATGGTGAAGTGGATAAAGAAAAGGGATTTTAGATTGAGGATGATCTAATTCTCTTGGATCCTAAAAATTATGACACAATTCAGGATTACATCATCAAAGTCAATGCGTATAGGGAACTTCTAAAAGATTGTGGAAATCCCATGAAGGATGTTAGGTTGATTCATCACATCCTCAAGAGGCTACCTTCTGAGTATGCCAACTTTGTTTCGAGTTTTAATACTCATAGGTTAACCATGGGATCTGCTTACCTCAATCCTTCGTTTGATGGATTTGTAGAGATGTTGATTGTTGAACAATCTCACTTGGTGGATTTTGGACTTTTCAAGTCATCAAAGACTAAAGCCTTGGTGGCTAGTGATGATCACAAATCTAGTCAAGGAGGGAAAAGCAACAAGAAGA
This sequence comes from Cupressus sempervirens, assembly GCA_028749045.1. NCBI lineage: Eukaryota > Viridiplantae > Streptophyta > Pinopsida > Cupressales > Cupressaceae > Cupressus > Cupressus sempervirens. The sequence goes on along the minus strand of CM053786.1, from coordinate 85,640,254 downwards.
AGAAGCAGTGGAAGCAAAAAACACAATTTGAGACACAACAATCCTCCTCTCAACAAGGTGGTTCTTCTTCAAGCAAGAAGGGAAGTAATGAAAATAAGGACAAACTCTTTTGTGCATACTACAAAAAGCCAAATCATGATGAGCATCATTGCAAGACAAAAAGAATCAATGAGTTAGAAAACCTACTCAAGAAGAACAAGATTCAAGTGCCAGGTACTTCTAAGGATTCTACTCCAACCTCTTCAAAGGGCAAAGGTCAAGCACTTATGGCAATCACAAGTTCTTCTTCGAAATGGATACTTGACTCAGGTACCTCTTACCATATGGGTTCTTCAAAAGAAGACTTTTCTTCATTGAAATAGTCAAAGATGCCACACATCTTCGTGGGAGATGATCCAAAGATGGAAGTTGAAGGGAAAGGACATGTGGAAATGCAAAATGGGGAATTCAAAGATGTTCTCTATGTTCCAAATCTTAGCTCCAATCTCCTATCAGTTACCAAATCACTCACCTTGGAGATGGTCATAAGGTTGAGTTCCTTCCACATTCAATGATGGTGCAAAGTCTAAAAGATGATTCATTGGTTACAGTGGGGAAAGTAAATGATGACAAGAGGCTTCATTCCTCCTTCTCAAGCCTTGTCAACTAACTCTACTTCACAAATCAACTTATGGCATGAGCGGTTTGGTCACCTTGAATTCTACTCTCTTCAGCAACTTTGCTCAAAACACATGGTCAAAGGTCTACCTAATATCAACTTTTCTAAGGGAGAGTGTTCATCTTGTTTAGTGGATATGAATCTCAATGAGAAGTATGATAAAGGGAAGTCTTCTCGAGCTCTAATTTTTCTTCAGCTAGTTCACATGGTGTTAGCTGGACCCTTTGCAGTGACTTCAATCAGCCAAGGCCTCTACATACGCACATTTGTTGATGACTTTTTAAGATTCACTTGGGTCTTCTTCCTTCATCACAACAATGAAGTGGTTCATAAGCTTCAAGACTTCAAGGCTCATGTTGAACACAAGTCAAGAAAAGCCATCATGGTACTAAGGGTGGACAATGAGAACAGATATGTTGACAGAAGACTTAAGAACTTTTGTAGAATTGAGAGGATTGATCTTCAGAACTGACTAGCATTCAGTCCGCACAAGATAGATGTTGCAGCTATGAGGATTAGGACTCTCAAGACCATGGCAAGTTGCATGATAAATGCCAAGTCTCTTGATCCTACACTTGAAGTTGAAGGCATTAGTAGTGCTACTCAGATACTTAATAGGTCTTCTCATCCAGCCTTAGATGGCAAGACACCTTTTGAGGCATGGTGTGGTAGAAAACTAGTTGCGAGTCACCTTAGAGTCTTCAATTGTCTAGCATGGGAAAACCTTTCTTCCAAGAGTTGCAAGGCACTGGCAACTAGGCCTTGGACCTTCATCAGTTATGAAGACAATACAAAGGCTTATAGACTGATGGATCTAGAGACACATGAGATTTTTGTGGAGAAGGATGTTCACTTTGAGGAGAGTTCACCAAGCTTATCCTCTACTCCTCTCCGCACATCATACACAGTGGAAACTGATAGTGACACCAGCGATAGTGCTTCAATAGGTTTAGACATGTGGGGTTCTATCAACAGTTGTAGTGAGAGGTCACATCAGTCCAGTCCACATGCTTACATTGCACAATGAAATGTCCATCACAACATGGTACACCTCATCTTCCAGCTCTAGCTTCACTTGACATGGGAGACATAATTGAGGACTTACATCTTCTCATTGATGAAGTTGATCCTTCTACAGTTGTTGTAAGGGCTCACTTTGAACCTCATGTCCATTCTCTAAATGATCAATCTTCATAGGTTGGCTTGATTGTGGATACTGATGGTCTGATTTTTCACTATGTAGAGGTTAAGGGAAAATCTTGTGAAAAATCATTTAAGTCTTGAAATTTTTAAAATTAGGGTTTTGTTCCTTGTGTTTTTCAAATCATTAGATTACCCTAGTTTTAGGACACCCTCAAAATATTTTCAGAAAAATGCTTTCAATGATATATTTTTTTCCCTAAGGGAGGGCTTGCATAAGCATGAGGTCATTCTAATTTTTTTAAAATCTTACATGACTATGCTTAGCATACAAATTGCTTAATTATTGTATTAGCAATTACCTCTGATGATGCAAAGTCTTTTTAATCGTTGATCCTGTTCAGATCAATGAGTATCGCATGCCCGCAATTTCAAGATGCAGGGTATTTAAATAATGCGGGTGTTTGACTTGGTGACACATAGCCTTTACATTCGTAAATTCCAGTGAATCATAAATTGTCAAGAACTTTGCAGGTTTGTCAGTACTTTTACACACGTCCTGATTTTCCTGCAATATCATTGGTGGATTTGCTAGCAGAGATATGTAGTTTATCACCAAGAAGCGTCAGCCATTGATTTCATCTCAATCAAGGGCTAGAACTTTTCTACAAGAAGGAGATCCTCATCAAATAAATAACGTGGGGAAGCAAAAGTTGGACAAGTGGCACGGTTTGACAAGATGGGTCCACTGTTCTCAAAATAAAATAAAATAATAATGGTGAGATGTCCTCAGTGGTGTGTGTCAGATGAGTTGGAATAGGTGGAGGAACATCATTCATCACATTAGCCAATGTGCTACTCAAATTGTGAAGTTTCTATAACCATTGATCTATCAGAGATCAAAGGCCAGTGCATGCCCACAATTTGAAACTGCACAGGAAATAAATAATGTTGGCAAGAAGATTTTTGACATGTGGCAAGGTGGGGTTGGGTATTTGTAATGCAGTGTGCCACACTATAAATGATTGATGACGTGTACTACTAGATGTGCCACTGGAGGAGTTTGACTGCTGAATGGAAATAAAGTCTTATCAACTGTAGATCTTTTGAAGATCTATGGTTAGTGCAATCCCACATTATGAAGCTGCAAGTTAGATAAGAAAAGCCAGAATGCGCCTTTGCGATGTGTGTCATAGTGGGGCTAGACGATGGAAAAATGTAGAAGTCACGCTATAGGATCTGCCAATTGTGCTTAGTTGGAGCTACTTATGATGTGGGCCAAAAAGTTGTCAGAAATAAATACAATAGTCAGAACATGTAGGTTAAAAGCAGTCATGTCATTGGCCCAAGTGGATAATGTGAGCATAAAATGAAGAGTTGTCTTTGATCGTTGATCCTTATCTTGATCAACGAAAGGTGCTTCCCCACATTTTGAAATTGAGCAAAGTTTAAAAAAAGTGGGAATGTGCCTTGCAAACACATGTCCGTGGTGACATAAAAAGTTTTTTCTTAGATGCCCTACAGGGTAGAATCAGTATTGCCATTGATCTTTTGAAGATTGACGACTGGTGGAAGCCGACAATTTGAAGATGCTCGTTAGATAAGAAAAGCAAGAATGCGCCAGAATGATATGTGGACTGAATGATGCCAAGTACTTGCTCACTCAGAAGAAGATATGGGATCTACTGGTGTGAAATGTTGTCAGACAACATGAACTCATATGGCAGTTTCTTATTGGTCAATACAGCTGACTGGTTTTTATTAGAAAGTGGACTAGTCTGATCATTGAACTTGTCTTGATCAATGAATTTGTGACATGTAGCATTATTTTAAAAGCCATAAAGCTTGTTACTTTTTAAATTATAACCGTCCGATCTGGTAAAATCTATGAATGGGATTCAAACTTGGGTGCAAATTGTGGGCAATGGTTACTAAGAGTAAATATAATTCAGACCTTATGCGTGCGATTTTAATGTATGAGAAGAGCCCATGATTTCACCATTAATGAACCACCAAAGCACAGAGAGAACATCAGGGCATACAAATTTTTTAGAGCTATGGCACAGAAATTCTTGGTTAACACTCCAGTAAACTTGTAGAAGATATCACATAGTGCAGAAGTGCGAATTCTGGTGGGTAAGTACTCTATGACTTTCTAAGTAAATTTAAAGTATTTGCTGTTGTGAAATTCCTAAGGTTCATTCAAAATGCCTCCCCGAAAAGAGTTTACTGGGCAAATAATTTATTTGAAATGTTCTGTGCATGATGACTTTCTTGAACAATTCCCCTTATCAGTGCATGAAATAACTAAGGGGTAAGAGATGCCCAAGTTTCCATGGGAGGTCTAGAGTTGTTTAAGAAATGGTTTTCAGAGCAAAAACTGGACACTCCTATGAGAAATGTTTGGGAGTTTGATATTGGTAAATTAACAGTCCCCATAGTTTTCTTTGATAGTGATTTATTGATGGACCTGGCAAAGAAATATGATCCTATTACAGGATGGGTAAAAAGTCATTCTGGAGTCAATCTTTTTAGGGTTTTCCCTGAGCTGTTCAGTGAGGTTTTCAACCTTAACCCTGACCAGGTTGTGCATGAAATCATTAATATGGACGATTTACAAGCCAGATATGATGCAAAATGAATTTACCTAAGAACAGGGCCACTGCAGGAGCATGCTGCTGAAATTGGCACTCTACCTATGATTACAGACAGTACCCTAGAGCCATTGTTGAGAAGACATTTCAACTTGAGAGCTCAAGTACTATATTTTTCTCTTTGCAAGATTTTTGAGATAGATGAAGGTGATAAAATTCCAAGTTCTATTGTCCTTATAATGGTTCAAACCCTTCTATTTGGAATGAGTACCATTCTGGATTTTGCCTCTTTTCTAGCAAAAGAGATTCACAATGGTTTGGTTGGAATAGCAAGGGGAAAAGTGAACAAACCATTCTGTTGGTATTCATTGCTGATGCATGTATGCTTATACAAGGGATACACTTTCTTCTCCAAGGATATGGAGTTGGAAACAAGCAAGGATGGAGAGAGGAATCTAGTGCAGTTGTGGAGTGTGGATATAACTTCAGAAGCCACATATGCTAGTCATGTAAGATTTGATAGATATTTTGCATCTAGGTTGACATTGCTTTTGAGAGGTGACAGCCCCAGAATTCCAAAAGCATTCTTGGAATTGGTTAGACCTAAAGACCATGCACAAGGACTGTTGGTTATTCATAATTGGGGAGATATAATCCCTTATAATATTTCAACTATGATAAGGGTATATGGTTTTGTAGGAAAGCCACATGTGTTGCCTTTTCATGTTCCCTTGAAGATAGGGATTGCTGAGCTCTTATGGAAAATAGGCACTATAGATTAGAGGGAATTGATTAAGAAGGGCACTTTCTTTCCAATTCTTACTATAGTACATGATTTTATCTTTATCAGAAAAGGGTGGAAGCACTTAAATTTGTGTTTGGATAGATATAACATGGCAAAGTGTCACACCAAATTCATTGACCCTGAAGGATTCTATGACCTTTTAAAAGAAAGGGCGAGAGCTTGTCATATGGTACATCAAGTTTACTATCCAAAAGATATAGTCAGAAATATCTTCACATTGCAGGAACAAGAATTAAGTAAATAGAAATGGATAGTTTTTAGTAAGACCCTGGAATTCATTAGTGCTTTTGACCCCCAGTATGACCCATTGAAAGATAAGAAATATTGGAGAGCTAAAATACAAGCATTCATGAATAATTTTGCCATAATAATTCAAACCATGAATGAAAAGAAAGCTATGTATGTTGAGACACATCCAGACAAGGCTGCAGAAGTAAAAAGAAGAATAAGTAGTAGAAATGTGGTAGCTCCTGGCCAATATACATTGTAGAAAAGGGCAGGTTATGTCATGATTCAAAATGTGCAATAGGCACCCCCTCATCAAAAGCCAAGGTCAAGAAGTCCATTTGCAACCAACTCTCCAAAAAGACAAAAATTAGAGCAGGGGTCTTCTTCTTCTCAAAAGGAATAATACTCCCCAAGCCAGTCCCCAATATAGATAGATGATGAAGCATCTCTAAGGGAACATCTTAGATGAATTGGTGGAGAAGGGGATGTGATTGTCACTTCTACATACCTGGATATTGGAGAGCCACAAGAACCTCCTACACCTTCCTTGGACCTAACCATTGCTGATTACCAAGGTAAGGAAATTGACCCAATAGTTGCCTAGGCTTCTAAAAGATTTATTAATGATGAAAATTTTGTAAGATCTAGGGCTTTTGCTCAATTTTTGTGGAGATTAAAAATGGGAAATGTTGAGAAAGCTTGTGAGAAAATCAAGGATGAGAAACTAGATAAACTTGACCCAGTTATTAAGGGAGAGGTAAAATCAATTTTTTTTGAATGATTTTGCATAGTTTACTCCTAAAGTTGGGAGGAAAATAGTTAGACAATCAGGAGTCCTCCTTCTACCAGAATGGGATATAGCAAAAGCTATTGGTTTTGATTCAGTAAGGAAGTAGAAGGATGTTCAACTAACAATTGCTGAAGAAATATTACAAGCTCATAGAGGAGTCAAATTTAGCGATGACCACCAAGCCCTTGTTATATGGTCCATGGAAAAGAGGGAAAATACTAGGATGCATGAGTTTCCCACTGTAGAGCATACTGGTACATTGACAGTATATAGGGCTGGTGAGGTGAGTAGTAAGAAAATAATGGTAATGGCCTCAGAAGTGCTAAAATTTGGTGGTGTTGTATCTGGCCAGAAAGAAGATAGATTTACCCAACTCAATGCTAGTTTTGAAGAAGTTTTGAAAGCATATGAGGAAAGGGGTATACAGATACAGTCACTAGAAAACAAAGTATCTCAAATGGAGAAGGTATTGGGGAAAATAAAAATGGGAGAAACTAGCAAACCCAGGATTGCCTACCCCCAAAGGCCACCTATTGAACCCTTCAAGTCTACTCCAATAGTTGAGATACCTAATACTCCAGAAAGACCTCAGTTCTATACTGCAGATGATTTTTAAGAAGAGAAGAATAAGTTGTATGCCATGCATGTAGAGCTTAACAATCAGCATGAAGACAAACTGAGGCATGGTATTATGTATCTAATAGACAGAATAGAGTGGCCCACATTCTTTGATCAGTTGTCAAAGATTTCAGCAATCAAGGATGAATTAAAGCAAAATGAAGCTATATTCAGACCCATTGTACAGAAGTGGACAGAGAGAAGCTCAAATATCACTGCTATGTGTATATTTGTTATTCATTTAACATATCATCAGATAGAAGGAATTTTTGACTTACTAAATAAGTTGCAGGATTTTGATGATAAACAAGATTCTTTCTATAGAAGATTAACCAATTCCTTTTCATGTATTTTGTAGAAAAATTTGATTTATTCCCTTGTGCTCTAAAGTCAATTGATAATAAGAAAGAAAAGGAAGAATGGAAGAAGGATCTAGATGAAGCTTTTTTGATAGAATAAATAGGGTTATAAATGAAGCTGGCCATCTATTGTGGGCAATAACAAATGAGGAGTTGGTTAAAGTGCAGATATTTTATAACTCTATCTGAAAAGAATTGGTTAATATGGAGAGAATTGCAAATTCCCTTTTAACTGTACAAAGAGAAGTTCTGAGTTTTGATTGGCTAGATGATGTTGTCTATAATAAGCGAAAGGAAAAATTCATGTCTACAGAGTAGATGTCAGAAGATGACGAGGTAGAAGATCAAGCAAATGTAACTGTTACTTTAATAGTCGATGAAAAAGACAGAGAAAATCCCCAAGTTAAAGTAAACTTACAAATAAATGAAGGAGACACATCAGTTTCAAGCCTCATGGTCACTTATTCTGAGGAATCAGATGGATAAAAGAATCAAATCATTATGCCAATTCTAGAGGATGTAACAGAAAGGGCCCACAAAAGGAATGTTTGATGAAACAATTTTTTTATTACTCACATTTTTGTCATCTTGTGATAAGTGGATGTAAATGTTTTCTTGTAAAGACACCTGTCACTTTCTCTTAGCCTAAAGCTTGTTGTATCTCACACTTTTTAAGTGAGATTCCAAGGCTAAAGAAGGGTCCGAATTCTATTTTCTAAGTGATATGCTTAGTTTTTCTTAGGTCCAAATTTTTGAAAGCAAGGTGAAAATGGCTGACAAGAGAAAGAACATAAGAGCTTACATGAGAGCCAATCCTGATGTACCAACGTATACTGATCTACCCCAAGGTGGTAGGAAGAACCAAAATAAGAAAAGGACAGATCCAAATCCCACTTGGAAACATAGAGGCAATGTATCCATCAATTCTTAGTATCAACCAGTATTAGGAAGAGAATCTTCTTCACCTAGTTTTGAATCTGAAACTGTAAGACTCTTAGGAGGCATTTTCAGTACCCCATTACCAGATGAGAGAGTCTTTCAGGACAAAGATGTGTCCATGGTAGGAATTGCTTCATCAAGGCCAGATCCTATAGTAGACATGAACTATAGGCTAGGATTTAGGAGTTCATTTGATAATCTTTTTAATCCCAGACCAACCCCATATGTGGAGCCCAACCTTATAGATCTGGACAATCCTGCTGATTCAAAAACTACTTTTGCAGATCCTAAAGAAGTGCATTCTAATATAGGAGTTCTGAAGAAATGGATTGCTGAGGAAGAGGCTAAACACATTCATCTTGAAAAGGAAAAGGAGCAAGCAACCTTACATGCCATAATAGAAAGGGATGCTCTGCTGAGACGGATGGCTACTCTGAAGGAGCAGAACAAAAAGTTAGAAGAAAATACCACAACTCTCCATACTGATGTATTTGGAGATGTAGACAATCTGAGAGGTAAAGTTCAAGAACAAGAAAAATGCCTAACTCAAAGGCAAGAACTAGTTATTGCTCAAGTCCAAGCCTATAAACCTATTCAGGTGGACCCTGTAGAGCCTACTACAAAAGCTCCAGATAAAGGAAAGGGCAAAGCTATAGGAATCCAAATAAATGAGCCTCAAGCTATACCAAGAAAACCCATACAACCCTCCATGTCAAAATTAGATTTAGATCTGGAGAAGGCTAGAAAAGAGAGGGAAGATCTTGCAAAAGAACTTGAGAAGGTTGAGAATGAAGCTCAAGCTGCAGAAACTAGGAGAAAAATCCAATTCATAAAATCTAATTCTGCATTCGCTTCATGGCCCAATTTGTCTATCCCACCCGCAACTCCAATACCAGCTAGTGGTCCAATAATCTCAACTCAGGGAATATCCCAATCGGCCCCTACCTCATCATCCACTATTGGCACCCAAATCCCATTTGCCCCACCTCAACAATCCCAAGCTACTCCCTTGAGTCAAGTTAACATAGCTAGTAGCTCAAATGTTCCTGGTTTCCAGAAGAAACTTGTATACCTAAAAAAGTATAGAAAAATATCATTTGCTGGTATTCTTGGTGCCCCACATCCCATATCATTTGATTTAAGAGATAAAGTGGTTAAGTTCTCTGGAAATAATGATGTTATTGGTGAAGAACATTTGAGAATTTTCATTGATATGTTGAATGATTATGAAGTTGAACATGAAGATATGGTAATGAAATTTTTTGTGCATTCACTAACTGAGGATGCAAGGGATTGGTTTAGGAGGTTTCCTGATGACAGTATCACCTCATGGAATGACTTGGAGAAATTGTTCAAAGAGCAATATGGAGACAACACTAATGTAGGATTCATGTTGAATGAATTCAACAACATCAAGAAGAATCCAAACGAGTCCACATTCGATTTCAATGTAAGATTCCAAAAAGGTATGTACAAACTATTTCAAGTTATGAGGTTGAATGAAGATGTCTGTCTCACCACATATTTCAATGCTTTTGATAGTAGAATGGCTTATCAATTGAGGGATAAGGATCCTAAGACTTTAAGGGATGCCTACAAAATTGTAGTAAATATAGAGAATAATAGGAAGGCATCTGGTAAACTAAGTATGAGGGATGATCCAAAGCTTTTTAATGCTAAGAAAAATCATGAAAGGGAGGGTGACAAAACTCTTATAGGAAAGAAGCTAGAAGAACCTACTATAAGCCAGGTTTCGGAATTGCTCAAGAAGATGAATCCCACTAATTTTATTAAGCCAAATGTTGTTGAGAGAACCCCTATGAATAACAACAGTTTCAATAGGCAGCCTAGAATGCAAAATTACCCTTACACCACTCAATGGAAAGATGGTAAGCCAATTCCCAACCAGACCCAAAATGTGAAGGATAAGGGTACTCCAGATCCCTTGCAAGGGAATACTGTAAATATGAATGATGATGTACTATGGTGCATTATATGTCAATCACCTCATTTTTCTGATTATTGTGCTGTTGCTTAGTCATTTGCCCAAGGTCAGGGTGTGCAACCTAAAGAAGAAAGTGAAGAGAAAAGCCATGATGATATAAGTTGCAATATGGTAAGCATGCGTGATGATTTGATAGATTTTGATTCAGAAGAGCTTGAAAATGAAATTACCAGTCAAAGAATTGCTTATAATTTACATCATCAGCAAGTGCTTTCAGATGATGAAGGGTATGATACAGATAAGGTATGCATTACATCTTTTGATGTAGGTCTCACAAGCTTAAGAATGCCCTCCAAAGAGGAGATTGACAAAATTACAGTAGAAATGATTTCACAAGTCCATAGTAACTACAATTTGAGAAATAAAACAGTAAATAATGATGCAGGAAAGCCATCCAGTGTATTCATCAAAGATATCACCCATAAGATGAATGATAAAAATAAGAGAGTCAATGAAGATATGCCTAAGATCAAGGAAAATAAGGGTAAGAAATGGGAACCAAAAAAGAAGGTTCAGTTTTAGAAAAATGAAGCAACAAAACTAATGGTGCAACCAAAGAAATTAGAAACTAATACTATCAAGCAAACAATGATGCCTACTATTCCAAAGTTTTCAAGTCTAGGTACTCTTGTTAAACCTACTATTACTAAACATCTTGATATGATATCTATGTTGTCCCAAATAACTGTGAAAGTGCCTTTGTCTAAACTTCTTAAAATTGAGGAGCATAAAAGCAAGGCTTTATCATGGTTGGGTGGGATAGGAAACAATAATACCGTTATAGATCAAACTGTTGCCCAAAAAACCAAATTAGTAGTAGAGGATAATGGTATCATATCCCAGATTCCCCAAATGTTTTTAGTTGAGGAGATAGATGGTTCAATGGAACAGGTTCAACGGACATCCTTGCCAGATCTGTGTTCATTCTTTTCACCACAGTTGGAAGGGGTGAACTTCAGCATCAAAATACTTGAGCAGGTTTAAGGGCCACCATACATCTTTAGGAGTGTACCTTTGCCTTTTTTTCTTCCTAAGGGGAGGGACATTATTTTGCATTCTTGGACTAGCTTCTTCATCGAAGCAACTTTCACTTGTTAGCATTCTTCTTTTGGGGGGGGGGGGGGGGTTCCTATTCTGTCTCTCTTCCTTCTTTCATTCTCTTTTGTATATATTAGATGTATGTCATAATGGGGGGGTCTTGATTATTCCATCCATCGATGAATCCTTATTTATCTCTCTTTTTGGGGGAGGGTTTTTCCTATTAGGTTTTCCCTCTTTCCCTACTTTATGGGAGATTTTCATTTTCATTATGTACATGGGTACCTATATGGCCTAGTAGCTGGGACCCATTATACATCTTCATCCTAGTTTGTAAGCTTAAGGGTATTCCCCTAAGTTGCACTTAAGGGGGGGTGTTGTTGTAAATAAGTATTTACTTATTACACTTACTTAAGTTTACTTAGGTTTATGCATTATTTAATTGTTTTTTATTATTTTCATTTGTGAGACACTTAGGAGTTTGCATACCTTTTTGAGTTGTCATGTAGACCACACAGGAGTATGCAACTCTATTTTAGCACATGTTCTCTACAACACTATTTTGCATGTCACACCCTTGTAGGCTTATCCTCACATCATTGCACTTAGTTTCATGCTTAATGGAGGATAACCCATATCTAGTGGACATGTGCTTGGTTGTATGACACATCATGGTGCTGATTATGAGGCATTCTAGATGTATCTCAGAGGCCTTTATATATATAGGCATTCCTAGTGTAATCTTAACTATTACACGAGTCATGACATATTGAATACATTGTCATTCTGTGTAAGGAAACTCAGGTGCGGAAACAACTTCCTACAATAATCTCTTAAGAGAAGTATGATGCAAATCCTATTAAAATATTTTACACTTATAGATTCAATATCATGTAAACAACAATATTTTAGCCAAGCAAGCATAAAGAAAATAGACAGAGAAAGAAACACATAACACAAAGATTTTTCGGTGGGGAAAAACCTTTCGGTAAAACAACCCCACCCCTCCAGAACCTGCACAATGTATTATCTTCAACACAAGGTTACAATAAACTTGTAATGCAAGTTCAACAACGACAATAGAAGACTTCAGTAGGAACTCACAGTACCAACAATACACTTTTTTGCATCCTCTCTCTTCATAACCCTAAAAATGCTTATAACATGCACTTCAGTTTAGGGTTACTCCAAAAGGTAACCATATTAGGGTTTTACCATTCTCTGAGAAAATAGGAACCCTAAATTTTTTTTTAAGGTGATGCCCTAAACCCCACTATTGAGGTAGAGTGTATAGTACTTGAATTTATCAGTTGCCACATGTCTTCACCTATCATTGAATCTTCCTAACATAGCTCTTATGTGTCATAAGAATCCATCATAACCATTTTAGCTATGATCTCCTTATACACAATTCAAGATGCTGACAAATCAACATTATTTGCAAGAAATACATTTTACAAAACAAATAATAATAATAGGAATTATCCAAGGTTGAGACACCTTATTCCTAACATTCTCCCACTTGTCGAACACCTTGTAAGAGCAAAAAGAACATAACAGGAACTAACCCCTATAGGCCAAAAGGCCCATAGACTCCGAACACCATTTGAACTTCTTAGTGCCCACTGGTTTCATTAATGCATCTGCAACATTCTTCATAGTATCTACCTTCTCCAAATTTACCTTTTCATCTTCCACCATATCTCTCACAAAGTGATACTGCACATCAATGTGCTTTGTTCTGGCATGGAAAGTTGGATTCTTTGCAAGGCAAATAGCGCTCTGACTGTTACACCGAATAGTAATTTGTTCTGCATCAACACCAACATCAGAACAAAATCTCTTAAGCCAAATGGATTCCTTACAAGCATGGGTAGCAGCCATGTACTCAGCTTCTATAGTGGATAAAGCAACCAAAAGTTGTCGCTTGCTCATCCAATTGATGGCACCACCAAACATAGTGAACACATAAGCACTGGTGGATCTCCTGCGGTCAATATCACCTACCCAATTTGAATCCAAAAACCCATGAATACAAATTGAATGCGGATATCCAGAAGAGTTACCATGATAACATATGGAGTAATCTAATGTACCCCTCAAATATATGAATACTCACTTAACTGCATCCCAGTGTACTCATCCAAGATTAGCCATAAACCAACTCAGGACTCCCACTACTTGGGCAATGTCTGGTCTAGTATAGACCATAGCATACATAAGACTACCAACTGCACTAGCATAAGGTACTCTACTCATGTCCTCCATCTCACTAGGAGATTTTGGACAATCATCTACAGATAACTTTGTTCCCACAGGAATAGGAACACATAGTGGTCTACAATCTGCCATGCTGAACCTGTCCAACACAGACTTCACATACTTACTCTCACTCAACCAAAGGTTTTTTTTAGATTTGTCTCTACAAATTTCCATACCCAAGATGTACCTAGCTGCCCGAAGATCTTTTATCTCAAACTATGTTGACAACTGAGATTTTAAAATAAAAAATCATACCCTTACCCTTCCCAAACAACAACATATCATCAACATATAATGTAACAATAAGAAGACGATCATTTTCAACTCTGAAATAAACACAATGATCTAATTTTGATCTTACAAATCCAATTGACAACACAATGGCATCAAACTTAAGGTACCACATCCTAGGAGATTGCTTCAAACCATATAGAGATTTCTTTAATCTGCAAACTAAGGATTCTTTACCTTTAACAATGTAGTGCTTAGGCTGTGACATATAAATCTCTTCCTCCAAATCACCATGAAGGAAAGCTATCTTCACATCCATCTATTCTATCTCTAAATCATATGATGCAGTAAGAGATAACAGAAATCTAATGGATGCAACTTTGCAATAGGAGAGAATATTTCACCATAATCTATTCCCTCTACCTATGAATACCCCTCTGCAACCAATCTAGCTTTGTACCTTTCAACACTGCCATCTGTACAGAATTTCTTCTTAAACACCCATTTACAACCAATAGATTTTCTCCCTTTAGGAAAAGCTACAAGGTCCCAAGTTTTGTTTTTCTATAATGAATCCATCTCATCATCCATAGCCCCAATCCAAGAACCTACATTTTCCATGCCTAAAGCCTCTTTCACAGATCTAGGCTCATCAGTGTTAGTAATCAAAGCAAAAGCACAACTAGAATTTAACATAGAATAACCAAACCTTTCTGGTTGCTTTTATTCTCTCGTGGATCTCCTCAAGGGTTGTAGTTGAGGTTGTTCTTCCTCTTCTTCTGAACTATCAGATTTGCTCAAGCACTCCTCATCATTAGACCCAACATGGTCTCTCTGTTCAGTCTTCTCAGGGGTAGGAGGCAACTGAACATCTTTTTCCTTTTCTTTTTCATCTGGTTGTAGCACAATAGGAGAAGATGTTAGCTCTCTAAAAAATAACATTTGTACTATACAACACCTTACTAGTCATAGGATCCCAAAGCTTGTATCCTTTCACACTAGTACTGTACCCAATGAAAATACATTTAACAACTTTGTTTTCCAAATTAGATCTTTTCTACTTTGGAACATGTGCATAAGCTTCAAAACCAAAAACACGAAGATGTCTAATTGAAGGCTTCTTACCAAACCACACCTCCATGGGTGTCTTACCAACAAGGGCTGATGTAGGAGATCTGTTAACCAGATAGCAAGTAGTAGCCACAGCTTCAGCCCAAAACCTTTGTTCTAAACTAGCTCCACTAAGCATACACCTAGCCTTCTCCATCAGTGTCCTGTTCATTCTCTCTACAACTCCATTTTGTTGTGGGTATAAGGAGTTTTCCTATGCCTCTCAATACCTTGTTCTTTACAGAATTGTTCAAACTCTGTTGAGCAAAACTCACCACCATTGTTAGTTCTCACACACTTAATTTTCTTACTAGTCTAATTCTCTACAAGGGCTTTAAATTCCTTGAATCGACTAAAGACTTATGTCTTACTTTTAAGGAAATAAATCCATGTCCTTCTACTGTAATCATCTATGAAAGATGCAAAAAATATAGACTTGGAGATTGAAGGAACTTTTACAGGACCAAATACATCAGAATGAATAAGATCCAAAACATCAGAAGATTTGTGAGAACTAGAGTAAAATTGAACACGATTTTGTTTACCATAGACACAGTGTTCATAGAAGTCAAACTTGAGATTGCAATCATTTAACCCCTCAATGAGATTTTTATTTTTCAAGGTTCTGAGACCCTTTTCACCAATGTGACCAAATCTCATACGCCACAACATTGTCTTTTTTGCAGGAAGCTTACCTTCCAAAGTGTTTGCATTGCCATCGAAACCAATAACCACAGAAATTTTCACTGGTCATTCAAATGGTGAGGATGAAGAACTATTACATAGAGGATTACATGCATCTAGCTGAAATAAGCTACCTCTCCTAGTACCCCTTGCAAGCACTATCGATCCTCTCATCATCTTGCATCCTTCTTTCAAAAAAACAACTTGTACATCTACATCATTTAGCATACTTACAGATAATAGGTTTCATGCCAAAACTAGAATGTGCATAACTCCATTCATTCCCTTTACTCATCCATCAGGAAATTTGATAGTGATCCTTCCACATCCAACTATCTTTAGGTGAGAATCATCACCCAAGTACACCTTTCCACCATCAAACTCTTCATATTTTGAGAACTAGTTTCGATGAGAGGTCATGTGAAAAGATGCACCCGAGTCAACCAACCAAACATCATTAGATGCATGGGCTACGAAAGCTACGATGAATGCATCACCATTTTCTTGAGATTACTCTGAAGTTGAATCTAAACCTTTCTTCTTCTTCTTCGGCTCTTTACGGTCTTTACGGAAGTGCCCAACTTTATCATAGTTCCAACATTTTTCCTTGGACTTATTGGAAGTCTTTGACTTCCCACAAGATTTTGATCTACGCTTATTGTTAGACTTATTGTCATTTTTCTTCCCTCTTTTTGTGGATCTCCCATGAATAGCAAGGGCTTCTTTTCCAAAACAATAGCTTTTCTCCGCATCTCCTCTAATAGCAGTGAAGATACCACATCATCCATTTTGAAAGTGACTAATGTGCTTCTGAGAGCCATCACAAGATGGTCCCATGAATCTGGTAAAGAACACAAAAGTTTTTAGCAATGATCCTCCTCCTCTAACTTGACACCAGTTGATGTCAACTATGCAACCAATAGATTAAATGCATTTAAATGATCCATTAAGGATCCACCTTCCTCCATTTGCAGAGAGTATAACTTCTTCCTCAAGAACAACTTGTTCACCAAAGATTTGGCTTGATGCATGGCCCCAAGTCTTTCCCACAAACTATATGTGGTTTTCTCATCTAGAATATTCAGAAGGACTGCATCAATTAAATAGAGTATTATGAGACCCTTAGCTTTGCGGTCTTTGATATCCCAATTTTCTTGAGCTACAGTTGCTGGTCTTGTAGAATTTGAAGTCACTTCCCATGGGTCACAATCTTCCAACATGTCTTCCATCTTGAGTTTCCACAACTCAAAATTAGTGCCATTAAATTTCTCCACCTCCATTCTTCCATATGATGAACTCACCATCTCAATCTAAAAATAAGATTTAGGATGCTCTATACAAGACTCCCACTCAACTTGAGATTAGCTCAAAAAACCCTACCCAACAACTAGGATCAAAAGTTGATCAGGCTCTGATACCACTTGTAAGGAAACTCAGGTGCAGAAACAACTTCCTACACTAATCTCTTAAGAAAAGTATGATGCAAATCCTATTAAAATATTTTACACTTATAGATTCAATATCATGTAAACAAAAATATTTCAGCCAAGCAAGCATAAAGAAAATAGACAGAGAAAGAAACACATAACACAAAGATTTGCTGGTGGGGAAAAACCTTTCGGTAAAACAACCCCATCCCTCCAGAACCTACACAATGTATTGTCTTCAACACAAGGTTACAATACACTTGCAATGCAAGTTCAACAGCGACAACAAAAGACTCCAGTAGCAACTCACAGTACCAACAATAATTTTTTTTTGCATCCTCTCTCTTCGCAACCCTAAAAATTCTTATAACATGTGCTTCACTTTAGGGTTACTCCCAAAGGTAACCATATTAGGTTTTTACCTTTCCTTGAGAAAATAGGAGCCCTAAATAAATTTTCGGGCCGATGCCTCGAACCCCACTATTGGGGTTGAGTGTATAGTAATCGAATTTATCAATTGCTACATGTCTTCACCTATCATTGAATCTTCCTAACATAGCTCTTACGTGTCATAGGAATCTGTCATAACCGTTTTAGCTATGATCTCCTTATACACAATTCAAGATGTCGACACATCAACATTATTTGCAAGAAATACATTTTACAAAAAAAAAGAAAAGAATAGGAATTATCTAAGGTTGAGACACCTTATTCCTAACATTCTGATCATACTCTCTCTCTCTTTGGTCTACTGTGTGCTTGTGTTTGAGTTCTTAGTTCCTGGGTGAATTTTTCCCTTAGGAAAATTCTTATAGTTTGAAATCCTTTTTACTGTTGCATAATGTGATTCCTTAGGATCAACTTGAAATCTTGCTTCTATACCAACTACATTAGCTATATCTAGTCTTGTGTGAGTCAAATATTGAAAACCTCCAATCATAGATCTATAATTTTTCTACTCAACATTAGGTGTCTAATATTTTCTAGATAACTTATGAGAATTTACCATAGGTGTGCTAATAGGCTTACAACTTACCAAACCAAATATTTTTAGTAAGTCTTTCCAATACTTAGTTTTTAATAGGATAATACCATCACTATTCAACACAATCTATAAAATGAATAAATACTTCATCTCACCAATCATGCTCATCTCAAGCTCTTCTTTCATTTCATTGGAAAAATTATCACTTGCTTCATCATCACCTCCAAAGATTATATCTGTTGGAAATATATAATAGGCTAGGTAAATAAGAAGGTGGGGTGTGAATTAGGAACTAGAAAAACTTTTACTTCAATTCACTAATTAATCCTTCACAAACTAATTTGATCTAATTGTATACATGAAAGATTGAAAGTAATAAAACATTCATATCACTTGACAAAATAATTGGTAACCCAAAAACCTTCCAAATAGAAAGTAAAATAGGGGTGGGGATGATACCCACAAGCTTTAGTACTATAGTATAAAGTTGGCCTA
This sequence comes from Cupressus sempervirens, assembly GCA_028749045.1. NCBI lineage: Eukaryota > Viridiplantae > Streptophyta > Pinopsida > Cupressales > Cupressaceae > Cupressus > Cupressus sempervirens. The sequence continues at coordinate 85,621,886 of CM053786.1, read as the reverse complement.
TTAAGGCTTACAATTGATCACTTCTAGTGATCTACCCTATTAGGAGCAATAAGGACTATTAGGTCCACCTTGTAAAAGGATTTATACAATACAATAAAGTATGTACTCAATTTGGAGATTCTACATAAGACTACTAAGTCCACCTTGTTAGAGGATTTGACTGATGCACCTATTAGGATGAACCAATAGTTGATCTCTGCTCTTGAACTTAGTTTATTGAATGAGATTCCTTTGATGTAGAATGATCACCTTAATGTGATGGATGAGATTCTACTTTTCCTTATACTCCTTGTAGCCTTTAGTCTTCTAATTCACATTCATGCTTATTCTTCTTTCTTGTTACACTCATTTGGATATGACAAGATATCTTACATTTATACCAACCCAAATAATTACCTTTTCAAGTAAGCTACAATACAATACTAAAAAATCTTCACCAAGTTAGCTCAATGCTGATACTTGCATTTTGAAGACCACTTAGGTGATATACTAATAGTTGGAAACACAATGAACTGAAAAAACTATGGCACTCGATTGACACTAGTGCACGGTCCACATTGATCAATTAAGAGTAGGTGTGAACTCAGTTAACATTGATGACTCAGAAAACACTTTAGAACTCAGTTGATACTACAACTTGGTCAATACTACTTTAGCTCTACTTGGTTAACATGGCTAGCTCAGTTTATAGTATCTTTCTACTTTGCTCGATTAACATTAGTTTTTTCTCAGTTGACATTGCAATAACTCAATTTACACTTAGAAGCTCAATAACAGTGTGACCAACCAAATGATTACGTGTTTTGGCACTAATTAAAAAATGGTTTGACCATAAGATAAATGATCTCCCCCTTTGGCATTAGTGACAAAAATACTTATCTTACCAAAAATGCTAAACACTAAAAGATATAAGTCAAAACTCCCCCTATCAATGTACTTGGGTCTGTAACTTAGTTTTGACTATTGTGCTAATACTCAGCTGATACTAACTTTGTTTTGCTTTTTTAAAATTGTTTTTGTAGCTTTACTATACATAAATTCCTTCTTCTACTCCTCGTATGTTGTATAACTATATTCCCCCCTTATAGATGTTAACCTCATAATGGTTTTTGACACTTGAGTGCCAACACACTTAATCACATTCCACATTGGAACTGAGTACACCATGCATGCCGAGTAATCTTCATGTGCTGAGTAGTTTTCAGATGCTGAGTGAAGATCAGATATCGAGTAAAAGATCAGATATCGAGTAAAGATCAGATACCGAGTGAAGATCAGGTGTCGAGCAACACAAGGTGCCGAGTGTTAAACAAGTGCCAAGTAACATAAGGTGCCGAGTGATACAGTTTTTTTTTAAGTGCCGAAACAACATGTGCCGAGTATTAGCAATACTTCAGGAGCTGAGTAACTCAGTATATCAGCATAAGAGTTTGTGATTGCAAAAACTATGATGCAAATAGTTTTTGCAACTGACATAAGGTAAATCTCAAAGGATTTAATGATGAGATCGAATCTTTTTTTTACATATGCAATCTACATGCAGCCAATAAGAAAAATGATGAAGGCATGGAACCAATAGAAGAAGTGCAAACAATAAGTAGAAAATGAAGATTGAATATGGATCGTAGATCCACACCTAACCCTAAATTCTCAAATGTCTTTATAAGGAAGACAAAATTTCATTGTAAAGGAGAGGTGTGAAAAGACATACAAAGGTACACAAGGAATTCTATTTTTAGAAGCAAGGATTATCAGATCACAAAAGGATCAAGATCAGAGAAAGTGGAACAGGTGCCTACATTCAACAATCAAGGATTGTAATCTATCAGGTTCATGATACCTAATACTCTCTAGCAACTGTATTAGAATGATCCTATGGTGATAGGTTAGCTTAACAATTATTTTGTAAATCCTTAATTAGGTGACTAAATCCTTTAACAGGGTGACACTTCATGTTAAGTCTTTGAAATCCTCTAACCAGGTCACTATTGACACAGTGTAAAGCCTTTAACAGGGAAGACCATTAGAAGTGGTTGAACAATATTGCTACAGTAATTTTTGTGGGTATCATCCCCACCCTAGTTTTACCTTCTTATTCCTTGAGGGTTTCTAGGTTACCAAATTCCAGTGTTATGAGTTTTTGATGCATGTGTTAAATTTCATGTTTACTTGATGTATTTACATACATGCAATTTACTTTTAGTTAAAAGTTTTATTGGCTAAAATATGATACTTATGATTCACCCCCCCCTCTCATAAGTACTCTTTCCATATTTGAATATTCCAACAATTGGTATCAGAGTGAATCCAGGTTCTTACAAGGAAAATCCTAACAACTTGGAGGAAAAGATCTAAAGATGGAAGCTTTCAAACTTGGAAAGATCATTAAAAATAAGGTAATAGATGTGCAACTTGCTCTGCATAGCTTAGAGGAATTCAGAAACAAGTTGAGAAACTCATTAAAAAAAAAGAAGGTTCTAGCCATACCTGAAAATGATATACACTACAAGGAGATTGATACCACCAACATATTTTCCAACAGAGACACTAAAGAGTTTGATGCAACAATAACAGAATTGATGGAGAAAAATAAAATTCAAGTAGAGGAGATAAGATCTCTCAAAATGGAACATGAATGACAGGCCATAATGATATGTGAAATTACTAAACAAAGGAAAAGAGCAGTTGATGATAAGATCATGATGGAAAATGACAAAAGAAATCTTGCAAACAGACTTGAAGAAAAATGTACTGAATTGACAAGGATCTCAAACATGCAGATGGATACACTTGCCCAAATGATGAACCTTCATCATAAACTTAATGTAAAAGATATTGAGATCTCTACTTTGAAGATGTAGAATGAACAAATGTAGAATGAATTGAACAGAGAAAAAGAGGTAGCAGAGAATCTCAATAAATCAAGTGAAGCCATCAAGTATTTTGAACAGTTGCTGAAATCCCCAAAATCTTCCCATGATACATCAGGACTAGGATACAATAGCACTAAAGTTGGGGAATCATCAAAAAGTGCTGAACAAAGAAGTGATAAAGGTAAGAATGAAAAACCCACTTGTCATTATTGTAATAAGAAGGGACATACAACTAATGTGTGCAAGAGTAGAAGATTCAATCAATCAAACATACCCAAAAGTTTCTGTCACAAGTGCAACATGCAAAGACATATGACACAAAATTGTAGATCCAATGTCACAAGGACTCAGAGATTTGATGGACATTGTTACAATTGCAAAAGGTATGGACATAGGGCATTTGAATGCAGATCAAAACCTATGTGGACATCAAATCAACCAGCAAAAATAGAAGGAAATGAAAGTCATTATCATTGGGATTACAACACCAGGTACAGTTGTCACTATTTTCAAGAATATGGACATATACCAGAGAACTGCATAAGAACACATTTCAAAGGGAACTACAAAAGATGGTTGAATCAAACTACATGTTTTAGTTGTTTGAAAATTGGTCATATTAGCAAAAACTGTCCTACAAGATCAAAGGCACCCAAGATTGAAGAAAATAAAGGAAAACAAAAGATTGATGTCAAAAAGATAAGGGGGAAAATGAATAAGACTTGGAAAAAGAAAGATGAGTGCAATACATCAAGTAGAGGGATCACTTCATCAAATGGGTCAAGTGATCACACTTCATCTAACTAAGCATGAGAAGTACACATGACTGATATACAAAGCTATATTACACATCATTCCCAAGACAAATAAGCTAAGAAAAGTATAAATCTACATGAAACAAGATGTCCAGATAAAAACTAAATGTTTTTGCTAAGCTGTCTTTGGATACAGAGTTAAACTCCAACAGATGCCAAGCTCCTAATAGGGATCAAGCTAATAACTAATGCCGAGTTGGATAACTCCAATGGAAGTAGAGTAAAATGGAAATAGTGGAAGCCAAGTTAAGTTAAAATTTCTTCAGAAGCTGAGTTGGCAGTTGAGCATTTAATGGGATGGAATTAGGGTATATTAGCACAATTTCAATCAGTTTTACTCATCGCGATCAAGAAGCAAAGAAGAAGAAAGAGAGTTGAGTGACTTCATAGCAAGAATCCAATGTTTCAAGCAGATTGCAACCTCATTCAAACATTTTTCATCGATCTTAAGGTATTTTCATTTGTGCCGAGCTACGTAGTTTCATATCCTTTTGTTGTGGAAACCTTAGTTTGCATAAATGGTGTCAAGTTCAAAGAAAATCAAGGAAAAAGAGTTTTTGAAGTCCAGTTAGTTTCAAATGAGGTCAAGCAACCTGATTTTCATCCTATTCTCGAAGTTGCCTACAAAAATGACCCAGCCGGAGCTCTCTCCCATATTCCCCCAAAATTTGTAATGGTTCAAGACTTGCAGAAATGTTACAATTGCAAGATAGGTGCTCTAGGAGACATGGAAATTAGACAAGCATATGATAAACTATGTGTAGATGGAGTATTGAAAGAAGAATTCAAAATCCTAGAAAGAAAGGGTTTGACCTGAGTTTTAAGTTTTCCCATCGTATTCAAAACAGAATGGGTTAGACTTGTACTGAGCAGAATTCATGGTGGAAATTTGTGGTTAGAAGATATTCACATCAAATTGAAAAAGGAAATTATACGAAGAGTAATAGGGTACCCAACCCTAGATCGGTACAAAACCCTGAGAAGTGAATCAAAGGAGGTTATTGAAAAGAATACTGGTGCACAATGGAACAAAAGAGGAATGAAAATTCATACCATAAAGGATTCTCTAGTTGAGTTTGCTATTAGAGTCATCACCCATAAATTCTATCAATCCAGTAGACTCAACAATGTACCATGCATTGCAGTAGATGTAGGTTACAAATTGGTGAAAAAGGATCATACTTATGATCTTGCAGAGCTGCAATTGCAACAGATCAATGAAAACCTAGCTGCCATAAGAAAAACAAAGGGCACTCAATGCAAATTTGGAGCAATCCTAGTTTGCATATTCTTTTATGTTCAGAATGAGTTTCCTTCTTTTGGAAAAGTAGCATGGAGGAATGATAGAACCATCATTGCACAAATTAATGAATATATAGAACAAATGGGAGAAAATTTTGATACCTTGATGACAAGCTATTTTGAGGATTTCAAGAAATCCATGAAGCAAAGATCAAGGATACCAGCTTCCTTAGTAGAAAAATATACTAATGATATATGTTTCTTAGTTGACATTGATTTTACCTATATTCAAGTAGTAATACCAAGAGTAAGATGGCTAAGGCCATTTGGATATGAAATTATTATTGATGAGGCATCAACAACAATAATTGCATTATTAGTAGAAGAAACAGATAAAAGTGCTCCACATTTTGGCACTTATGATGTGGTAAGATCAAAGATAAACATGGAATTAAAAACTGCTTCCACATTGAAGAAGAAAGACAAACTAATAAAGAAGATTAAGAAGAAGTTTGGCAAAGAAATTGAGGCTGAAGCAGAGGAAGAAGAAGATGACAGTGATGATGAAGATGAGCAAGAACAAGGGCCAATGGAACTAACTCAAGGTCTTGGAGAAGACAAGGAGGAAGGTGTAGAGGAAGAAGAAGCCAAGGAAGCACCAACTGAAGCTGAGCCAAAGAAAAGAAAGGCAACAGAACAACCTTCAGCTAAGCCCAGATCAAAGAAAGCTGCCATGCCATCACCTCAAAAGCCAACAACATGAGCTACAACAAGGGCCTCCACTCAAAAGGCCAAAGAGGAAGTTACCAAGAAGAAACAAGTCAAGGAAACACAGCAAGAGCTGAGGAAGAGAAGAAGGTATGTGGCTCAACCTGACACTAATGAAGAAGACCAATCTGAAAAGGTAAGCAATTCATCAGTTGATACCTTATGTAAAAAGATTGGAAATGGTGACTTGAGTAATTTAAATAAAGTTGATTTTAGTAAATTTACAAAAGAAGAACAAAAGAAGATAGAAGAAACAATGCATGGAATGATGGCACAGTTCAAGCACACTCCATTTGAACTAGATGGACAATTTCCAAAAGAACTGTCAAAAATTGTAGAAGACAGATGACATTTTTGCTTAAAAATGGAGAAGGAGATGAGAGAATCAACCCTAGAAAGTGTATTGCTAGATTTGACCAGGGAACAAGTAAGGAAGGTAGTCAAAAGGCATAATAAAAGGTTTACACCTAAATACAAGGCATTCTTCATATTTCAAAATAGGATGGAAGAGATTGTTCAAAGAACAATGAAATCATGGAAGAATTTGTACAAAAAGATTGAAGATTTTCTTGAGGAGGAATACAAGGAAGAAGCTACTGTACCAATAGAAGAGAGGAGAAAAAGGAAAGAAGATGAAGAAAAGAAAAGAGAAGAAGAGAGGAAAGAAGAAGAACAAGAAAAGAAGGAAGAAGAAAAGAAAGATGGAGAGGAGGAAGAGACACAAAAATAGGAAAAAATGGCAATAGCTGAGCAAGAGCAACAACCAGATCAGAGTGTGCAAGACACACAATTACCACCCCCTAGCCCTACTCAAGCATCCATCTCACCTGTAGACACTGTAACTATTACTGATGTTCCTGATACTTCTGGTTAGAATATCAATCCATTAACTACAGAAGATCTTAAAAGAATTCTTGACCAATCTACACAACAAGCAATATTGTGTATAGATCCAGTATTGGTCAGTATAGATGAATTGCAAAAACTAGTAGAAAATACAGTCAAAGATAAGGTGAATCCACAAGAACCACCTTCTATTACAACTAATAGTAGTCAATTCCAAATACCAACAAGAATAATTGATGCTGCAAGACAGAAGCAAAGTGCAACTGTAGAAAAAGGAATAGAACAAATAGGACAGACTATTACATTTGATCCTACAACACAAACACAAGGTGCACTTCCACAAATTATAATAATTGATCATGGTAGATAGAAGGAGGAGGAAACAGTGAAAACCCCTAAAGAACAGGAGGCAATACAAACATTAATAAATTTTCCTACCTCAGGAACTCCTTCACACCAGCCATTGCAAATATCAATACCATCATCTAGTACTACCAGAGTTGCAAGGGTACTTCACTATGGAGACCTTGAATTAGATGAGGAGATAGTCATACCGAGCTATGACTCAAAATCAATAACCATTTATCAAATCAATGAGGTACAAGATGCACTGAATAGGAGGAAAAGACAAGAAATACTCAAGGAGTATAAACATAAGCAGACACTATATGAGATTAAGGACATCTTTATGGATGCCTTCAGTTTGCAATCACCAGATGAGTCAAAGCATATCATGGAGCAATTAATAGATATTGTTGACCAGGTGAAAAATGAAGACCTAGAAACAAATGCAAAACTTATGGAATGGTTAGAAAGAAAATTTCAAGGGAAAGTGAATGAGAAAATATCAAGTCAAATTGCACTTTCACAAGTTGAATTGACTAAGCTTATTGACAAAGTGAAAAAGGTACTTGAGAATATATTCTCATTGTACAAAAAGTTGTGTGATTTTTCATACTTCACACATGAAACAAGCCAAAAGATATTGAGCTTGGAAAGAAGTTTAAACATTTCAAGCATGCAATTACCAAATGATCCAGCTCAAAGTGAGAAGCATTTTGCTCAATCACTTCACACTCACAAAGAAATAGCTGTATTAACAGTAGATGAGGCTAATATTAAGGCCAAATTAATACAACTCCAGTCCTCCATTACCCCTCATTTAGAGATACTCAATAAAGAGCAAGTATATGCTGAAACTATTCTCAAGAAAGACCCAAATCTTTCTACATTAGATGGACTTATTCATCTTGCTGTCGAGACTACCATCCAACATAAGTCACTAGAAATTTCTTTGAACAATTGGGATGCAACTCTCAAGATCATTATGGTTGTAAACAACACATTTTTGGCTAAATATGGTCTTAACCCTTAAACATTCTTTGACATAAGTGTCAAAAAGGGGGAGAAAATAGACATAATAGGGGGAGTTACAAATATTATGATATAAATTAATGGGGGAGTTATAAAATTATAAAATGAGAAAAGATACAAAGGAGGAGCTTGATTGATATACAGATAAGGCACAATCAACTGAGGGGGAGTTACAAATTTTTTAAGGTATATATTGTAAGATTGTAAGTTACAAATTTTGATCAAGTTTTCTTTAAAGTCTGTACATACCAATTAGATTAGTAAATGTACTTATAAGGTCAGTTAAGTATTTTTGTCACTCATGCCAAAGGGGGAGATTGTTAACCTCATAATGGTTTTTGACACTTGAGTGCCAACACACTTAATCACATTCCACATTGGAACCGAGTACACCATGCATGCCGAGTAATCTTCATGTGCCGAGTAGTTTTTAGATGCTGAGTGAAGATCAGATACCGAGTGAAGATTAGATACCGAGTGAAGATCAGGTGCTCAGCAACACAAGGTGCCGAGTGTTAAATAAGTGCCGAGTAACATAAGGTGCCGAGTGATACAATTTTTTTTAAGTACCAAGCTATCTAGGAAATAGCATGTGCCGAGTATTAGCAATACTTCAGGAGCCGAGTAACTCAGTATATCAGCATAAGAGTTTGTGATTGCACAAACTATGATACAAATAGTTTTTGCAACCGACATAAGGTAAATCTTGGAGGATTTAATGATGAAATCGAATCTTTTATTTTACCTATGCAATCTACATGTAGCCAATAAGAAAAATGATGAAGGCATGCAACAAATAGAAGAAGTGCAAACAATAAGCGGAAAATGAAGATTGAATATGGATCGTAGATCCATACCTAACCCTAAATTCTCAAATGTCTTTATAAGGAAGACAAAATTTCATTGTAAAGGAGAGATGTGAAAAGACATACAAGGGTACACAAGGAATTCTATTTTTAGAAGCAAGGATTATCAGATCACAAAAGGATCAAGATCAGAGAAAGTGGAATAGGTGCCTGCATTTAGCAATCAAGGATTGTAATCTATCAGGTTCATGATACCTAATACTCTCTAGCAATTGTATAAGAATGAAAATCCTATGGTGATAGGTTAGCTTAACAGCTATTTTTTAAATCCTTAATTAGGTGACTAAATCTTTTAACAGGGTGACACTTCATGTTAAGTGTTTGAAATTCTCTAACTAGGTCACTATTGACATAGTGTAAAGCCTTTAACATGGCAGACCTTTAACAGGGCAAACCATCAGAAGTGGTTGAACAATATTGCTGTAGTAATTTTTGTGGGTATCATCCCCACCCCTGTTTTACCTTCTTATTCCTGGAGGGTTTCTGGGTTACCAATTTCCAGTGTTATGAGTTGTTGATGCATGTGTTAAATTTCATGTTTACTTGATGTATTTACATACATGCAATTTACTTTCAGTTAAAAGTTTTATTGGATAAAATATGATACTTATGATTCACCCCCCCCTCTCATAAGTACTCTTTCCATATTTGAATATTCCAACAATAGATACATTCCCCCCTTATAGGTATATTTCCCCCCTTTTTTTGACACAAATGCCAAAAATTCATATTTACAAGGTAACACCAAAATGTGAGAGGAAATCACTATGTACCTTCAAAACTAAAGACAAGGTTTTGTCCCAATTTTTTTGCAAAAATTTAAAATTTTGCAAAGCTCTCTGAACTTTAGCTAATAATTCCATCATATGATCAATAATAGAAAACTTGTTCTTATGGATTAATGTCTTTGCATGAACTATGTGTTTCTTCATTACATCCATGTTTGGAATTATCAAACTCTAAATTTTTTCTAGTGTAGTCCTGATTCTTTCTTCTTCTCTTAGTAAGTTTGCCTATAAGTCTATTAGATACTTGATCTTGATAAAATGTGCTAAGCTAGTGCTAGGGGCAAGTGACAACTAGTTTACACTTGCCTTTAGATCAATATCAATCTTTGACAACTTTTCTTTTATTTCCTTGGTAAAGTTTATAGTATCACTTAATTTTAAAAACAAGGAAACAACACTATTTATAGTTCTCTCAAAAGAAATAAGAATAGTGGATAGTTCCACTTGATCAATGGAAATCTTATGTGCCACCTTTTTCAAAAATTTGTTACCATATTTTCTCTTTTCCCTTTGTGGTGTTTTTTCTTGACCATTCAAATCTTCATTGAACTTGTGAAATAGGTCAACACTTTGATCCAAAATAAGTTTCTTATCATCAATTTCAATGCTAAGTACATCAATGAATATGCTTTTGATATCTTCTAGCACTTGATTTCTTTTCTTCTCCCTACTCTTAGTTAATTCTATTTGGCCCTTTTCTTCCAAATTTCTCCAAGAGTATCCATCTGATCAGGAGTGAGATTAGAGAGATCCCAATCTAGAATTACTATGTCTTTGTCAAGATCAACTTCATCAATGGAAACTTCTATATATTTACCCTTTTCCATTGGACTAGGTGAAGGAATGATTTCCTTACCATTATTCAAATCCTCAATGCTTAGTTAAAGCTTTTCTTCAACTATCATTGCACTTATTATTGAATCACCTGCAATAGAAATAACATGATTGATTTGAGAAACAACAACAATTGTAGGACTAAGTTTAAAATTCCTTTCTATGAGTTGATCTAGCTTAATGTTGTGAAGAGTGGATGGAGGTTGTTGCTTGGTAGATGAAGTAGCGAAAAAATTACTCATCTCTAAACTCAATAAGATAGCTCCAATAGTCAATTGAATGCTAGGTCGAACAATGTCTAATCCAATTATTTGTGAATTGGATGTATTCTCCACTAATCTTGATGTAACTATTTCTTTTCTTAGAGAATTTGGAAGGAAGGCCATTACCTCTATTGCAATCTTTTTAGGATCTGAATCTTGAATATTTTGAATTTTAAGTAGATCCTCACTGACTATTTGATCATCCTCATCATCTTCATAATCATCTACATCATCTACTTGCACAACTTCCTAAGTGGGATTTATAACATGGAATCCATAAATATTCTTCCATGCATTTATATTGGATTACACAATAGATTCAATATCATTTGACAAAATTAGGAATGCATTGAACTTACGAGTTAGCTTTTGTTCATGCTTTGTCAATGCTTCCTTGTCTAAAATATTTGGAATAACCTTCCTCAAGGCTTGTTCCTAGTTATTCTTGGAAATCATTACAACACTATTTCAAATATGTGCTACTGTCTTAAGTAGAATATCTGGAACATGTCCTCCTAGGTCACTCAGAGAGTATTTCCATTTTTACATCTTTTCCACTAAGGCTTTTTCTATTTTCATATGCTCTTCTTTACTTCTTTTTTCATACTTAAGAGATTTGAAATATATCATAACCTCCACCTTTTGTGAGTCTTCTCAATATTTCTACAAAGGTAGGAGAATAATTTTTGAAGGATACTTGTTGCTCTTCTTCTTCATCATCTTCTTCATCTTGAAGTTTGAGCTTCTTCCTTGACTTGGTGGGTCTTTTGGTGAAAAAGGCAGGTGAGGACCTTGTTGCTCTCCTTATTATTCCTTTCCCCTTTTTCTTTGGAGGTTCTTCTTCTTCTTCATTTTCCTCTACTTCTTTAATGTCATCAACCTTACCTGCAGTGAGTAGAAGAGGGGAACCAAATTTCACATTATGAGGAATTTTTTCACCTTCTTCCTTCCTCTCTTTAGAATCTAAGGAATCTTGATTTCAAGAGAAATCCTAGTTTTAACCTCTTCATATGTTCCAAAATAAGGTTCTTTAGGGTCCATAAGCTCATTGAGAAGAGTCTCAATGATGTCCTTAGTATTATCAATATTTACCTCATAGCCAAGAGGTCTTACCCATGCAACTCTAGGTCTAACTACCAGAATATGTACCTTATCATAGTCTATAAGGAAACATATGTCTTGTTCATAATTATCCACTAGTTGCTTAGGTATTCTAAACCTACTTTGCATCCTTTCCTTAAAAGTTAATTGAATTGATAGACAATGGGTTTGTCCTTCTTCCATACTAAATTTCCCTTGGAAGAAAAAAAATTTTGAACATAAAAGAATAAACATGCCAAAAGTGAACCAAACTTACACAAATTTGTCTTAGATGCTCGGATGCTCTCTATATTCTTTCTCAACTGGTTCAACTATAACTCGATGAGATCAAAAGAAAGATTGTTCTTGACTACCTTGAAAGCCAAGTCCACAAATTTACATGGGACACTATTTAGTCATCTATAATTGTACATCTTGTGTGAAATTACATGAATTCCAAACTTAATCTCTATTTAGTATCACCATTTAGCTACATTCCTTTGCCATCCCACTCGACAAGAGTCTTCTTGATTAGCTCAACTTGACCTAGGGTTTTTATCATTTTAGGTATATCAAGCATAGGAAACTCAGTAACCCTTTGAATCATTTTCTTTGTGATTTAGATAGGTTGGTCGGGCCATAATTGTATGTTATGAACATGACTTAGGAAATCCATGCAATTTGGAAATCCTTCGGCATATGTAGAATGTGGGTTAATCCCTTCACTTCTGGGTGTTTATGCTCAGATTTCAGCTTTACGTCCACACACAATGCTTCATACAATTGATTCATCTCAAGAGTTTCCAATTCTCGAATTGAATAGTGATAAAAGGATCTAATATCATGTATTAACAATACCTTTGGTGGAATTTGAGAGTGTACACCAATTGGGGCCAATTCCTCTGCAATCACTGGACAAGGTTTAAAAGTTGAGGCTTCACACACAATGTTTCTTACCGACATCTTAGATCCCTTCTTAACCTTGCTACTAGATGAGGATTCCATATTTCTTGCTAATGGAAGGATAAACTTTGACAAATTCACTCTGAATTGCTCAGGGGCTCTAGATTTCTTTCTCTTTTCACTTTAAAATTTACGATGAAGAATAAAAACCTTTGATTATTCCTTTTAATCAAAATCTTATCTTTAAGTCACCATTAATGCATCATACAATGAACAACTCAATAATGGCCTGTTAAACTCGATAGGCATGGAATGCTTAGCTAAGTCTTCAACTTAATAGATAGATTCAATCTTCAACTCAGTAAACATAAGCTCAGTTAGGTCTCCAAATTTGGTATACTGCATTTATGCTTGGTTAGAAGTCCAAACTTGGTACATATGCCATCTACCTCCAAGCTTAGTTAGGTTAACAACCCTACTTTGATCAATAAGGTCATGCAACCAAACTTTTCTTGGTAAGGTCATACAACTCTATGATCCCAATGAATTTGAAATATTTATTTGGATCTTCTTTCTTGCTGGCTAGAACTGATATACGATGTTTCTTTGAATCGTAGGTTGAGTGATTTCCATGGATAATTAGTTTGAAGTGGTTGAATCACCCAACTCATTGACATGGGTTTTATCACTTTGACTTGTATCTCTTGAGATTTCTTTATCCATTTCTACGTCATTTGACTTCTGATAATGTCAGCCTTTTCTTTCTTTTCATCTTCAACTATATCTCTATTCATATAGTTTCTAAGTAGATGACTAAGTTATTTGCATACACAACATCTCTTTGTTGGGTCTCTCTTCCTCATGTGAGTTCTCATGCAATTTTATCCAATGTGTCCATACTCACCACACAAGTGACATCTGCACCATGTGTTATAATCCCAACCAAACATAGTTTTCACAATTTGTTCTACTAGGTTCCATATTTTGGTTTTGTATTCTGAAGATTTGTGCCCTTGTTTGTTGCAATTGAAACATTTTCCTTCAAACTTGGTTTTCTCTATGCATTCACTTGCTCTATGTCCTTATTTGTTACAACTATAATATTTTCCACTAAATTTTGATTTTCCATTACTCCAACACTTGCTTGATGTATGCCCTATCTTTCCACAATGATTACATGTAGTCCTCTCATTCTTCTCAGCTCCTTGCTGCGATGATTCACCTTCATCTATATAGGCTAATCTTACTTTGCCTTTGTATCTAAATTGAGTTTTCTCATTCAATTGATTCATACTTTCTTGAGATTTCATCATGCTTTGATTAGCTTGCCTTTTTATGCTAAGATAATTCAACAATCTTTCATTATCTATTCTCAAGTTGATAAGTTCTTGATTTGTACAATTGAGTTGATTTATCAAATCTACTTGCTGAAGAGATAGGTGATGAGTTTCATTTTCCTTTTCTTCTATCCTTTAGTTAGAAATATTTTTTCTTCTTCTATCATATCCTTTTGTTCCATGTTTTCACACATTCTAACTAAATAAATTTCTTGCTCTCTTTTCAATTTTCTAACTTCTTCATGTAGAGTGAGATTCTTTTAGAGTAGATCTTTGATTTTTGTATCAGCTTCATCTGGACTTCTATCTTGGAAAATGTCTTCAATTCTTTCTTCTATGTAGATATTGTCTTTCATTTGTGCTGCTAGTTCTTTCCTTCTTTGCAAGGATTTAGAGAGTTGCTCCTTTAGATTATTGAATTGTTCCATGGCCATTTGTAGATCCAACTTTTCATTTCGAGTCTATACACTTCCATTGCCTTTGATCTTTTCTCAAGCTGCTAAACTTCTGATGTGAGAACCAATGCTATGATACCGATTGTTGGAAATGTAGAATAGGCTAGGTGACTGAGAGGGTGTGGGGGGGGGAGTGAATCAAGAACCAATAGAACTTTTACTTTAGTTCATCAATTAATCCTTCACAAAATATTCTGATCTAATTGCATGCATGAAAGAATGAAAGCAATAAAACATTCATAACACTTGACATAGTAATTGGTAACCCAGAAACCATCCAAATAGAAAGTAAAATTGGGGTGGGGATGATACCCACAAGCTTTAGTACTATAGTATAAAGTTGGCCTATTAAGGCTTACAATTGATCACTTCTCATGATCTACCTTGTTAGGAGAAATAAGGACTATTAGGTCCACCTTGTGAAAGGATTTATACAATACAATGAAGTATATTCTTGATTAGGAGATTCTGCATAAGACCTCTAAGTCTACCTTTACAAAGGATTTAACTAATGCACCTATTAGGATGAAATTTTAGTTGATCTCTACTATGCAATTCAGTTTACTGAATAAGATTCCTTTGATGTAGAATGATCACCTTAATGTGATGGATGAGAATCTAATTTTCCTTATACTACTTGTAGCCCTTAGTCTTCTAATTTTCATTCATACTAATGCTTCTTTCTTGTTACTCTCATTTGGATATTACAATCTATCTTACATTTATACCATTCCAAATAATTACCTTTTGGAGTCAGCTACAATAGTACATTCAAAAATCTTCACCAAGTTGGCCCAATGATAATACTTTGGTTTTGAACACTACTTAGGTGATATACTAACACTCAGCAACATAGTGAACTCAAAAAAATCTGGCACTTGGTTGAAACTAGTGCACGGTCCACATTGATCACTCAGGACTAGATGTGAACTCAGTTAAGATTAGTGACTCAAAAAACACTGTAGAACTCGACTGACACTATAGATCTTAGATGACACTGCAACTCGATCAACACTACTTTAGCAATTCTCAGTTAACATGGCTAGCTTAGTTTACACTATCTTTTTGCTCTACCTAGTTAACATTAATTATTGCTCGATTGACACTACAACAACTCAATTTACACTAAGAAGCTTGGTAACATTGTGAGCAACCAAATGATTAAGTTTTTTGGCACTAATTGATAAATGACTTTTTTATTTTGATGAATAGACCTTTTCCATTAATTATAATTTAAAGATATAATGGTTTGACCATAAGGTCAACATATATCATCCACAAATATTATAATAATCAATAGACCATTCTCAATTTATTTTAGATATAGGTTACCATCTACAATACCTTTACCAAATCCTAGTTTTATTAAATATTTATCCAACCTCACATACTAAGTTTAAGGAGCTTTCTTTAATCCATATGGCTCTCTCTTTAACTTGCATACCATATCTCATTCTTCTGTCAAAGAAAATATTTCAAGATGATTAATGTAGAATTCTTCTTCAAGTTCTCCATTAAAAAATGTTGACTTTACATCCATCTAATACACTTTGAATTTATTATTAGTTGTATAGGCCAACAACATTCTTATTGCTTCAATTTTGGAAATAGGTACAAATGTATCCTCATAATATGTACCTTCTTGCTATGAATAGCCTTTGCATACCAATCTTTCTTTGTTTCTCACAACTTCCCCTTGTTCATTCATCTTGTTTTTGAAAACCCACTTAGTTCTTATTACATTTTTTTCCCTTATGTCTAGGAACTAATTCCCATGTCTCATTCTTTACAATCTGGTCTAATTCTTCCTTCCTTCCTTGAATTCAATGATCATATTTGCAAGCTTCATCAATATATTTAGGTTCAACCTTAGAAATCAAACACAATTGTTAATGTACTTTGTTCTTTCCATATCTCCTCTATCTTTTCTTCCAATAATTTATTCAGTAGGGCAATTCTTTGTCAAATTACTATTTGATGTTACTTTTCCAACTCCTTCTTCTGCTCTAGGTTTAGATTTTGTTTCCTCCCTTTGTTCCAAAACTTGAATCTCATTCTATAAATCATTGTTAGTTTCATAAAATAATTCAATATTTTCTTGATTAGTGTTAGGATTAGTTCCTTCATCAAAATTGTAATGAAGTATTCTTTATTGAACTCCAAAATTCTCATCCACTTTAATAGTTGTGCTCTCAATAGTAGTCTTAGTCCTCTAATTAAAACATCTATAAGCTTTTCTTTTCAATCAATAAGCAACGAACATAAGTTAATCATCCTTGAATCAAAATTACCAATACCATCTTCTCTCTTAATGTAACACTTACTTCCAAAAATTCTAAAATAATTCATTGATGTTGCATATCCAATCCATAATTCATAAGGAGTCTTGTTTGTACCTTTTCTAATCTATACTCTGTTCATTATATATGCTATTGGATTTACAACTTCTCTCCAAAATGTCTTTAATACAACATTTTCAAACATCATAAATCTTGCTTATTTTGTTAGAGAACTATTTCTTCTCTCTACTTTACCACTCCGTTGAGGTGTTTTATGGCCTGAAATCCATCTCTTAATACCATTCACCTTACAAAAAGTGTTAAACTCATTTGAAGTAAATTCTCCATCTCTATCAGATCATTATAATCTTCAATCTAGATTCATTATAAACTCTATTCTTGAACAACTTAAACTTGTCAAATGATTCCTAATTTTCTTTAAGAAATGCTACCCACACCATCCTAGTAAAATCATATAACAATCTACAAATTTCCTATTGTAGTGAACTTCTTGGTAGGAAAAGAGCTTTTCTTCTATTTGTCCACAACACATTCCTTGCATACAATGTTAGTAGGGTTCACAATTTTAGGCAAATATCTTACCACAAATGTGGTACTTGTTTTCACAATATTAACAAAATGTAAGTGACAAAACCTTCTATTCCATAACCAACTATTGTTAACCTTAGAAACCAAACATGTCACCTGAGTAGGATTCAATTAATAAACATAACTTCTGGGTCTTTTACCAATATGAATCATCTTACTAGCCTTATCCTTGATAATACATGTCTTTTCTACGAATGACAAATGATATCCCTTTTAATTAGCTGTCCAACACTTAAAAGATTATGTATTAACCCATCAACAAAATAAACATCATCAATACTAGTCTTACTATCAAGACAAATGGAACTTATTCCCTTTATGTGATAAGATACGTTATTTCTTACTCTAATAATTCCTCCATCATAACTGTTGAAATCAACAAATTTATCCACGTCACTAGTCATGTGATGTGAACAACCATTATCTATGATCCGATTAGCTTTCTAGTCAACTTGTAACATGAAGGCTCATTCTTCTCTAACATCTTTTCCATGACTTTCTTCTTTTATATCAAAAAATCCTAATTCATTATCATTTTCATTCAAAATTATTTCATCTAATTTCTAATCATCATTTACAAGAAAACATTCTCTAGGATTTCTATATTTGAAATTAATTTTGTACTTCTTTACTCATTTAGGGAATTAAGAAGTGTAATGACCAAATTCATCACAAGTATAACATTCAAAGATTTTCTTACCATTTTGTTCTCTTCTCATAAGCAGGGAAACTCATTTAATCTTTTTGTCTTCTTTAGATCTTGATCTATTGTTGCTAGTATAATCTCTATTAGTCTATTCACTCATTGATAGAGTAGGATGATCACTCAATGTGCTAAAGGAAGTCTCCACTCTAGGAAAATTTCCAAACTATTTCAAGTGTATTTCTACTACTTCCAATCTTCCAAGAAGAGTCTCTCTAGAGAACTTCTTAGTGTAAGGTATCACTTTCTCATTTATCTACTCTATTTTCTTGAATGGTGGTGTCCATGTTTTCAAAATTTTACATATGATCTCATCTTCTTATTTACTTCCTTCAAAAGCCTTGATTCCTATAATAATTCTTAATATTCTACCAATATAGATTCTCATAGATTCATCTTCCATCATTTTAGCTTCTTGAAATAGACATATCCAATTCTGTAGTCTAATATTTTTATCATGTTTATCACCTTCAAAAGTAGATTCCAAATATTACCAAATTTCATAAGATAACCTTAAGAATTTTACCCAGTTGTACTGATTTTTAGGAATAGCTAAAAAAAAAGGTTCTTTGGCAAGCATGTTACACACAAACAAATCACTTTGAGCTTCACTACATTCCTCAAAATTGTTCTATTCAAGTATGGTCTTTTCATTCTTAGTGGTCAACCAATATCCTAGATGCATACATAGCGAATGTGACTTCATCCTCTCTTTCCAGCTATCATAATTAAATCCATTAAACTTAGGACTTTCTTTTTTGAAATGACCCACCATTGATCTCCTTAGCTTGTTAATCTTTTCCTTCAAGGAATTGATGCCCTGATACCAATTGTTAGAAATTAAAGTCGACTTGCTAACTGAGAAGGGGGGGTGGGTGGGTGGTGGAATGGAAGGTGAATCAGTTAGCTAGTAATTTATTTTTATTAACCTTATTAATTCTCAAACATGTAATCAACATAAACAATAACCATACAAAGATAAACATACATAATAACACCATATATATTAACTAGGGAAACCCTTGATCAGAGGGGAAATTCTGGTGTGGATAGTATCCACAAAATTATTTACTAATATATAAGTTCTTTGTAAGAGGATGGAATATATTAGGAGCCAATGAAATACGTTCAGTATATATTAAACCTTGTTAGGAGACTTTGAATCCTTGTGAGGAGATTCCAACCCTATTAGTAGTTGTAAAAGGAAAAATGACCTACTATCCAAACAACTTCAGGGGTAGACCACCAAACTCACTATATAACTCCTTTGTATTATCTCTTGTAGAATAATACCAAATTAAAATAATCACATCAACTCATACTCTTTCTTTATCCTCTTACCATGCCTCTTCTACCCCAAATACTTCTAAGATCCTAATACCAAATCCACAAATTTGTATCACAATAATCCCCTAGATCTCTTACTCACATGTACTAATCATTTTGATTTATCACATTTGTAATCACAAGAAAAATAAATTTCCTTTATATTAAGTCCTCAAAATAATTTATTGAGTCAGTCTCGAGGCTTTTCCAATTTAAAATCACCATAGGACCTCATTAATATAAAATAATACATGCTTCATTACATCTTTCCATAATTACATAATACCATTGGCTCACATTCTTTATATATATGTAAGTGTGTAACCTCATAATTCACACACTTAATGAAATCATCATCTAGATGTCTTCTATCTCTTTCTTACTTTTCTCAACTATATTGTATCCCTATTAGGGAAACCACTTCTTAGGAACTCAATTTGTAAACTATCTTCAGTAAGGCTCGAATAATTATTATCAATTTTTGACTTTTTGCATGCAAAATTAACCATAGAATTAGAACACTTTGTAGAACAACTACACTTGACCTCATACTCAATCCTTAAACCATACTATCTTAATCATTGTTTTCTACTCTACTAGTCTTAAATATGTTGGCATCAATGAAAAATACAGCCATAAATGCAATATATGATCACACTAACAATCTCCCACATACTTCATAGATTCTAGGATAATCCCTATAGAAATACCATCAATATCGATGCTAACACCATTTTGAAGTTTGATAAAAAATACACAAACATGATTGTGTTATATGTAATTTTAACTTTTTTTCACGGTGTCCATTTTTTTTACACCATCTTGGTGCATACATTTTCATGTGTAAATTAGATTATAGAATGTTAGTGGTATCAATAATAGAGATTAGGTATTGTAGTTCTAGTCTGTGTTGTTTAATGGAGGATGAATATTGATATGCAAAATTGACATCTTTGATACATAAGATAATTGTTGATTATCAATAGTCCCACTAATATATCTTGTAGGAAATTGGAACATAAAAAGTTATAGAATATCTTACGCTAAAAAATCATCAGATCATGAGGACAAAGTATCTCAATTAACCATGAATCCTAGCCCTTCACCCTTGAGTCTTCAAAAAATTCTTAAAAAATCATGGATGTTCTAATGACTTCTGATGACCATGCCTATTAAGAACTAATAGTCATATAGAGCATAAGGCATAATATGTAGAATCAACAACTTTATCCATCCTTTCTCTAGTCTATTATATGTCTATCAAAAGGGAAGATTGAGCATATAAACTTTCAAGGCACAATGACTATAAGAAATTGATTGCGTGCACACATGCATGCGCAAACACACACACACACACACACACACACACACACACACACACACACACACACACACACACACACACACACACACGAGCAATGAAGGGTGGTCCCCTTAATAAGAGAGTTCCGCTTAATTCCACAACAAACAAGAAAAATAAAGAACAATAGAAACTGAGAGAACAAAATATGGGCTTCTTATTATTGCTAGAAATGCAAAATTACAAAAATTACAATATGTAAACCCACATGGGTGCCTTCTTTACAATAGTTTGTAGGACAAAGCTATGACTATCATCCAGAATTGCCTTGGACAACCTACATGCCGTCATTATATAGGAACTTTTAACCACCCGAGAAGGTTCAAGACACTAAGCCCTAACCCTTGAGATTGACCAACCACATATTATATTATTCCATTACACTTTATTACATATGATTGACTCAAGAAAATTTACAAATTACATTTTTAGATGGATCCACCTTTGGAGACCACAACTAGCAGCTGTTGACCTAATGAGCTATTATAACCCCATTCTAGAATCATGGGCTAGAGATCTAAACAGACTGATGATGCAAGTATCCATCAGTAGAATTTTTTCCTCATTTTAGATCCATTTAGGCCTTCATCACTAGACCTAAAGTTTGAATAGCCAAATTTCATACCAAAAAACTACAATGATTGCAACAATACATATGACATGACATTAAAACTCAACTGGTAGGTTGATATGTCAAAGATGACCCCACACATATGAAATTAGAACAATTTGAACACATAATACCAACTTACTAAAATTAGCAATCTCTTCCAAATAGCAACTCTGTACAAGAATAACCCTTATTAAAATTGTAAAAAACTAGAAAACTAGAAATATAAATATTTTGGGTGACACAAGATTTCCCTTACACCTAGGATGCTCCTGCATCAGACACCCAAAGTAATTTGAGAAGTGACCCTATCACATCTCAGGTAGTTAGAGGAAACCAAGATGATCAATCTCCTCACATACTAGCCATGATGAATCCTCCACTAGACTCCCTTTCCATTTGACCAAATACTCCTCATATGTTTGGTTCCTTGTGCTTCTTCCCACATGACTATCTAATATCTCCTCAATCTTACATATAGCTGAAGTAGATGCTAGAATACTCCACTGTGCTTCTACAAATTCATCTCCATCACCTCCCTCATAATATTCTAAAAAATATAGAATGTTAAACACTAGTGAAATATTTAGTTCAACAATAAACTCTACTTCATAAGCATTACTAGAACTATTCTTTTCAACTATCTTGCATGGTCCAAATTTCTTCATTTTCAATTTATTATACGTACCCACTAGAAATCTCTCCTTCCTCAAATGAACCATGACTTCATCACAAATCTAAAATTCCTTATGCCTCCTTTTCACATATGTCTTATCCTTATACTATGTATTCATCTTTGTAAAGTGTTTCCTCACCTCCTCATGGATGTTCTTCAAATGTTCAATAAAATCTTCTACTTCAGCACTATTTATTTATTCTTTATCCGACCACCTCAATTTAGAAGAATTTATAGGGCTGCTCCCATATACAATTTGGAATGGTGATTTTTGAATGGAGAAGTTAAAGAAGAGGTCTCATATTTTCTAGATAACTTGTGACTAGTTATAATAGGCATGCCATGCACAATTTGTCAACTAGGAATCATTTCAACTCACAAATCATACTAATCTCTAATTCATTCTTCCTCTCATCAAAAAATTTGTTACTTTATTCATCATTAGCTCCAAAGATTATGTCATCCAAAAATATCACAATAACCAACAAGTCATTCTCAATTTCTTTGAAATATAAATTAGTATCTACAGTACCTCTTGCAAATCTCAACTTTTCAAAATACATGTCCAACCTTGCATACTAGGTTCTAGGTTCTTGTGTTAGTCCATAAAATATTTTCTATAATATGCATACCATGTCACCTTCTACTATTAAAGGAAATCCTTTAGGATACTTAATACATACTTCTTCTTCAAGTTCTCCTTTCAAAATTTCTGACTCGACATCCATTTGATACACTTTGAATTTCTTACTTGCCACATAAGACAAGAACATTCTCACTGCTTTAATTCTAGAAACAAGGGAAATGTCTCTTCATAGTCTATACCTTCTTGCTATGAATATCCTTTACATACTAGTCTTTCTTTATTTCTCATAACTTCACCCTGTTCATTCCTCTTATTTCTAAAAACCCATTTGGTTCCTATAACATTCTTGTCTTTAGATCTAGGACCCAATTCTCATATCTCATTCTTCAAAATATGGTCTAGTTCTTACTTTATTTGTGGTATCCAATTATTATCCTTTCATGCCTCATCTTTACTCTTTGGTTTAACTAGAGAAATCAAATACTTTTTTCATGTACTATGTTTCTTGTCATAACTCCTTTTTCTTTTCTTTCAATAATCTGATTAGCAGGGTGATTCTTTATTAGATTCTTGTTAGGTGTAGGCATTACTGACTCAACTCTTACTTCTTCTCTAGGTTCATATCTTGGTTCTTCTCTTTTCTCAACAACTTAAACATCACTCTATAAATAGTTATTAGTTTCAAAGAGAAATTCAACATTTTTTATGATAGGTTTAAGATTAGTTTCTTCTTCATCATTAGAATTATAATCCAACATTGTTTCTTTGACTCCAAACTTTTCATCCACTTTTACATTTGTTAACTCAACAATAGTCTTAGTTTTTTGATTAAAACATCTATAAGCTTTGTTTTTTAGTGAATAACCAAGGAACATACCTCCATCGCTTCTTGCATCAAACTTACCAATATCATCATCTCTCTTTATGTAACATTTACTTCCAAGAAAATTGAGATACTTCACTAAGGGTATACATCCAAACCATAATTCATAGGGAGTCTTCTTTGCACCTTTTATGATATGCACTCTATTCATAGTGTATATTGTTGTATTGACTTCTCCTCTTGAAAATATCTTTGATACACCATTCTCAAACATCATGAATCTCACTACTTCTATTATTGACCTATTTCTTGTTTTAAAAATTCTATTCTTCTTAGGAGGTTTAAGTGCTCATAATTATCTCTTAATACCATTCACTTTAGAAAAGGTGTTAAATTCACTTGAGGTAAATTCTCCACCTCTATCTAATCTTAAACATTTGATCTTCACTCCAAATTCATTCTCAACTCTATTATTAAACAACTAAAATTTATCAAATGCCTCAAACTTTTCTTAAAGGAATAATACGCACATCATCCTAGTAAAGTCATTAATAAAAATAATGAAATACCTTTCACCATAGAATCCTCTTGTCCTAGTAGGACCACTTAGATTTGTATGAACAATCTTTAATTTTTCTATAGTAGAGAACTTCTTGTTGAATACAATTATTCAATTGCATATTGTCATTGATATTACACAAATGTCACATTCTAAGTAAGCAGAGCTAGTAGTAATCAAGCTCAGTTGGGCACTGAAGAAGACTCTAGTATTGGTCAAGAAAAAGTTAGTTGGTCATCAACAGACTCATTATAAACTATGTTAGGTTGGTCAATGAAGGATTTTAGTGCAAACCAAGTTAGTTTAGTTACTAAAGGAATTCAGTGTTAACTGAGTGATTTAGTTTTATTGTCACCCAAATGATAGGAGAACACTTTTTTTAGTAAAGTAATTAATGAAAGCTAACCTAGTGGATGTTAATTGTTTGTTTGAAAGAGTATTCAAGCTGACTTGGCATGGGGTTTCATATATATGAAAGGTCAAGTTGTGGATTGAAGTGTGTAGTTTTACAAGAAGATAATAAGATACAAATTAATAAGGATATTTGATTAAGGGTAGAGTATCAAAGGCACTACACAAAAAATTCTAATCAAGGAGGATCTAAAGGATAGACTAGAAAAATGATCTAAATCTACAAAGTCAATTGCTTCATAAATTAGGTCAATCATTGTTACTCTCTAATAATTGTAGTAGTGAAGCAATCTCTTAATAGAGTTAATTTAACAGTCATTTTTTAAATCCTCTAACGAGGTGGAATTTCTAGATTTAAGTGTCTTAAATACCTCTAACAAGGTCACTCCTAATAGGGTGATTCAAATCCTTTAACAGGGTCACACTTAATCATGTGTTTTTAAACATTTAACAAGGTTTCTTCCTAATAGGGGTCACTTCATAAGAGTGAAAAGTTGTAACTAGTTGCATTGGTGGTTTTTCCAAATTGGGTTTCTACGTTAAATATTTGTGTCTCATGTGTTCATGTTGTTTTCTTATTGCTTTATGTTTGTACATCTAAGTTACTAAAGGTTAATACACATTGATATCTCAAGATTGCTTTGTTAACTGAGTTATAGTATATATCTAGTTCTAACTAAGAAGTGCAAGGACTTGGCTTAGTAAGAAGTTTGCATTGACATCTAAGGGATTTGGAATTATTTTTGTTGTAACTAATTCACCTCTCCCTCTTAGCTACTACTCTTATATTTCCAACAATTAATATCAGAGTTATTGGTGCTTACAGTAAAGGTTTCAAAGACATAAACTAAAGATCAAGATGTCTTACAGAAGATAGACCCTTAAGCTTAATAGAGATAAATTTTTAGGATGACAAGAACTGATGAAGCTATATCTAGGAGCCATTGGAAATGCAACTTTAGGCTTCTTAGAAAATAAATCTATGACACTCCAAAGCCTTTAAATATGGATTAGATGGTGGACATGAAAAATCACAACATAATGAATTTGAATTTGATGAAGTCAAAGATTTCCCTACTACCTATGACATGTGGAACAAACTAGAAAAGATATATGGAGGAGATGATAATGTAAAAAGAGCCAAAATAAAAAGTCTAAAAGGAAAGTTTGATCATATGAAGTTGAGAGAAGATGAGAACATTGCTAAATACAATGAAAGAATCAGAGAAAGTGTGAGTGCAATCAGAGCTATAGAAGGAAAAATAGATGATGTTATAATAGTCAACAGGGTATTGAGAACTCTTCTTCCTATTTATGCAATTAGAGTTTTAGCTATTCAAGAGATGATTTGTGATCCCAAAAATGATATAACTTTGGATGCACTAGTGTGAAGATTAACAATCTTTGAGTTGGATAACTTTGATGACTATCTTTCTAGCTCTCACAAAATAGAATAAATATTCAGAGACAAACTAACTCTTGGTAGAAAGGGAGGAAAATCAAAAGGAAAATAGATTGACATTGAAGAAGATGAAGATTCATATGATGACCTTGAAGCTATTGAAGCCCAGCTTGCAAGAAGGTTTCCAAAAGGCAAAAATAAATATAAAGGTAAAATACCTTTGATTGGTTTCTCTTGTGAAGAAGGTGGTCACATTTTTGCAAGGTGTCCAAATAAATAAAACAAAGATGAAAAAAAAATCAACAAGTTCAAAGGCAAGAAATATTTCAAGGGCTACAAAGACTACAAAGAAAAAGGTAAGAAATCTTATTATATTGCTAAAGAGTTTGACAGTGATGATGAAGATCCAATGGTATAAATTTCTATTAAAGATGAATATGATGATAAGGATAATGAAAAGATGGCACTTATTTCTCATTTTAGCAAGAATGTCACATGGATAATTGATAGTGGATGTTATCATCATATGACTAGTGACAAAACTAAGTTTGGACACTTGGAACATTGTGATGCTGGAAGTGTTAGATTTGGAAACAATGAACCATGTTATGTGAAAGGAAAAGAATGCATTGCATTAACCGATGGAATCAAATGTGAAAATGCTTACTAGGTTGAAGGACTAAGAAACAGTACTCTAGGTGTGGCACAACTAAACAAAATTGGATACAAAATAGACTAGCTTCAAAAGTAAAAATTAAAATATAGAAGAAGTCTTGGAACTAGTTCATACATTAGAGATAAAATTTTCATTTTTTTTGCTGGTGATTATTGTTGGATGATTATAGTGATGTACTTAAAAGACAAATATAAAGCTTTTCAAAAGTTCATATGGTATTTAGCCTAAGGTCAAGTAAAGGAGGTGAATTCATCTCTAATGAGTTCAACAAGTTTTGCAATGAAAGAAGAATCAAAAGATAATTACCTGCACCTAGTACACCTCAATAGAATGGTATAGCAAAAAGTAGCAATAGATCCATCATGGATTGTGCAAGAATATTGATGATAGAGAAAAATGTTGCAACTAAATACTGGAAAAAATATATCATCACAATAGTTCATAACCTGAGCCAAGTTCACCTAAAAAAAGACATAGATCAAACACCTTATGAATTATGATATGGCTATAAACCTAATGTTTGTTATTTCAAAGTATTTGGAAGCAAATGTTATATCTCGAAAGAGACAAGGAAATGAAAGTATGATGCAAAAAGTGAAGAAGGCATATTCCTAGGGTACTCCAAAGAGAGAAAAACATATACATGTTTGAATCTTGCTACTCACAAGGTTATAGAAAGTGTACATGTAAAAATTGACTAGTTTGTAGAAAAGAGTGAAGAAAAAAGTAAAAAAGAACCTGAAGATTACATAAACTTTGTTTAATATGATCCTGAAACTCTACCTGAGGTACAAGAAAATATGACTAGGCAACAATAGATAACACCACCCTACAAGTCAAAACCACCCAAGTCACCTAAATTTGTAGTACAACCTGAGTTATAGCCAGTGCAACCCAAGTAGCTATTAGACAAACCCAAGCCTTAGAATAGAGGAACCTAAGTCACAGATAGAGGGAACCAAGTGTTAGATAGTGGGACCCAAGAAAAGATAAGAAGTTCATAGAACCTTTGAGCATGGTGAACATAGTGGCACAAGTCTAGAATCTAGAAAGGAGTCCATACTTGCTAGATATGTTAGAAGGCATCATGTACTTGGAGAAATAGTTAGAGATCAGACAAGAGGCATAATGACAAGGAACAAACTAAAATGTACATGTTTTCTTAATGAATTTGAACCTAGAACTGTAAAAGATGCTTTGAATAATGAATGTTGGACAGAGGGAATGAATGAAGAACTTGTGAAAATTGAAAGGAAAAAACTTGGACTCTTGTTCCTAGACCCAAGGATAATAATGTAAACGATAAAAAGAGAGGTTTTAGAAAAAAATTGAATGAAAATAGTGAAGTATCAAGCAATAAGGAAAGGCTAGTATGTAAAGAATATGCTCAAGAAGAAGATATAGACTATGGAGAAACATTTTCTCCTATTGCTAGACTCAAAGGAGTCAAAACACTGCTTGCATATGATACACATAAAGGATTCAAAGTATATCAAATGGATGTGAAATCAACTTTATTGAATGGAATTCTAGAGGAAGAAGTGTACATTGATCAACTTGAAGGTTTCATTGATCCAAATATAAGAGACATGGTCTACAAATTACACAATGCTTTCTATGGTATGAAGCAAGCTCCTAGAGCATGGTATGAAAGGCTACATGGATATTTGCTAAGAATTGCTTTCTAAAGAACAAATGATAATAGTAGTCTGTATATTAAGGAAGAAGGACCACATAACAAGATATTGTTAGCAAAAATATTTGTGGATGATATCTTATTTATAGGTCATGATGACTTATGCAAGTCATTCCCTAAAGAAATGAGTAAAGAATTTGAAATGTCAATGTTTGGAGAGAGAAAATTCTTTGTTGGTTTAAAAATTCATCAAATGAAGAATGACATCTTCATTACTCAGCCAAAATACATCAAGGAGATATTCTAAAATTTTGGAATGGAAGATTCCAAACTAGTTGGAACACCTATGTCTACTGGACACAAACTATCTAAGAATGGTGATTTAATGGAGGCAAATCAAAGTACTTAAAAATCCATGATTGAGAAATTTCAGTACGTGGTTCACACAAGGCCTAATATTGCATTAGTAGTTGGTATAGTTGCAATATTTTTTGTAAATCCTAGAGAAAATCATATGATAGCAATGAAAAGAATA
The DNA here is from genome assembly GCA_028749045.1 of Cupressus sempervirens. NCBI lineage: Eukaryota > Viridiplantae > Streptophyta > Pinopsida > Cupressales > Cupressaceae > Cupressus > Cupressus sempervirens. The sequence goes on along the minus strand of CM053786.1, from coordinate 85,593,251 downwards.
ATGAGATATCTAAAAGGCAGTCAAGACTATGGTCTATGGTACAAGAAAGGAGGAAAATTTGAGTTAAAATACTTTACTAATGCTGATTGGGATAGAAGCATTGATGATAGGAAAAATACTAGTGGAGGAGGATTCTTTCTTGGAAAGAGGTTATTATCATGGACAAGAAAAAAATAGAATTGCATCTCTCCATCTATAACAAAGGTAGAATATGTTGCTATAGTAGTTAAATAATCCAACATAATCTAGTTCAAACAATTGTTGTCAGGAATGAAGGAAGAAATAAAGGACCCAATTATTATCTATTGTGATAACACAAGTACAATTAACATATAAAAAAATCTAGAAATGCACACCAAGACATAATACATTGCAATCAAGTATCATTTTCTAAGAGAAATAGTTCAAGGTAAAGAGGTCAGATTAGAATATGTGAACACCAAGGAGCACATTATTGACATATTCACCAAGCCATTACCTAAGGATGCATTTTTGTATCAAAGAGGTAAGATAGGGGTCATTCCCTTATTTGATGCTCACTAGAGTACAAATTAGTGATGCATCAACCAAGCTATATTAAGGATCTATCAATTGATGCAAGAATCTCAGAGAGCATTGCATATGAATCAACACATCAATTATATTTTAAAATTAATGAAGTCTTTGAAATTTGATTTCAAAGATGAAGAGATTGATTGGTGTCATGAATTAGAGGAAGATATTTTTATATAAGCAAGAGGGAGACATTGGTTAGACAGAGCCTAAAGATAAGATGACAGTGGGAGAATCTCAGAGGGAGTTCTCATGGATGAAGAATCAAAATCAAACTAACGATATTTTCTCCAAATATTTCTTTGAATGACATGTTGTGTTCCCATCAATGCTAAAGAAGGAGATTGTTGAAAATGATTATTTAATTGCATATTATCATTGATGCTACACAAATTTCACATTTTAACTAAGCACAACTAGTAGTAACTAATTTTAGTTGGGCATAGAAGAAGACTCCAATATCATCTAAGAAGAAGTTTAGTTGGTTTTCAAAGAGAATCAATATAAACCAAGTTATGTTGGTCAATGAAGGGTTTCAGTGTAAACCAAGTCAAGTCAGTTACCAAAGGAAATCAGTGTTAAATGAGTGACTTAGTTTTAGTGTCATCCAAGTGACAACAAAATACTTTTTTTAGTTAAGTAATTAATGCAAGCTGACCTAGTGGATGTTAATTATTTGCTTGAAAGAGTATTCAAGCTAACTTGACATGGGGTTTTATATATATGAAAGGTCAAGTTTTGGATTGAAGTGTGTAGTTTTAAAAGAATATAAGAAGATGTAAATAAAGAAGGATATTTGATTAAGGGAAGAGTATACAAGGAGATGCAAAGAATATTCTAATCAAGGAGGATCCAGAGGATAAACTATAATAGTGTTCTAAATTTACAAATTTAGTTGCTTCATAATATATATCAGGTCAATCATTGTTACTCTCTAACAATTGTAGCAGTGAAGAAATCTCTTAACAAAGTTGACTTAATAGTCATTTTGTAAATCATCTAACAAGGTGACATTTCTAGATTGAAGTATCTTAAAGACTTATAACAAGGCCACTCCTAACAGGGTGATTCAAATCCTCTAATAGGGTCACACTTAACTATGTATTTTGTAACCTTTAATAGGGTTGGCTCCTAATAGGGCTCACTTTAGAAGAGTGAGAAGTTGTAACTAGCTACATTGGTGGTTTTTGTAAATCAAATTTTCACATCAAAACTTGGTGTCTCATGTATTCATGTTATTTTCTTATTACTTTATGTTTTTGGAATTAAGTTACTAAAGGTTAATGAACATTAATATCTCAAGATTGCTTTGTTAACTAAGTTACAGTATATATCTAATTCTAACTGAGTAGTGCAAAGACTTGGCTTAGTAAGAAGTTTGTATTGACATCTAAGGGATTTGGAATTATTTTTGTAGTAACTGATTCACCCCTCCCCTCTCAGTTACTCCTCTTATATTTCTAATGCTTCTTGCTAGGAAAGGAAGATTTATTCTTCTTAGCCATAACACATTCCATGTACACAACATTAGTAGGTTTCACAAGTTTAGGTAAATATTTGATAATAAATGCACTACTAAACTTCACAATATTATCAGAGTTGATATGAAAAAACCTTCTATGCTACATCTACCTATTGTGGTTTCATAATGCATGCTTCATTTCTTCCAAAAATGGGGAGCCCCTAGTAATTTTTTTTTCTTTCCCAAACCCCTAGTCTGGGGTTTGAGTTTTTTTTCGGACTCTACCAAGAGTCTAGGTCTTGCTTGGTACCTTGCCTTAAAAACCCAATTGTCAGATTTGAGAAAATTGGACCAGAAAGGTGTTTAAGAGGTCAAGGGGTGCACTAGTGCACCTAGTGCACATGCACACCTATCATGGGTGTGCAAGTATGTTGGATGTGGAAGTAGACATGTGAACCCTTTGGATGTGTGTGTATAGGTGCACACATCCAAAAGGTGCACATGGTCCTTGGTCTATAAATACCTAGGACCATCCCTTCCCTCATTAATTATTTTTCTTTAAGAATTCACGAGTGCACCTCCAAACCCATAGAGGTGCGCTACATTTTTGCCCACCTACACACAACACTAAGTCAACAAAAGCAAGGTGTGCACATGCGCACCTATTCAATGTGCACATGTGCACACCTTTATTTACATCTCTTAAAAAACTTAAAAACCACTAACTCCTAAGGGAAAGGTGTGCACATGCACACCTTTTATCAAAACCTAACTAAGAGACCAAGGTAATGGTGTGCACAAGTGCACCTTGCAATTTTGCACATGTCTAGACCATACTTTACCCTTAAACCCTAGATATAAATATAAGAGTGTGCATATGTGAACCCCATCAAGGTGCCCATATGCGCACCCATAACCTTGCTAGGATAATTAAGGCCCCTTTGCACACACTAAGCAGCATTTGCACAATAGTGTACATGCACAAGTTCCCACTCCACAATGGTGCACACTTGCACAAGTGTGCCACTACACATTTATAACCTTTTAAGGTTATTTAGTTCACCTAGTGCACCTATCAAGATGTACAAGGTGCACTAAACTAAAAATTAGGGTTTTAGGAGATTTAATTGGTTTTGCTAGGGTATGATGTTCTATGTTTGGTCTTTTAGCAATTAGGGTTTAATTTTCACCCCTCTAGACTAATGTTTTTATGTTTTGTGCAGATAAAATGGCTTCCTCATCATCGTCACTTGTAGAGAAGATGACTCCAAAACTAATTGTTTTCAAGTTTCAAGGTGCATTGAAGAAATCAAAATTTCAAGATGCACATTTAGAGATTAGAGATACAAAATTGGGACATATAGATTGGAACATATTCTTAGTACTTTGTAACTAGCCTAAGGAGAGGTTCCCAATGGTCTCAACACTTTTAAGATTAGGCTTGGCTAATGTGGCCTCATAATCCACATTAGTGCAATCTTTGGTGCTAGTCATGGTCCCGACAGAGAATTATGCATTAGAGGAAAGAGTGATGAAGAGTATAATAGGGGAGATAGTCCTAGATTTAAGACTGAGGAACATTAAGAAAGTCTTCAATCTTCTAAGAGCAGATCAATATATGAAAATTACTTATCATCAAGCCAAAAGATGGTATAGGAAACATGAAAAGGAAGCTAAAGAGATCATACAGTCATCATTCTTGATTGAGTGAACACTGGTGGGAAGAAGAGGAAGCAAGGTAGATATGACTAGAGGATACATGAAGGATGACATCAAATACTCCATTATGCTTTTGAGTAGGGTTATGAGTCTGCCGACAGCTGGGCACCTAAATATTTGGATGGTACATTTCATCAAGACCATTATAACAACTAAAATGCCAATTGATTGGGCCATAATACTAAGTTAAAACTTAGATGAGTAGTTGGTAGGAGTCAAATCTGACCCCAAGTATTACATGAAATAATACTTGGTGTATTTACTAGCTACAAGCACAACTAACTAGCCAGGATTGTATATTGAGGGAAGCATGCACGATGCTAATGTTTGGCCTTATGTGGTATATCCCCAACTGGTAAAGAAAAAGCTCTTAGATCACAACAAAGAATACATAATTGTTAATGATGATTTCATTTTTACAATCATCCGGTTCATTGAGGGTGATTATGCCAAGAGGATGTCAGTAGAGCCAACAACAAGGATTGCAGAGATGGGTGCCTATTACATCCAGTTCAAGACATTCACCTACCTAAGGGTAGTAGTCAAAACACTAAATCCAAAGAAACTCCTGACATATCCATCAGATAGGCTCATTTTACTAGAGATTGTAAGACAACTCACATCTACATATGGCAAAGTGAGGAAACAACATAAGAAGACTTGGGTATGGCCCATTACTATAGGTCCATTTTTTGATAATATTGGCAAAGTTTAACTTTTGGCAGGAAAATCATTTATTCATGAAGATGTAGTGGAAGATCATTGGGTGAACATAGTAGATGACTATGATATCTGAATTAGGGATTATTGTAGGATGACTCTATATCTGGTAGGTAGTGTCTTGAAGATAAATGTCCCACTTAAGGATATCCAACAAGACACTCAAGAGGTCTTGGATCCCTTGTACAATCATGACAAGAAATTTGATCGACCAATAATGAATGCAGAGGTTGACAGGGAAGAGAATGTAGACATCAATCATAGGGTGAGACATATAATCCAATTGACAAAGGATAGGATCAAGAAGCCCTTTATCCTAGACCTAGTTTCTTAGACTATAATCTTTTAGGCCAAAACACACCCAGTTAAGGGTAAAGGTACAGAAATAATAGTACCAACTTTCCCTATGCAATCTCCAGTTAGGCTGGAAATGACATATAAGCAAGATAGAGAGGTTCGTTACTTTAGGGTGGACAAAGGGAAGAATAAGAGAAAATAAGCTTCTCTAAAGAAAGCTAAACCTGAAGCTAAAGAACCTCAATAAGAAGAGGTGACTCAAGCCCAAGAGGTAGCTCAAGCACCTGAGAACAAAGAGCCTCAAAATGAAGAGGCAACTCAAACTCTCGATATTCCATAAGTGCCTTTGCTAGAAAAAGAATAGGAAAAAGCCCTCGCATAGGAAGCACAAGAGGTATCCCTGCCTACACAAGAGGAACAAGCCTCTCCTTCACCTACTAAGAAAGCTAGAGTTGGACCCATTGTCAGAAGGACTAGGAGGCAAAAGATACAAAGATAGGTATACCTATTCCTTTAGTCTCGAAAACCATTCTTGAAGAGGATGAAGAAGATGAAGAAGATAATTTCCCATTGAGTCAAAGGACACACTTGGCAAGGGCTTCCTAGGAATAGAGAAGGAGGAGCTCCACCATCATGCCACCATCTATTCCCAGGCAACCTATTGAGGTTACAACTTTAGAGGATGAGAAACAACAATTGATAGATGAGCAAGAGAGGCAAGGAACAGATATCTTCAAAATGTTTGATTTCAATTTTATGCTAGTAGGGATTGAAATGGTGGGTGATAAAATATGAGATACACCCATGAACCAACTTTTGGGAGAGGATTGGAACAAAGACCAGCAAATGAAGTATCCAAGGAGGGAAAAATACCTGAAGAACCTCAAAAAACTTCTTAGGATATAGAGGCTGGGAATTTTGATACAAAAAATGTAGGGACACCAAATTTAGATCTCTCATAGAAGGAAAAGATGTTGGAAAGGAGTGATAAGGGAAAGGGGCTTGCTAGGAAAACCTCCTCTTCAAAGTACTTGTCTCCTATGGGCACTTCACCAACTTAGTTGAAGAGGGAAGTTATGGTCTGAAAAAAACTGACAACTGAACCTGAATGAAGAAGAGGGTATAGATGTGCTAGTAGAAGCCACCTATGAGTGATGCACAAAAATTGACCTTCATAATTTAAGAATATAGATTAGGACCTACTTGCTCATATAAACATTCCTCCTCCACATGCTGAGACTAAAGATTTGACTCCTAAGGACTATTAGATTAAAGAAGTCCTATTAGGAAAGCCCACAATGGACACAATTAAAATAATTATCACTATGGGTGTCAGGGAGGTGTTCATGCATTTTGATGATAATGAGAATGAATTGATAAAGCTGTGTAAAGAAAATGATCTATTAAGAGGATATTTGCATGGAATTGTAGGTCTATTAGATCAAGACTACCTAATGGTTACTCTCACTATGGCATTAGAAAGGAGAGATAAGGGTAGTGTCCAAGTTGATTCATTTTTAGGAGCATATCAGCAATGGCATGATAATTTTGAGCAGAAGGGTGTAGAGATAATACAGGCTAATTTGAGCTTGTTGCATAATGTTCATTCTAGTGTGGAGAAACTAATATCTATTGTAAACCAAGATTTTGGGCTTATTGATGAGGTACATACTTGGGGAAAAGACCTTCAAGAACTTTAAACAATAAAAGGTCAAAGGTATCATACACTTATGGAAGTGTATACAATGGATGAGATTGATAAACTTGAGGATTGGATCGAGAAGATAGCTACTAGAAATAAGGTCATGGAAGAATTTCATGAAGATATTTAGAAGTTAAAAGGCTAATCTCAAGAGCAAATTTTGGATCTAGATAGATATTACATGCTATTTCTTTGGAGATTTTTGAAGATGAGTCAAAGAAAAAGCTCAAGTCAGTAGAAACAGTGGTTCAACAATTCTGAAGAACTTTCAAGGATGCTTCATCTGATGAAGATATTAGAGAAGCATTCAATATTGAAGAGGTATTGCTGAAACTTCATAACAGACTTGATGATTTTGTAGAAACTTGAATGGATATTAGTAGCTATCAGCAAACATTTAGCCATAAATATGAGGCATTAGATTTACCAGAAGCTTCTTGAATGATAAAGATCATAGAGAAATTTAAAAGCAAACATCTAGACATCACTTTGGTATAAAGGGGAAGAAAACCCATAAGCTAGAAATTCAATTTTGACACTTGGGAAAATTTTGGATTTTTTGAACCTGTTGCACAGGTGTGCAGGTGCGTTGTTCTAGAGGTGTGCTATTCCAAAGGTGCACTAGAAATTTTGAAGAAGTCAGAGGTGAGCTAACATATAACTACCAATTCCAAATTTAGAGCTTTCCATGCAGCAAAAACACATTGTAATGGTAGTGTAACCCCTAGAAACATTTAGAGAAGCCCAAGCTTCTATTTTTAGAGCTTCTAGTGACTCCCAGATCCTCTTACAACTTCCTTCTTCTTATCTAATGTTTCTTTATTTTTTTTAAGACATGTAAAGGCTCATGCACCCATTAATTGATATAAACAAGGGTGGAGTTCTATTTTAGTAGCATTTAGAGGGTAAGTTTGTACATGATTAGATTTGTTTTATTAGCTTTAAGCATATATTTGCATGAATATATCTCTTACTCTCAACACAAATTAAGGAGATGATTTCTTATAAATTGAGGAATGTAATATGTATTCTAGGCCATTATTTCACTAGTACATTTGGGTTCATTTTTTGACCTAATTTTTGACCAAATTTGACCAACCCATTTGTCGATATTTTTTGGGTCAAAATTTTGACCAACCAGTGTGTTGGTCAAAAACCCACCAAAGCCATTGTCTAAGTTCATGCAGGAATTGGTTGAAATTTTTACCTTCATTGGTCAAAATTTTGACCAACAAAGGTAGAAAAATATTTATGCGTTGGTGGAAATTTTGACCAAAAAAGGTAGAAAAAAATTTATGTGTTGGTGGAAATTTTGACCAATGGACGTGGAAATTTCGACCAACAAAGGTAGAAAAAAATTTAGGTGTTGGTAGAAATTTCAACCAACAAAGGTAGAAAAAAATTTAGGCATTGGTGGAAATTTTGACCAATGAAGGTGGAAATTTCGACCAACAAAGGTAGAAAACAATTTAGCCATTGGTGGAAATATCGACCAACAAAGGTAGAAAAAAATTTAAGTGTTGGTAGAAATTTCCACCAACAAAGGTAGAAAAAAATTTAGGTGTTGGTGGAAATTTCCACCAACAAAGGTAGAAAAAACTGAGATGTTGGTGGAAATTTCGACCAATGAAGGTGGAAATTTCCACCAACAGGTAGGTGTAAATTTCTTTTAGGCATTCTATAAAATAGTTCACTTGTCTTGCCTATGATATGACATTTTACATGCATCCTACACTCTCTCATCTGGTTGATGATGGATTACGCAGAGTGATCTGAAACCATGATTCTAAAAAACACACATAATCAAATCCAAAATGAACTTGCACTACAAATGGATTGTGGAAATTTGATATTGTTAATTTTGCATGCATGTCTACCAGGACAAATATATGTTTAAGTTGTGATTGTCTTGGTAGACATGAATGCAATTTTACCAATATCATATTTCCACAATTCATTTGTAGTGCAAGTTCATTTTGGATTTGATTGTGTGTTTTTTAGCATCATGATTTTGGATCACTCTGTGTAATCCATAATTAGCCGGATGAGGGAGAGTGCAAGATACATGCAAAATGTCATATTATATGCAAGGCATGTGAACTATTTTATAGAATTCCTAAAAAACACCGACAGTAACTAATATGAAGAATACATAATTAGTTATATGATTGAGAAAATCATGTACCAGTGAGTTGGTCAAAATTTTGAGCAAAAAAATTTTGACCAATGGGTTGGTCGAGTTTGGTCAAAAATTGGTTTGAGAATTCGACCAATAAAGGTCAAAAAATGAACCCAAATTTAATAATGCAAGTATGCTCACCAAGTTGACTCTTTGAGTTCGGTCATCAAGTCACCCCACTAAAGTGCCTCGTCAAGGTTAGCCTTTAGGTCTACTCATCGAGCTTGCTCACCAAGTTAGCTTGCCATGTTGGGTCTCTAAGTGGCCTCACTAAGTTAGCTCACTAACTTGCACCACCAAGTTGCCACTTTAAGCCCACTCACCATGTTAGATCGCTAGGCTGACTCCCCAAGTCAGCTCGCCAAGCTAACAATTAAAGTATGCTCTCCAAGTTGACTGTTCAAGTGTGCTCGCCAAGTTGACTCAAAGTTCATTCATCAAGTCACCCAACCAAAGAACCTCATCAAGGTCAGTCCTTAAATCCACTTACCAAGTTAGCTTGCCAAGTTGCCTCACCAAGTCAGCTCACCCACATGTCCCACCAAGTCCCCAAGTCTACTCGCCAAGTCAAAAATTCAAGTGCACTCACCAAGTTGACTCTTTAAGTTTGCTCACCAAGCCCATCCCCTAGGTCAACTCTCTAGGTCAGCTCGCCAAGTCACTCCCACCTAGTCACCTCAATGAGTTGACTCTTTTAGTTAGCTCACCAAGTTTAGTTTTCAAGAATGCATGCCAGGTCAGATTGCCAAGGTAGCCCACCAAGTCATGTTACCAAGTCAACTGTTCAAGTACACTCACAAAGTTGACTCTTTAAGTTTTCTCATCAAGTCACCCCATGAAAGCACCTCATCAAGGTCAATCTTTAAGTCCACTCACCAAGTTAGCTCACTAAGTCGCCACACCAAGTTGACTCACCATCTTGCCTCACCAAGTGGATTCACTAAGTTGGCTCACCAACTTGCCCCACCAAGTCGACTGTTCAAGTATGCTCACCAAGTTGACTCTTTGAGTTTGATCATCAAGTCAGCCCACCAAAATGCCTCATCAAGGTCAGTCTTTAGGTCCGCTCATCGAGCTTGCTCACCAAGTCAGCTCGCTATGTCGCATCTCTAAGTGGCCTCGCTAAGTCAACTCACCAACTTGCCCCACCAAGCTACCACTTTAAACCCACTCACCATGTTAGCTCATTAGGCTGGCTCCCCTAGTCAGCTCGCCGAAGTACGCTCACCAAGTTGACTCTCTAAGTTCTCTCACCAAGTCTTTCCCCTAGGCCAACTCTCTAGGTTAGCTCACCAACTCACCTCCACTTGCCCCACCAACTCACCACTTTAAGTTGACTCGCATGTCAACTTGCTAGGCTGACTCCCCTAGAGTTAGCTCGCCAAGCTGACAATTCAAGTATGCTCACCAAGTCGACTCTTTATGTTTGCTCACCAAGTTTGCCCCCTAGGTTAGCTCACCAAGTCACCCCCACCTAGTCACCTCAACGAGTCAACTCTTTAAGTTAGCTCACCAAGTCGGCTCACCCAATGGTTTTACCTCCTTGCCTCAGCAAGTTGGCTCATTATGTGTACTTGCCAAGTTGCCCCATTAAGTTGCTTGTCTAAGCTCACTCACCATGTTAGCTCACTTGGTCAGCTCACCAAGTTGATTATTCAAGTACACTCACCAGGTGGGCTCACCAAGTCACCCCACCAAGTCATGTCACCAAGTCAACTATTCAAGTACGCTTGCCAAGTTGACTTTGAGTTTTCTCATCAAGTCACCCCACCAAAGCACCTCATCAAGGTCAATCTTTGACTCTGCTCACCAAGTCAGCTCGGCAAGTCGCCTCTCCAAGTGGCCTTACTAAGTCAACTCGCTAACTTGCCCCACCAAGTCACCACTTTAAGCCCACTCACCATGTTAGATCGCTAGGCCAGCTCCCCAAGTGAACTCACCAAGCTAAAAATTCAAGTACACTTACCAAGTCAACTCTTTAATTTTTCTCACCAAGTCTACCCCCTAGGTCAACTCTCTAGGTCATCTGTATCCCCTATTGTAGGTGGACTTGATCTCTGGCAAGCTTATTTTGACTATATCTTTTTTTTTCAACAATACCAATATTTTTAACTTGGCCTAGCCCCATCCTATTAGATGCTTGATCCATGTCACTCTACTAGTAATGAATAAGAATATCATGTGTATTAAGGATAAATCACTTGAGCTAGAAACTGTATCCATCGTTATGAATCTAAAATATGACATAGCAAAAAGTGGAATAGTTTTGATGGAGAAATATTATGAATGAGCCAACTTCAGCATCAAATGCCTGAATAAAAATCAAAGTATACCTCAAATTAATAATATTTGCAACAATATAGAGACCTTCCTCTTCGTTCACTATCTACATTAGCCATTTGATTAGATGTATTTTGAGTATTAATGGAATGGTTCCGAGATAGAAATGGCCAAGAACCAACAAAGAAAAATCCAGCTAGGAAACAAATGACTGATAAAAATAATTTTGAAACTTGAAATAAAAAAACAATCATTTTATCTTTGTCCCTAGATAAAGAAATAACTCTAATAGTAACAAAGATCAACATGCACTTTAGCTTAGAAAATTAAAATCCATAGAAATCAAATATTTAACAAGTTATAAAACCATAATAAGTTCAAGGCCATTCATCCACTGAATGATTATTTGACTACTCAATACATTGAATTAATAAGCCTAATTAGTCATTAGAAAACACACCAAATGCTGAGTGTGAATGTACTTGGATATGCTTCCATTATCATTGACCAAAAGGAGACCAAGTATTTTCATTATAACTGAAATGGTAGTTAAAATCTTATAATTAAGAGAGCTCAAAATTTCAAAGGAAACCCTCATATTTTTCCTAGAATTGGCATAAATTATGGCTAAATCTAAACTACACAGCATGTCGATGAAGTTGAACTTTGTGTAAAGGAAGTGTACCAATATTTTGCCCTTTTACAACCATTTGAAATAAAATTTGAAGTGAATCATCTTCAATCAGACTTTGTGCTATTCCAGGGCGACTAGCCAATGCCTTCATTATATGCACTATATTTCCTTCTACCTAAAAATGTTTAACCAATAACCACTATCATGCAGATCCACTTACAATTTTACATTAAAAAAGCATCTACATATAGTGGATGTATGCATTTTCATAAGAAAAGGACCTCCCATATACATTGTGGTGTCTATACATTTTTCCAAAAATAAATATAAATCTATTAAAAGATAATATTAAATTGTCCAAAAGTGAAAATTATTACCCAAAGAAGATCAGAACATGATAAAATTGGAAGTCACGAGATAAAATGTCTAAATTAATTTTAAAGTTTAAACTTCAAAAACATGAGCTTAGTAGTTGAAGACATATAGCATAATCATTGAGTAGAAAATAAACCTTCACAACTAGAACTCCTCATCCAAAAAACACCCAAATTGAAGTTCTAATATTATGTTTTGCATTACGCTCTCCAAGAACATCAGTGCTAGATCAATTTTTCTCATTAGTATGATTGTCAATCCCACGTGATGGACTCAACTGTCCAAGATGAGTCTCTTGCTTCTCAGCTAATGATGACTGTCTAAATGCACCCTAGGAAACATCCAACTCAAGATGCTCTACATAATTAATGCTTCCATAAGCTCTACAAACACTTAAGAGTTAGAAAAATTTCATTCAACATCATTTTCATTCCTACATAATGAACTCAATGATACAAAATGAGTCTCTTGAACTTCAGTTAATGACATCACCAAAATTAAACCCAAATGTAATCTCACCCTATTTGCATTACTTCTAAAGAAATATAGACAAATAATTGCTCCATACATATTTATAAGTTTATATTAAAAAATTCACTATGCAAAAAAAATTGTAGAGTTGCATCAGAAGATAGCCCAAAAAATGGGTCCCCAAAATAGAAAAAATATTTCATTTGTCATCCTCATTTGGTTCTGGTTTTGTTAAATAAGTTTAGGAAGGTTTATGTCAAAATTTCACACAGTATCTTACATAGTCTAAAAATTAAGGTTTGTTGGGCTCGTGTGGGTATGTTATCTAATATGTATCCATATCATATCGATACAGATAGGATAAGTGTGCCCAAGGAGGGGCAGATGTCTATCTAGCTACTGTATGTTTAGGAGAGAAAAGAATGTGTACTTTGTAACTATAGCCACCCCCAATTTGGAAAAAGAAATAGAAGCAATGGAAATGAATCTTTTAGGATGAAGAGCTAAACAACCAAATAATAGCACCCAACAAGCCTTGTTTCCAAGCTTGAAACACTATTAGAGGAAAAGCACTCAAGCATATGGTCCCAACAGAACACTTGTACCTATCTACTGTATCCAAATTTCTTGAGGTGCCTTTAGGAACATGTGTATATTGTGTAGAAGGGCATCATATTTGGCATCAAAAAGTGTATTTTTTATTTTATTATTTCACACCATGAGTTTGATTTGTGCAATAAATGTGACCATTCACGGGTGACTAGTGGTAGACAATGCATGCTCCCATCCTCTTCTCTCCTTCCTCTTTAGGTAACAGTTGGAATTGCAAAAATGATTGTGTTAGTTTAGTTGTCATTCAAATGGGTGAATGGATCATATATAAGGTTTAGTTTAGGATTTTATAAGGGGAAGAAGCTTGCAGGAAAATCGAAATATCCAACTTCCCTGGGGTGCCCTTGGGACCACTTGTAGATTTTGTATAAAATTATCATATTTCACATCAAGAAAGGTGTATTTTGAATTTCAAGATTTAAAGCCATGAGTTTCATTTGTGTGAGTAAAGTGAATACTCTAGGGTAACGTGTCATAAACTATACAAGTCTCCTTCCTCTTCTCCATACTCTCCAAATTGAAAGCTGTAAATGCAAAAAGGATTGCTATAATTGTGAGTGGCATTGCAAATATGTGTGTAGGTTATATTTAAGGTGTGTTTTGCATTTCATAAGTATCACAGAACAATATGTGGGCCCCCACTCCTTATTTTTCTTTCAATTTATTTTAGTAAGTGTTTGTGATTTCATATACTGGAACTACGATTCGTTCTTGTTGAATCAATTAAAGTCATGTACAATCTTCCTTTCCCAATTGGAGGTTGAGGCATTGTGTAAAAGAAGCTCTTTTGCTAGGATCTTAAGTTTGTCAATGTTAGGTTTTAAAATTTCACACTCCATTTAAATGCGACATAAGACATTTTCGCTAATCTTGGAGTTAGTTAAGATCCTTTAACTACTCTCTACAACCACCTTTCAAATTAATGGGACATACCAAAATAGCATTTGTGGTATAAGCCTCCTCAAACTCTTCATTAAGTATATTGTCCTAATGAATAGCAAAGGTTGGTGATTGTGTTTGTATTTCTATTTCTTTTTTTCCAATGTTGGAGGATGTATTGTGGTCCAATCATAGCCTTATAGCACATATGAAAAGGGATCAAATTTATTTAACATATTTGTTAATACTATTTGTTCAAGTATTGGCTCTAAATGTTTGAGTCTCTGTAGGTCTATCTAGTGAGCTGGTTGATAGGTGTCTCATTCACTAATTTCAAAAATAATTTTACCAAATTCATCTCAGAACTAAAACAACGGATTCCAAATGAAAATCATAAATAGAAAATGTAACTTATGAAGTTGTATTGACAAGATGCATCACACGTTGCATGAGTTGACACTGACAAGAGGAACCACATGAGTTGATGTTCTTTTTCACATCACAAGAGATCCTGTAGTAATGGAGTCGTGTTTCCCTAGCACACGATCTAATTTATCATTCAATGTAAGACCCTGGCCAAGAAGCTCCTCGGACCAACTAGATAATGGGCTAATAAAACATGCTTTTTTGCTAGTGAGAAGCATTAAAAACTAGTTCACTTTGCATTTGTAACCTTGGGCAAGGTCTTAGCAACATGCTCACATTGAACCTTTGATCTAAAGGAGAAGTACACAAGCTCACAACCCTTAGGAAGGCTTTCTTAGATAAGAAGTTTTTGAGCAAACACAAATCCTCACTAATAATGCTGCTGCAATTTTCTTATTTAAATTGAAACAAAGTTGTATTATCTTGGGCAGAGGAGGCTACTGTTGTTTGTGGTTAAGGATCCTTTAGGTTAGTAGAATCACATGCAAAATGGATGGACATGTTTTGAATGGATGTAGTGTTGAAAAATTTGTCATTGATGTCAAAGATACAGACTATTGCAAGTTTTTATTTATGTCGAGAAGAAATTCATAATCTGAATCAGCATTGATGTCAAAGGAGTGGTAAAGGTTAGATTACTAAGAAGACAAATTAATGAAAAGATTAAATGTGAAAAAGAAGAGGATAGATAACTAATAATACAGATAAGAAACTGAGAAGGAGTTCATGTGGCTGCCTTGTAAAACTTTAGATGTTGCTCAAGTAGTGAATGATCTTACCCGATATAAGAAAACAACATCAGGGATCAAGGGCAAGATGATATATGAAATAGCCCTTGCCAGGCAGGTTGTATTCAAATTTAGATGCTATTAAGTTGAACCCTTTCAAAAAGAGCCACCGAAGCAACAATATTGAAGAGTAACTATTAAATCAAAACCAAATCGATATGCAATGGCAAATTGGCAAGAGATCCAGCCTCATTTAATTAACAGTCATATGAGAAAATAACAATGTCTGAATGAATTTACAATTGAGAACAGAGGGGACCTGACTATTGGACAACTCTAGTTTTATTCCTAGCAATCACCATTTGGAATGTCGTAACTCTGCCGAATCATTTCATGGAAGGGCAGAGTGCAAGTCTTGTCTTGTTGGATCACCGGATCCTCTCTGCCGCAGCTACTGTTAACATTGTTGATGTGCTTGTTTGCTTCACATGAAACCCGAGAGACCAGTGTCTGCCGCTTAATTCTTTTTACAGGTTCGTTCCAAACACCTGAAGCCACAGATCGCAATCATTTAAGCGGTGGCCAGCTCATCCTTTCGCGTCCTTGATGTTCCAGTGACTTGGCGACAGTCTTCTTGGTGAGGAGTCCTGAGTTTATTTCCTGACAATCGCACTCAAGGGTAACGTTGACTGATCCAATCCAAGGAAAAACACCTCTGCCTAATGCGATCTCACTCTTTGAATCGAACGACCCAAGTGGATAATAAATCTACTCTTAATGCGATTTACTGTTTGTGTAGACTCCTTGATTTATTTCTTGGAACAAGGCATTCGGGCGTTAAAACAAATCACGGCTCACAAATACTTTGACTGCTGTTATTGGCTAAATGAGGGTTTCTTGATTCAGACGTCCTCCTTCCAATCATCTAAATATGCAAATAATCTCAACATGAAATGGCTGAAAACCATCTCCAATGTGCAACCCTTCGGAAGATATCCCACCTCCTCAGTTATGCAGATCTATGAGAGTTTTCGTTCTCAGAGACCTCCAGGAATTTGCAGACCGAAACTAAAAATTGCTCCAACTGATAATTAGAAACCAATCCACAAAATCGCTTGCCTCAAAGGGAGCCCTATGTCCTTTATTTATCTCTTTGCCGGGAAGTTTCTGGAAATTATCTGGAATCATCTTGCACTACAAATATTAACTTTATAAAATTAAATAATTAATTTTATAGAGTTAGAATACAACCTTTATTTAATATTTGAATGAGTAGGCCCCGATTTCTTAATTGGAAGAAAAAATCGACCCTCTTCACATAATTATTTGCCTACGAGAGTCAATGATAGGCAAATCCCCTGTTATAATTATGTTGCTAAGAGAGGGACATGACAATCCGCCCTTTTGGATATTGCTTGCCCTCAAGCAATCTCAGAGATGGATGCTGCAAAATGGTCTCATTCTCCCAAGTAGCATCTTCAACTGGTAGATCCTTCCATTTAACCAAATATTCTCTGATTACTCTTCGGCGAAGCTTTTTTTCTCTTCTTTCTAAAATGAATTCCGGTACCATGATCAATTTCCCTTCATCATCTAGAGGCGGCAAGACTGTAGAAGGTATCACATTCTGTCCCAATGCCTTTTTGAGACGTGATACATGAAACACATTATATACTTTGCTGTCTGCTGGAAGCTCAAGTTCATAAGCCAATTCCCCTATTCGCCTACTGATCCTGAATGGTCCATAATACCTGGGTTTAAGCTTCTCTGACCCTCTCTTTTTGAGAGTAGATTGTCGGAATGGTTGGAGCATTAAGTAAACCATGTCACCCACCTCAAAGCTTCTCTCCATCATCTTTTGATCTGCATATTGCTTATATTGATTCTGTGCTCGAGCGATGTTATCATGTAGAGAGCTGATGATATCTTTACTTTCTTGCAGTAATTCCCCAGCACGTGGAACCCGAACATCACTCATCAATAAGTCAATGAAACTGGGTGTATCATAGCCGTATAATGCTCAAAAAAGTGTCATTTGGATAGACATGTGGAAAGTGGTGTTATAGAAATATTCACACAAATAAATCCATCTTACCCAGGCCTTTTGCTGATCGGCTACGTAATTCCTCAAGTAGCCTTCTACCCATTTGTTTACTATCTCCGTCTGACCATCAGTTTGCGGGTGATAACTAGTACTGGGTGTGAGCTCAGTGCCGCATAATCAAAACACCTCTTGCCAGAAATGACTCAAGAATCTACTATCCCTGTCACTGACAATACTGCGGGGTATCCCATGTAACCTGAAAACCTCCTTGAAGAATACTTCGGCTACCTATACTGCAGTATAAGTAGTGGTGATGGGAAATAAATGAGCATATTTTGTTAGCCTATCCACCACCACATAAATGCAATCACGTCCTTGAGCCTTGGGCAACCCAGTAATGAAATCCATGGATATGCATTCCCACTTCTGACACGGAATGGGAAGTGGCTGTAGAAGCCCTGCTGGAAAGGTGTGCTCCTGTTTATTCTGTTGGCAAACGGAACACTCACGAACATACTGCAAAACATCCTTCTTAAGTCCCTTCCATGTAAACCATTCTCGCACTTGTCTATATGTTTTAAAGTATCCGGGGTGACCAGCTATAGGTGAATCATGAAGAGCTCGCATAATGAACTGTTTCACCTTCGATCCTGGGACTAAAAATATCCTACTCTTGTAAATAATCAATTCATCCACAAGTGTGTACCTGGTATCAACAAGGGTCCCATCAACTATCCTTGATGCCCATGAATCTCGGGCATATTCTGCAATATTCTGCAATAATCAGATGCTTCCAATCCTCAGAGATTTCAATCATTGAACTAAGATGTGGCCTGCGTGACAAGGCATCTGCTACCACATTCTGTGTGCCCTTAACATAAGATATATCGAAGTCATATGCCTATAACTTACTGACCCATTTCTGCTGCCTATCATTGAGATCCCTTTGCCCAAGGAAATGCCTTAAACTATTGTGGTCAGTTTTTATGCAGAATTTGCCACCTACTAAGTACTGCCTGAACTTAGCTAGTGCATGCATGATAGCTAACATCTCCTTGTCATAAATGCTGAATGATCTCTCGGGCCCACGGAGTTTCCTGCTTTCATAGGCAATTGGGTGTTTATCCTGCATTAAAACAGCCCCAATACCATCTCCTGAGGCATCACACTGGAGTTCAAATGGTTTCGAAAAATCAGGCGATGCTAGTACCGGACACGAAGTCATGATCTCCTTGAACCTGTCAAAACAAGCCTGTGCCCTTGCTGTCCAAACGAAAGCTCCCCTTTTAAGCAAATCGGTTATAGGAGCCGCGTGTCGTGAATACCCGCAAACAAATCTGTGGTAGAATCCACATAAACCAAGGAATCCCCTTAACTGAGTTAGGTTCTCAGGAGTAGGCCATTCTACAATAGCACGAATTTTATCAGGATCCATCCGTACACCTTCTCGGCTAATAATATGACCTAAGTATAACAACTCAGTCATTCCCAAATCACATTTGGATTCTTTTGCATACAAGGATTCTTCTTGCAAAGTCTTCAATACTGTTTCTAGATGCGCCATGTGCTCATGCCATGTTCGACTGTATACCAAGATATCATCAAAGAATACCAACACGAATTTTCTCAGCTAATGATGGAAGACCTTGTTCATGGTAGACTGGAAAGTAGCTGGTACATTGGTCAATCCAAATGGCATCACTACAAACTCAAAATGCCCACAGTGGCACCTGAATGCCGTCTTCTCAATGTCCTGTTCTCTGACTCTAATCTGGTGGTAGCCTGATCTCAAATCAATCTTACTAAAGTAGCATGCCCCATGCAGTTCATCTATTAGCTCATCAATCCGTGGAATAGGATATCTATTCTTAATGGTTTTCTTATTCAGCATCCTGTAATCTATACACATTCGTAATGAACCATCTTTCTTCTTAACCAAAACTACTGAGGAAGCAAAAGGAGACTTACTAGGTCTGATGTGTCCCATTGCGAGAAGCTCCTTGATGGTTTTTTCTATCTCATCTTTAAGCCTTTTGGGATGCCTGTATGGAGTAATCATGACTGGTTTAGTGCCTTCTTCCAATTCGATGATGTGCTTGATCCCTCTATCAGGTGGTGTACCAGGTGGAATATCGCTGAATACCTTACTGTACTTTTCCCTCAATATCTGTATGTCGGAATGATATTCTGTCTTGGGTTGTTCCTCCTGTGTAGGCATGAGAGTACACATGGCTGCCCATTCAAGATCCTCATGTCTCACCAATCTTTCCAATCGTCTAAGAGAGATCGTTCGGATATCACTATTTCGAATAGCTCTCAATACATGCTGCCTCCCATCTACTTCGAACTTAATCTCCATGTCCCTGAGTCAGAAAGTAACCTCACCCAATAGACGTAACCATGTCATTCCCAAAATGATATCCAAATCACCCATATTGACCACGTGGTAATCCACTTTGAACTCATAATTATTCAGGCGTAAAGGCATGTCTCTGACTATCTTGTTACACTTAAGAGTGTATCCGTCAGCAACCTGTACACGAAGACCTTCAAATTCTTCTGTCTTAATACCACGATGCTTGACCAATCTTGCATCAATGAAGTTATGTGTAGCTCCGGTATCAACTAATGTAATCACCTTCTGTCCTGCTAAGACACCACGTAACCTGAAAGATCCTTCCTGTTGAATGCTAGACAAGCGCCCTTGCTGTAGATGCAATTCAGGTTCTTCTCTCTGTTCTGACTTTCCTGTCTCTTCCTCAGATTCTGAACCAGTATGTTCACCCATCTTTCTCCGTACTGTCGGAATCTGATCCCTCGTAATATGCCCACATAACTCTATTGGCTTTTCCTTTTGGTCGCAAGGGACAATCATGATCCCTGTCATATGGACCTTTACAATAGAAGCATAGTTTCTTCCTTCGCAAGTCATTTAATGCTTCTGTATATAGGGATGTGGTAGATTTCCCTTTGGTTTCAATGCTTTTCCCTTTATTTTTATCAAACCTCCTATTGTCTTTGAAAGAGGTAGTACTTCTGGGAGGGAACCGGCTAGAAGGGGCTGTAAGTTCCATACTTCGTGCTTTCCTCATGGCTTCCTGCAGTGTTGGTGGATCAAATGCCTTAATCCATCCCTTGAGGGGTTCAGACAATCCTTCGGTAAATAAGATAACTAACCTCCTTTCCGAAACATCTGGTACCATGACTGAAAACCTTTGAAATTCACTAATATAAACCTCGATATTGCCAGTCTGTCTTAATTGTTCAAGGTCACGAAAATAAATTTCTGGATCTTTCTTATCAAAACGTTCAACCAATCTATCCACAAAGTCCTGGTATGATGTTACCTGATTGTGCTGTAAAGTAACCATTCCATGTGACCACCAATCATGAGCTGCGCCTTCCAAATGCAAGGTGGCATACCTGATGGCGTCTATTTCTGACATAGGCCTTAACGCTAAAAAGGTGTCCAACTTATGAATCCAAGCTTGTGCCGTCATCTGACCACTCCCATCCAAGAAAGGCAAAGTAAGTTTACTGACAGCTCATTGTAACTCACTTTCATGACCTCCTCTAGGTCTCCTATTCTGGCGGCTATTCCTCATATGTTCTCTTCTTTGGTTTAGATATCAATCAAAGTTTAATAACTCATGCACATGCGGGGGTAATGCTTTCCATTCTACCGTAGCAGCCCTAAGATCATCCTAAAAATCTTCTGGTGCATCATCTTCTCCTATCTCCTGAGCCTCTTCCCTTAGGAAGGTGGGACGAGTAGGCCTATTTGCTGTCCATGATCTGCGCCTAGGAGCACCTTGTGATCCTACCACACTCCTATCATCGTGATCAGATGTGCCTCTTCCTTGATCTTGAATCCTGGGCTGAATAACTCTTTCCATTATGGTAGTCAAAGCCTGTAGTGTCTGAGTTATTTCTTGTTGTCCGTTAGTCATGGTTCTATAAAATTCTCTGGTTTCATCATCGTCGACTCTGGGAAATCTTGGCGAACTCTGTCTTTCACCCATATCCCTGTTCTTGAATATGGTTCTCGAGTACAACTCCGGAAATTAAAGTACTTTTACCCAGTCAGGATGGCAGGACTACTGCTCTGATACCACTGAAATAGCCCTTGCCAGGCAGGTTGTATTCAAATTTAGATGCTATTAAGTTGAACCCTTTCAAAAAGAGCCACTGAAGCAACAATATTGAAGAGTAACTATTAAATCAAAACCAAATCAATATGCAATGGCAAATTGGCAAGAGATCCAACCTCATTTAATTAACAGTCAGATGAGAAAATAACAATGTCTGAATGAATTTACAATTGAGCACAGAGGGGACCTGACTATTGGACAACGCTAGTTTTATTCCGAGCAATCACCATTTGGAATGCCGTAACTCTGCCGAATCATTTCATGGAAGGGCAGAGTGCAAGTCTTGTCTTGTTGGATCACCGGATCCTCTCTGCCGCAGCTACTGTTAACATTGTTGATGTGCTTGTTCGCTTCACATGAAACCCGAGAGACCAGTGTCTGCCGCTTAATTCTTTTTACAGGTTCGTTCCAAACACCTGAAGCCACAGATCGCAGTCATTTAAGCGGCGGCCAGCTCATCCTTTCGCGTCCTTGATGTTCCAGTGACTTGGCGGCAGTCTGCTTGGTGAGGAGTCCTGAGTTTATTTCCTGACAATCGCGCTCAAGGGTAATGTTGATTGATCTGATCCAAGGAAAAAAACCTCTGCCTAATGCGATCTCACTCTTTGAATCGAATGACCCAAGTGGATAATAAATCTGCTCTTAATGTGATTTACTGTTTGTGTAGACTCCTTGATTTATTTCTTGGAACAAGGCATTCGGGCGGTAAAACAAATCACGGCTCACAAATACTTTGACTGCTGTTATTGGCTAAATGAGGGTTTCCTGATTCAGACGTCCTCCTTCCAATCATCTGAATATGCAAATAATCTCAACATGAAATGGCTGAAAACCATCTCCAATGTGCAACCCTTCGGAAGATATCCCACCTCCTCAGTTATGCAGATCTATGAGAGTTTTCGTTCTCAGAGACCTCTGGGAATTTGCAGACTGAAACTACAAATTGCTCCAACTGATAATTAGAAACCAATCCACAAAATCGCTTGCCTCAAAGGGAGCCCTATGTCCTTTATTTATCTCTTTGCCGGGAAGTTTCTGGAAATTATCCGGAATCATCTTGCACTACAAATATTAACTTTATAAAATTAAATAATTAACTTTATAGAGTTAGAATACAACCTTAATTTAATATTCGAATGAGTAGGCCCCGCTTTCTTAATTGGAAGACAAAATCGACCCTCTTCACATAATTATTTGCCTACGAGAGTCAATGATAGGCAAATCCCCTATTATAATTATGTTGCTAAGAGAGGGACATGACAATATAAAAGATAGACAAAGAGATCATGATCAGTCTTGCAAGTTAAGAAATAAGATGAAGAATAATGCATCACCTATCTCTAGCAAAGATGCAGACAAGAGTTTACAGGGAACAAACTTTTGCAAGAAAGACAAAATGGAAGGTCAGTAAGACAAAGTCAGAGAATGACAACTAGAGAAACATAGGAACACATCATTAAAAAAATAGACATAGGGGTCATGATCTATCTCAGAGGTCAATGGATAAATTGAATAGCAATGCTTCACCTATGTAGCAAAGGAAAAGGCATGGATGAGCCAAATTTGAATATTTGTGTCTGACTTTGAGTTTGCACACGTAGTTACTATTTGCTAGTTGAGAAATGCCTAAAAGCTCTTGCTAGCAACAGTACTAACCTTGGATTGGAAGTATTAAATAATTATACATATAAAAGAGTTGCTCAAAAAAATATACAATAGAACAATCAACAGAGATGGTCTTTGAAGTTTGAAGTATGAGATGCATTATGCAAATTTATGTTGATCATGGACTTAAATTACTAGACCTGTTGCATGGAAACCCAAGTTGTGCTTTACCAGTATACATTAGCAATTAATAGTACACATAAATTTTTTTTGAAAATGAAGGATTTAACAAAAGAAAATAAGACAAAAATACAAAAGACAAAGTCATTATCTTATCTACAAACAAGAATAGAAAGGGCATTGAATGTTATCTGAAAAGGATTTTGTCTTATATAAGACCACTTGTGGTATAGAGCAGATTGTTGGTAAAAGAAAAACCAATGAATGACTAAAATCTTCTATTGAATGAAGAAGTTTAAGGGAAGAAAACAATTAGTTAAGACAAATTTTAATTTGTATTATTCAAAACAAACAACAAATATACCAAAGGATCCATGTTTTGAAATATAGCAGAAAGTAAAAGCAATATTTATAAAAGAAAACACATTGCTTATGTGTGTATCCTTTTTGAGCACATAAATTAATAAAAACAAAGGAAAGATACTTAATATCATTGATTTAAGTTAAAAAATGTTTGTTTAAGAATGGCCAAAAGGGCACAATAAAGCAGTGTCTCTTAATAAGACAAGATTTATAAGAGAGACCATTCAGTGCAATAAATAAAAAAGTGTGTGAGGTGTGAATGCAAAAAGAAATACATCACGTTAATGGAGTGCAAGGCATCGTGTACCACCCTTGGAGGTGACCTAGCCCCTAGCAAATAACCACATGATGGAACATAATCAATAACACAAAGATTCAGATCCAAAACAACACATATTCTCATAATAGAATCATAAAATTTATATCCAACATGTTGGGTTGCAAGGTCTTCTAGGTTATGGCCACTACACAGAAGAATACAACTCAAATCTCATATATGAGCTTCCACCTCCTAGATATCATCCTTGAAGATGCTCCTAGCTACTCCATGCTTACCATTGATGATTCTAGACATCTCAAGACTCTACACTTATACCTAACAAACCACAAGTCTGCCTGGTAGATTACATTAAATAAACACTTTATCACCAAAAATCTAGATCCAAGATCGCATAAGATAACTCCCATAGATCAAAGATTGTAGAAACAATCTCCAACATTTGTCCAAGAAATTAAGAAGGCATTACCAATAGCCACCAAAAGTGCTCTAACTCTAATACGATCAATCCAATTGTTAAGAAAACATTTGACAAGGTCCATAGAGAGACCCTAAACACAACCCCAAGCTCATGAACATAGGGTCCACTCAAAACCATGCTCAATGCTCTTTGCATCAGACTCAGCTCACAACCTCACAACCCTCAGGAAGGCTTTCTTAGATAAGAAGTTTCTATGCAGACACAAATCCTCACTTATAATGCTTTTTCAATTTTCTTATTTAAATCGAAACAAAGTTGTATTATCTTGGGCAGAGGAGACTACTAATTTTTGTGGTTAAGGGTCCTTTAGGTTAGTAGAATCACATGCAAAATGGATGTGACATTTCAGTAAGAAAATTGTAATAAGAACTAGGAGCTTGCCTAGTGATCGAGGCTTGAGACTGGACACTGTATGAAGCATTTGTAGGCATTTGAGTCTCAAGCGTCACTAGCTCAAAATCAAACTGAAAAGGAAACTTGGCGAATAAAACTAAATAAAAATAGTCTTCTTGAGTAAACATCAACATTGTATGAACAATACCATTACAATGCACTATATTTGGTATAAATATATTGTTGGCTAAGTATAAAGAACATTGGTGGTGAATTCAATTCCAAGCTGCAAAAGCAAAGACATTTACATAAAAACTAAGCAACCCTATCTAGCAAGAAAAGATATATAGAGATTTTTGACTGAAATTACAAATTGATGCTAAAAATCTTAAACCATAAGAATTTTTCTATAGAATAATAAAGAAGAAAGATGAAGAATCAAACACCTGAAGGATGTTGATGCAACTTCAAAAAGATCATCCAAAGAACATGATATGGTCGAGCTGAAGGAGCTTTGAGATTCATTACTACACTTGAGAATGGGCTCATCTTCAATCTTTTGAAGATTGAAGATGAGCCCATTCTCGAGTGTAGTAATGAATCTCATATAATGGAATCTCATCGATGAAGTGTATTGAAAGATAATAGAGCATCTTTGCTAGCTGATCTCCCTTACGAGCCATAGGAGAATGCCGAAGATATTCATGATGCTAATAGGCACATCATGACTATCTTCCACATTCTCCTATGGCTCTTGTGGTTCTACTCTTATAACATGAGGCTTCCTCTTCTTTTTTCAAGCATAAGGTTGATGCGGCCCTGTAATAAGAAATAAATGGGTTTAATTTGGATTATGTAAAACACAAAGAAAACCAAAATTTAATAGCATTTTTTAACAAAGAAATGAATTATATAAACTTATAAAGCTCATAATAATAATAGGCCATAAACAAGAGCTAAATTCTGAGTAGACAAAGTTTGGACACATGAAGCGTACTTGATTGATCAAAATCAAATCACTGCCAAGCCTTTTAACCATTCCTTATTAGCACTTTCTCTATCACCAAGTTTGCAACAGGGTTTCTATTTATTTTTGGATCTAACATTAATATTGCATCTCCATCTAGAAATTTCTTCAGAGCCTGAAAGATTTAAACATGAAGTGATCAAAAACTCAAAATTTTTCATGAGAAATAGAGCTCCAACACTGATAGTTTATACATCTACTAAAATCATAACAAGCCTGTTCAAGGAAAAGCATCCTTTAATTCAATATGGTTCACAAGAAAAGACTTATACAAGTTTATACAATTAGGATGAAAAACATTAGTAAGGGACATTGATTGTTAGCACAAAAAATATATTGTTCACATAAATGGTAGTGAAACTGACATTTGTATTTGTGCCAAGTACAATTAATTATGTTATGTATCACCACATGGGTACCATATGAAAAAGAAACATGAGATAACCAAGCATTTTGCCAAAATTTATCTTTTTATTTCACTCCAAGACTTTCTGGGTGGAAGATTTGGTCCTTTTGAGAATCTTTCTAAAACCATGCATAAGAAAGCCACTTGTCACTTAGGAGAAGTTTTGGGAACTCTTTATTAATTCTTTTCTTAAAATATCCCTCCTCGTGACAAGTGTCACAACCTCTCTTTTTCCTCAATGCTAATGACACCCAACTTCCATTAGGCAATGCAATTAAGCTATGCAATTTGGAAACATTAAATATAGCATTGATTTGATTAAAAATAAGAGAACAACATATATAATATTAAATCCATTTGGGACTCCTAAGGTTGAGACACTTCAATCCCAACAGACTTATCATTTCTTAAGCTTGAAATGTATTTAATTTTTAAATTAATCTTTTTGCACCATTATTTTTAAGTTTTAAACCTTTAAATTTTTTTCTTTCCTTGGTCTTAGTTATTTTTTATTTTAAAATAAATTATGGATTTTTTATTGAATGACAACATTGCAAATCTATTTTTTTTTTTGTAAATGATCAAATTGTTAGGATTATCTTCAGGCTCTCTGAACCCTCAAAAGTTAATTGTAGCATATAGCTTGTCTTATTGGGAAGATTTAGTATTACTCCTTGGTTCTCAATCTTCCATTTAAAAAAATAATCTTTAGAAAAATATTTGAGATGAAAGAATACTGCTTTGTAAATACAAAATATTTTCTTATATTTTGTTGGGGAAACAAAAATTAAACAGGACAAGTCAGGAGCTTGTAATAGTGAAAACGAGCTTTCAGCACTTTATGATCAATGGATTTGTACATGGGTTCTTCATATCCTGACATCAAATGAAGTCAGTTGCCGAGGTTTGGTTGGAGCTTCATATTTTCTTGCTCTTTCTACTGCAGGGGGATCAAAACATGCTGAAGACTTTAGAGACAAGGTATGCTTAATAGTTCTCAATCCAAATAATCTATCCCAAAAAAGAAGCTCTACTAAGGGCAAGGTTTGAATATAAGCATTTATTATTATTATAATGACTATCTTGAGTTGCTCGAGTGTTGGTGGCATTTCTATTGAATAAAGACATATTTAGATAAGATGAAATATTTGTGTTGCATCTCATAGATGTTCGGGGAA
Source organism: Cupressus sempervirens (assembly GCA_028749045.1). Classification (NCBI taxonomy): domain Eukaryota; kingdom Viridiplantae; phylum Streptophyta; class Pinopsida; order Cupressales; family Cupressaceae; genus Cupressus; species Cupressus sempervirens. Next base: position 85,566,170 of record CM053786.1, on the reverse strand, counting down.
TTCACAAATTATTTTCCCTTCTCTCACATGAAAGTGCTTCTATACACTTTAATGCATTGTTGGCTTTAGGAAATTTACTTCAGCATTGTCCAACTACACATTCTGAAACATTGTGACTTGGAGCTCTGAGAAAGCTGGCATTAATCTTCAATGAAGCAGTGAGTAAATTCAATGCTATTCATTATTCATATGAAAAGAATTAATTGTGTTCTACAACTTCTAAGTTTGTGAGTTATGGTCTTTCAATGAGAAGAACCTCAGCAGAATCTATGCATGGACACTTTTCTCTGTCTTTGTGACTCTAATTTACCTGGTAAGCATTTTCCAAAGCACCTCTTATTATCTGCATTAATTTTTTTTACATTTATTTGGATAGGCTTTGAATTTTTTTCCACTTGCTTGGAGATATTTCATGAATTACGTGACAATAGATTAATTAATCAAGCATTTGACTGGGTAAATTGTACAACCGGCAAGAGGATATGCAAAAAGCAAGCTTTGAAAATATTGAATATTGGTGCAGTTAAGTAGGCCTTTCCTTTAGCTTAATAAAATAGGTGCCTTTATCTAATAACCTTCTCTTTATTCTATTTAACACACTTTAGCAAATAATTTGAGATTGATTACTGTCTTTCCTGTTTGTGATCTATTAGTGATACTTGCCAAAATGCAAGATGTTCTACAAAACAAAACCACGTTGTTTAGAACTTGTATATTTTTCATATAGTCAGAAGTATTACTCTTGATGATACAAGGTTTCTACAGTGCTAAAATCTTATATTTTCTATAGGTTATTGAGTCTATTAATGTTTTAATAGATAAAACTTCATAATCTCATAGTGGATTGCTTCAACTTCATCTTGTTCAGCCTCTGCTTTCTGTTATAAGAACCAATCAATGCAACAAACTCCATTTGGTGAAGATCTTCTTATTGGTTCTCACTATTGTTTTATTTAATTTAATATTATTCTATTTAAAAATATCAAGTTTAAAAACTCTTATTTTGCAATGAACATTCTCTCAAGTATAACTATGGATCAATTCATATTAAGAGACTTCATACTAATTTATAGCATAAAGGATAGCAAATGATTTGATGTATTAATATTCTCTAATCTATTTTATCATGGCATTCTAATAAAACTAGGATTTAAAAAGAAAAAATGCATACTAACCTCATCATCTTCATCTCTTCATTTTCTTTCTTTGATCTCTTCTTTTAGTTTTTTCAGTATTCCATTCCATCAAGGTTGTGCCTGTATTTCCAATGAACAATTTTCAACATCATTCACTCAAAATTTCACACATGTGACTCACAATGTCAAGTTACAATACTAAAACTATAAAAAAAAAGGGTGGAGCAGAGAATGGAAATCTCTCTAAATCAAATTCAGTCAAAATCAAATTTGACAAAAGAATCCAAACGAGAAAGCTTCTCTGCAAAAAATACACAGAACTGACCAAAAGAACTTTCATTGTAAGTTCAATCAGTTTGACAGGGACTAATTTATCCTCACATTATTGAAATTTTGTCATATCAAAAGAAGTAGTATGCTGATCATTTCTTTGGTAGTACATATTTTGAGTTTTTTACAGTTGGTAGTTTACTTGGAGTTAAATTTGTTTAGACCTCTCAAAAAATTTTAATGTCTTAAATTTGTCTGGACCTCTCAACAAATTTTAATGTCTAACTCCTTCGAAATCTTCTCCTACATTCTCTTCCTGTTATTCCAAAGCTATGTCAAGTGGAGTTGAAGGAAAATGACCCAAATATGATTCAAAAGGTGACTAATTTGTTGAGAATGACCTACTTTATAATAGAAATGTTAAATTTAGGGAAGTGAGACACTTCAAGATTGAGGATGCTAATTCTTGTATCCTCTTATGAGTTGCACCGAGTTCATGTTTATCACCTGTGCATGGTCATTTATCTGTATGTGATAGGCAACACTCTTCTTGAGCCTTGTATCCTTGTGGACCAAAATTTCCCAACAAATTTGATGTCTCTACTTCAAAAAATAGACTCAGAAAGCCCAAAGTAGACCCTATGCATTAGCAAAGAACATCACTCAGCATCTTTGTTGCTTGATAATCTTTCTTGCAAGGAGATGGCATTCAAATTTTGCTAAAATATAACTATTTCCACAAACAAATAATCCTACATTGTCTTGAGATACATACCTAGGTTCTCCTTTAGCCGCTCCATCCTAGGACATCCTGGGAATAGATGTCTAGGAGAATTTGACATTAATTATAGAGGAATTTTGACTTCAAATTTTAGAATACAAGTTTGGCATAATAATTCTCCTAATCCTTACATTTTAAGATCTTATAATGTATAAAGGCACACCTTATCCATATTTTCATGAATCATAAGTAAAAAATTAGATCTTCTTGAGATGAAAACCTTATAAGCTAAATTTTCTCAAAATTATAGGAGGGGAGATACTTGGACCAAGTAACCATGGGTCTTACAAGGATCTAGCAGATAGGTTATATATTTGGTTAAGATACTACTAAGGTTGCTAGTGCATAACACCATTTCATGTCTCAGTTTGAAGAATGTAGTGGGACAAAAAGTTTTAAAATATCATGATCCTTGCATTCCCTAGATGATAGAGGTTTTATTTTGATTCAAGACAGATACAAGAAGGAATTGAGATCAAAGGAGCTACAAAAATATCTTATTCAGTCAAAGGCTTTGTCATTGGACAATAGTACAATACCATGTAGGAAGGCCCCAAAATATTGGAGAACCTGACACTACAATTGCTTTAGGGAAAAGAAATTTGAAGAGGGAGAATTTTTACAATGCTAGAAGATAAACCACTTCAGCCTTAGTTAATGATTCTTTAAGTGGTTGTCAAGAAGTCTGATGGTTGTTTATTGTTTATGCTAGGTTGATGAAGTTTATGTTTATGTTAGCCAATTGTATGTTGTCATAAGAGTTTTTCAAAAGCCAATTATACCACATTCAAAAGAAAAAATAGGTAAAGTAGAATATTAGCTAGAAAGAATATTAGGTAGGATATAATTGATTTATATGTCCAGATGGACACTGGCTATGTCCTGTGACCATACTGTGCTTGGGCAACCTTTTTCCTAAGTCAATGCCCACAACTTTCTCAAATATTCTTGATGGGCTAGAGATGTGGAATTTGTTAACCTATAAACTTCCTAAAGTTCCTTGGATTCTTGATGGGCCAGAGACATGGAATTTGTAAGTCTTATAAATGAATTTGAAACAATAGTAATTGAGTAATTCAGATAGAAGAGTATATTTGGTAAAACAAAGCCTAAGAAGTAAGATGTAGAATCTTTGAGGAATAAATGGTGAGACTCAAAAAGAAATTACAATATAACCCAATTATAGCTTACTCTAAGGTTTCCTGGCCTTTGCTAATCATATGTAAAGATGCCATAAGAACTATATTTCTCAAAGAGAAAAAATAGATCCAAACTTCATATGGATCAAATGTGGTGCTAAAAGGACTGCAGGATTTTTCAGCTTGTCAACACCTAAATTTATCTAGGATCATATAAGGCCAACTGATATTGGAGGGAATTCAACTAATAAAATTGATGAAATGAGAAAAATTATAAAGCTGAGAAACCTAGACTTATTTGCAGCAGAATTATTTCCATGAACCTAAACAAATCTGGTGCCCCTAATCTTGAAAGAGGCATTTCTTTAGGAAGAAATTTGGTCTATTTTACAATCCCTCAAGTATGGTAAATCCCCACATATTGATGGTCCTCTTGTAGAGTTTTGAAAAGCCAAACTTAATTGGATATATGCTAAACTTTTGGTTTTCTATATGGAAGCCATTCAAGTATGTTCCCTCTATAAAGAATTCAATAGAGACGCTATCATATTCTTCCCCAAAGATGGAGATGAATCTTTGATCAACCATTTCTATTAGAATGATATTGTAGTATTTACCCATTATGGTCATTTAAGTCACCTAATGCATAGTTCAGAATATCATTGTTGATAACCATTGCTGAGGGCAAAAGAAAAAGGGTAAATATATAAAGGGAAAAAAATGATCAAATATCAAACATTGCAGGTAGCCACACATAAATCCCATATCACATTTGCATTGTATGTTATGGACAGCAGTAGTTGTGCATCATTTTAGACCTATGACATGCAAAGTGTCCATTTTATGTTAGTTTGAGCTTCACTTGGTTTCAAGAATACTATAATATTCTCTACTTAACAAGGCCAACCACATGAAGGTGGAAGCTCATCTGGCCTCACCCCACTCCCCCTAACATCAATCTAATGTACCCATTATCATCTAATTACATACTTCATTCATTCATTCATCCATTTATGAACTATAACATTCAATCAATACAATCATATAACATTCATTAATATGATATAAAATTCATTAATACACAATACTAATCAAGACTTTATTAACACATAACAATATTCATTAACATAAAATAAAAATCTGTATTAATATGCATCATTCATACATAATTACTTAAAAAAAAAGTTCTTTCATTATCCAACAAGGTTTATCAAAGAAGATTTTTAAAACATCATTTTTAAAATTTTTTTATGAGCTCTCTTAAGAAAAGTGCTCATAGGAGCATCCATATCTGCATCATTCTCCTCCTCTTCTGGCACGTGTAATGTCAAATTATGATGGCTCCTTCTCTTTGGAGGAGCAGGAGGTTGCTGCACTAAAGGGGGTTCTGTTGCAAGAACAAGTGAACGAGATAAATTGGCATACTATTTTCTTTTTCTAACTATTACAAGTCTGTAATTAAGTATGAGTACAACATAAAATGTATTTTTCTTACCTGACAATGCCACATCATGCACATCAACATTTTCATCTGCCACCACGTCAACATATTGAACACTTGGAACATGGTCCACTCCTTCAGCATGATGTTCAACATGCTCTGAAATATTCAAAAAAAGGATACATGTCAAATTCCAATTGAAGATGTTAAATTGTATTCATAATTGCATAATTAATTTCCAATAGAAAATTAATACCTCCACCACTATAATGCACATCATGGCCTTCATCACAAGCAGATTCTGTGGTAGGATATGAAGGCTGCAGTAAAATGTTATGCACATTGTTATGTGGTCAATTTACGTTTAAAACTAATACCAAAAAAGAATCTTCTCAAATATTTAATTTCATTTACTTTTCACCTGACCAATTTACCTATGAGATATCATTTGGTGCACTGGATTCTTGGGCAAGGCTTACAGATTTTTTGCATAGGTGTGCAGCCACAACTTTATAGCCTTCCTTCAAGGAAATTTTTGTATCTTCATCTGTGACCTCCACATTGAAATCTGTGCCTTGTGTTTTTCACTTGATAACATCAATTTTCTATTTATGGTTTCATTAAAAAAAAGTGTTTGCAACATTATATTAAAAAAAAAATGAAATTTCATTGCTCTACTTATAAGTTGAGGCAGGAGATTCATATAGCCACTAGAGCCAAGTTTGTGTTTGCCAACCTTTTTTACTCTTGCTTTTATAGCTATGGATGTGTCCTGCAATCTATGAACAATTTCAAACATTTTAGATTATATATTTACAAATATCAATAATTAGTGCATGATTACAATGTACTTAATACTATAATGACATACCTCTTTTTGCTATGTGCTGCTTCATTATCTCTATCTTCACATAGCCTTTTCTCCTTTGCATCTTCTATTATTTCATTCCACTCCATTGGTGGAATCATAGGAGGACAGTCATACTTTGGGTTATCCTTAAGAGTCCTTCTATATTGATCCCTCATAGTCTTTATATGCTTTGCTAGTCTTTTCAAAAATAGGCCAGTGTCAAATTTTTTTTCCCAAATTTCTCCTCAATAGATGCAATCTAGCTGATTTTTTAATTCCACAGCTTGTAAATTCCACCTTTTTAAAAACAAATAGATTGTTAGATCAATAACTTTAATACATTACAATAAATAGAAGAAAATAAAAATTATGTAGCAATGATATGAAACTACGTACCTTTTACGTATGGTGGGTCCAAATAGTCTCAATGTCATATGAAAAAGATGTTCAAAGAAAGCATTATTACCTACAAAAACATTAAGGATTTATCAATCCAAAATGAATAATGTAAAAGTAAACTAAATTTACACTTTAAATAATAACAATTTTAAAGCACCTAGAAGCTTTCATTCGTTTAATGAAAACATAGTTTTCTTATTCAGAAACAATGTCCCTTCACATGAACCAGTACTAATAACACGAACTGCTCCAAGAAATAGATCAGCTTCAATAGTACTGCTCTCTGTTGGTCTATCAATTGAAACATCATGACAATTAAATGATAATTTTAGTACTACTCTATGTTGGTGTACCTCCCTACCTATGTCCATGTCTCTCTATGTGTGGGTATATATATATATATATATATATATATATATATATATATGTATGTATGTATGTATGTATGTATGTATGTATGTATGTATGTATGTATGTATGTATGTATGTATGTATGTATGTATGTATGTATGTATGTATGTATGTATGTATGTATGTATGTATGTATGTATGGTGTATGTATGCATGTGTTTGTGCATATGCAAGCTTTTGTAGACATCATTTAAGCATTGATATGCTACTTCATTGTTCATGAACTTGTAGAAAGACATTACAAAATATAGCCTATTACAAAATAAAGAAAAATAAGGTTATACCAGTTCTAGTGGGCATAGATGATGATGTTTGCATGGTCCTTGTTGCTGACAATGCAACAGACAATACTACACCGCCAATCGAAGGAGGATTCTACACTTCATCATGAGCTAAAGAATAGAATATTGTTAGCAAATAAATTTGCAATGGATAAAGATCAAATGGGATACTAGTGAGAAATGTCCACAAAAAAAAAGGTAAGTGCTATAATGTTGATCAAAACAAACAAAGTGTTACTTACACGAAGGTTGTGCATCACAACCCTCACCATGTTCACCATGTGATGTCGCAACTAGCACATATGTCTATACAAGAACACATAAAATTAGAGATCATGATCCATAAGATACTATAAAATATTAATATCTATTGAACTTCTATTATTGCTCTAGTCAAATTACTGCTTACCTTCAAAGATTGGATTCTATGTTCCAATTCTATTCTCAGTGCCTCTTTCTCCTCACTTCTGTCACCCTTGATGATAATGTTAACAAGTTCATTAGTGTATCTTTGCATAATTTGTTGGGTGATGAATACAGGGTCAATACTAAGGGCAATGTCATGTAGATATGACATCCGTATTTCAGATTACATTTGATCAACGATCATTGTAGCTTTTTTCTATCATTTGTGACATCAAATATTCGTATACTTTCATCAAAATAACTCCAAATCCATAAAGAAAAGAACATAATAATATGACATTTGTTTCTATATTAACATTAAAATTTACCTCTATTGAAGGTGTCTGAGATGGTGCATCCATATCGCCCTATGAAAAAAATTAGTACGTCTTAGAAATCAGCAGTGAAATTAAAGTAATAGACTTACCAAAAAAATATTAATAATAAAGTAGATTTTTTATGTAAATCATTTTTCATAAGTTAAAAATTTAGCATAACTAATGTTTATATCTAAATTTTTTTTGACATGTTCTACTTAGTGTTTATATGTGCACATATGGTTTGGAAAGAAAAAATTGGTCATACAAGACCCCATCATAGTTGGCATTGATCCTACCTGGACATTTCATTGATCATCATGATCTTCATCCATGTCATCATCATCATCATCATCATCATCATCACCATCATCGTACTTGTCAGTTTGATCATCGTCATCACCACCACCATCTTCATCACCATCATCATCCTCTTGATCACTATCATCATCATGACCATCACCATCTTCATCACCATGATCATGATCATCATCATCATTATCACCATTATCATTAGCATTACCAAAATCATCACCATCTTCTTCTTCTTCATCACTGGGTAACTGTCGTTCCTGATAATCATTTACTTCGTCTTGTGCTTCTTCAATATCTTCTTCTTTGATCACATTATACTTTACCGACCTTCCTCTTGGGTCATGTCTAACAAAAAATGACCAACCTGGTTTGTGTGGAACACCAAGGTAAAACACTTTCTCACATTGGCTTGGAAGAACATAGGGCTCATCTCCAACTGGCTCAAATGACGTTGTATTAATCATAGTAAATCCATTATCATGTTCAATAACAATCCTATCGGGATCATTTCGATTCAATCGTAACCTGAATCATTTGACAACAAATAGAACTATTTTGAATGAATTAAATTTAGACTCAATTATATCATCCAAATTGCCATAGTATCAATTTTTAGATTATTGAGGATGTATGTCAGTTCTAGATGAAATATTGGTGACCACAAAGACAATACTTATCCCGAAATCACATTTTTTCTTCTTTTCGTCTAACTTTTTTGTGCAGAATTTATAGTCTTGGTAGTACATAGCTTTGTGGTTTTTGACCTACAATTATTCAAACATTTCAAGAATCTTCTCATTGATCTATGAGTTGATATTAAACTTATGTCTCATGATTAGTAATCTTATGCATACCTTTGTATCTCTTAAGCCATATATTAGATCAAGTACTGTTGGCGTAACATTGGGATCTCCATTATGATGAGCTTCTTTAACCAACGATGCAACACCATCCCATGTTAATGATTGACCATTTTCTTAAGACTGTTCAATCCATACTGTCATCCAATCAAGATTGTTTTCAATATACAAGTGTAGTGCATCCCACTCACGACCAACTATAAAGAAGACAATTACATGAGTTAGAAACAACTTATATTTATTGACGATGGATAAGAATTGTTAAATTTCAAAAAAAAAACTTATAATTACCTCTCACCCTCCTCAATATACCTTTCTCCATTAGGTACTCCCCTTTGAATTTTTCATTACAGTTGGGATCCTAAATGCGATCTACATAGATACCTACTGCAAAATTTGGAAGATATTCACTAATATACACCATGGTCTAGTATATCATATATCCCTCTATCATAGAACCCTTAGGACATGCTCTTTGTTGGACCAAGCCTTTCATAAATTTCAAGTGCCTCTCAACCATCCACATTGATCTAGCTTGTACAGGTCCACACAATTCAATCTCCTCAACTTGATGTATGAGGTAGTGTTCTTGAGCATTGAAAAACATTGGAGGTAAAAACTTTTGCATTTGACACATAAGGAGTGGAATTTTTCTCTTCCAATATTTTATGTCTTTTTTATCAATTTCTTTAGATGATAACCACCTAAAAGAGATTCAACATGCAAAAACACATAAATGAGATTTCAAATAAAATTATACAATAGATTTCAGATAAAAAGCTACAAAATTAAGAAAAAACACTTCTAACCTCATGTATTTTCCAAGATCATATATAACTTGTTTAATACTTTTGTCAAACTATTTTGGAAGGGATAGAGGTAGGACAAACTGTAATTATTGAAAAATGATCATTTCAATATATTATTAAATAATGCAATTGGTACTACATTCAATCTTACAAATATACTGTAAATAAAAAACATGACTTACCTTGAGGAAGGTATGCCAATCCTGTGTTTTCAACCTTGGCCCAAAATCACCTTTCCTTCATAGAAGAGTGCTTATATTTGCAACAAATCCTATTGGAATTTTTTTTTTAATCACTTCTTTTAATGCATCAGTTTGTTGCTCCATTAATAACCAAGGAAGGGCACTTGTATTTGTGCGGTCTCCATTGCTATTTGATTCAATGAAAAATTTTAGTGCATGATTGGATTCATGAATGTCAGTACAAATCTTAGCAATTTGTTCTCTATCATGCCTTCCATCCAACATTTTCCATAATGTCTCTGCTACATTCTTTCCAATATGCATAGCATCAAACAAATGCAGGATTGGGAGATCCTTGTAGTATGGTAACCTATTAAATTGAGTAGGATAACCTTTCATTCCTCTAGGAAGTTGGTCATTGATGCCTTGATGACCTTCATGAGCATCAATTATAGAATTAGTAAATATAAGACAATATCAAAATACAAATTGTAAACTTCGGATGACAAATTGGACATTACCTCAACGATTTAGTCGATCATATTCCAACTTCCATAAATGAGGTGTCATTCTTCATGGCCTTGATGATGTCTCTTCTTTTCCATTGAAAATATGTTTTTCAGCAATTTGATACCTATGATTATTGTGGAGAAAGTGTCTAAACTCATCAAACACCTACTTTCCTAAACTTCTCAAATGATGAAATTTCATCTTCGGACGACAAACTGGACATGCAAATTTTTCCTTTGTCTGAAGACCTAAAAGATCATGTATAATTGGATCATGTACAATTATCATGCATAACTTAAGCATTCGATAGTAATGTGTAAGCACTATAACAGACCAAAAATATGTGATTTTAACAATATAACATACCACAAAAATGAGTTAGCCCAAGGGCATCATGTATTGTCCATACAAGCATTGCATGGAATTGAAATTGTCGATGTCCTATCGGTCTAGAGATGTCATACATAGTAATGCCATTCCATAACTTCAACAACTCGTCAATTAGGGGCTCAATATACACGTTCATATCTTTAACTTGGTATTTACCTAGCAATTGAATGAACATAAAAATTACATAATTATTATAACCATTTTCATGGACTATTTATAAATTAATTTAGATAACTATAAAATAAAAAAATACCTGGCACAATCATTGAAAACATTATGTGCTCCCTCTTTATGGACATCCAAGGAGGAATGTTATTGTTAATAACAAAAATAGGCCATACTGAGTAAATAGATCTCATATCTCCATATGGATTGACACCATCCATTGCTAATGAAAGTTTCAGATTATGAGGTTCTTCTTTAAAGTGTGACCATGTCTCTTCTATCTCTTTAAATGTGGAAACATCGGCAAACATTCACATAATGTAATCTCGACTTCTATTGCGTGCATGGTAATCCATAAATTGTGCCAAGCTAGTGCACCTGAATAACTGTTCTAGATGTGGAATAATGGGAATGTACTGAAGAACCTTGTGAGGCACTTTTTTTGTTATTTGATCTGACTGATATCTACTAACATGAAAATCAAGGCATTCTATTGGAAATTCATGTTGTTTAAGATATAGAATGTGATTATTAGGAGATGCATGTATTGTCAGATACTTCATTCCAATTTGATCCAAAATGTTAGATAATTCTTGGTACGAATGAGGAAAAATGTTTGATGGTGGTAACAAAAACTCACTAATCAACCGACAACAACAAATATGCATTACTAATATAATGAATAGTAATTGTATGCTAATATTAAAGATGACAAAAATGACATACCTTAGCATACATGACATTGCTACATTAGATATACTATTCATAACCTTTAAGTTCACCAACAACACTATAGCCAAGATTAGAGTTGTTTGGGAGCCTTAGTATAAGGGCTCGTGTGCCTTCTGAAGTAAAGGTATATCAAGACCATCTTTATCATTATTATCAAATTTTCTAGTACCATAATTGTGAGTCTCTTCATCACCTACCATAATACCATCTTCTTCAATCATGTCCTCTAGCACATTATCATCTTCTTCCATGGGAGTGTTATCCTCAGCTTGGATATTCACAACTTCATGATCCTCCAGTAGGAAATCCACATTCAGAAATGGACGAAAATTGTGGCCCCCTTCAACATGACCATAATGCCTACAATGACTCTGGGCTGTTGTGATTAGAATTCTTCGATTCTTTAAGCCCTTACACTTTTTTCAAGGACAATAACATTTATCAGGTTTTTTTCGAAACTGAGCCCACAATGTAGCCATTGTCTCATTATTTTGTTTTGGGTTCATATTGTCAGGCATGGTCTTTCTTCACAAGAAAATATACCTGCAAATAAATTGGACATGTTGTAGTTAATGTTTATATCTGCACGTATGGAAATTGTTGATTAATGTTTTCAAATTTAACTAAAATGATCCTATAATTTCTAGAAGGCCTAGATGTTTGCAAAATGTTGATTTATAGACAATGTATCTTAGTTATTTGCAAAATGCCTCAAAGAGATGTCACAAGTTGAAAGTTACTTAGGTGCTAACAATAGCATGCCATGACAAATCTTGATAGCAATGACTAATCTGATTAATGCATCAACTAATGAAGATGACTAAAAGATTGAAACATATTAATGCAATCTTCAATCAAGAACATGTGTGCTCAAAAGATGCATAAATCTCAAAAACTCATGAGCCTAAGATCATTACAATTTCAGCCATGCAATAATTGCAATTGAAATTTGTTGAAAAATAGGCCTAAGTGGGTTGGCGTAAGGGTCAAAAGAAGAATTGAAATTTCAATTAATTACAAATCAATTAGCTTATTCAAGTTTGGCCTCATGGTGGTTGTACAATTTAAAAACATTGAATCCTTAGACCATTTGGGCCTAACATCAAGGGACATGAATTTAGGACTGAAACATCTTTAAAGGTTGGATGTTGAAATTCTTTGGAACATCAACCCTTCCAAGGACTTCTTGATACTTACAATGGATCCAACACCTTCTCTTGGTCCAATCTTGACCTTCGATGCAAGAAAATATACCCCTCATGTGGATGGAATCTCCCAACTCATAACTATCCCATTCACCTAGTGACCCTCAAATAACACCCTGTCACATTCAAAGATCTTTGTCTCTAATCTCCCTGCATATCTCTAAACAAAATCATATCAAATAGGTGCATAATAAATTAGCAACCCCTCTTCCACAAGTTACATATACAATACAGTAGTGGGAGGGGTCAAATTCTTTGAGTTTGCCTCAGGCAGTCAAGTTCTGTCACGTGATAGTGACAGTCTCTTATTACTTGTGCAAAATCCTTTACAAATGACTGTTCACGAATAAAAGAAACTTACAAAACAAACTTCTCAATCATTTTCATATTCAAAGAAAATCTTTGAAGTGAAATAAAGCTTGCACCAATTAAAAACAAGTAAATTGCATAGTCACTGTTCTATGATAGTTTTAATAGCGAAATATAGAGTTTTTTTTATTGATTTTCTAGGGCTATCACATTGAAATCTCCTCAACACCTTTACAAATCCCTTTAACTGTCTTGGGATAGTTTAGAACAATTTTTAATATCTTTAAAAATAATCCTTTATGATAACCTTAGGCTTTAGGACTCAATTGTTGTGACATTTTTGAGACTAATTGACCTTTCTAATGATTAAAAGACTCATAAACCTTCACTTAATCCCATGACTCTACCATAGTGCCATATGTGGCTTTTTTGGAAACATTTTGACACATTTTCCAATTACATTGCATTTATTTGCATTTGATATGCATTTTATGACTCTTTGACCCCATTTATCAACCTAGTACATTCTAGGACTCCCTTTGCCCATGACATTTTACTACATTACATAAATGACCCTTGTCCTTTCATCTTGATGCCAAGAATGGCTTACAACTTGAACTTTAATGATCACAAACATATAAAAAAGGACCTTCATAGGGTCTTATTACATCAACTTTTCTAAGATGGTCATGTTGGTTATCTTGAGACCTTAATGTCTTCTCATGCCTTCAACCTTGACCTTGATGCTCCTGCATCATTCTCCCAAGGATCAAGGAAAGTTGGATCATCACAGAATTGAGTAGGTGAACCTTCTAGGAAGTTGCAATACTTAAACCTTGTAAGTGTCACCTCAATGCAATGGGTACTAAACAAACAATTTAAGTTGATGAGAAATGGTTGTTATGAATTCAAATTGTTAGCATCACCTCAATGCATTGGGTATTAAAAAAAAAATCCAAGTTGATGAGTATGGGTTTTTATGAACCACAACTCATGAAATATGCATTAAGTCCATACCTGCTATTTATAGTGAGTATGGTTTTTTTTTTTAAGAACATACCTACTATTTACAGTCTGTAAGTTTCTATATCCTCTAAGAAATTTGAAGCAATTAGCCAAAGTCACACGGTGGAAGATGATCATTGTCCCCTCAAAGTGCCACTGTTTGATAAATTGTTGCACTGAAATATGATCTAGAAAGGGCCTTTCCACATAGTATGTTGGCACTATTTGGCAATCATCAATCATGTGGTTATTGCAAAGAGGCTAAGGACCAAACATGGAATCATGGAGATAGTGCATGGACGTACAAAGAAAATGCAAGAAACATCAAAGAGATTGTTAACCATTCAATGGCCTTAGTAAAGACAAAGCTTGGCACTTGAAATGCATAGTGCAATGGGATTAGTAAGATATCAAATTTTTTGATAGAATGCCCAAAATGGAGCTTGGAATGCTAATTGATGGACATGCATATGGGAAAGCATGATATGTAATGTTTTATGTCAAAAATGGCTTTGACTCTATTGGTTCAGTGCATGAGATACACCTGCAACTTCTATACAAAATCAGCTTGCTATGAAATGTTTTAATCTAGATGGTCAAAACATGTAAAAAGAACATGAATTGTTTGACTAAAGGCATTCATGACATTGGTGTCAATGGGTCTCTATGAAAGGAAAAGAAAGGATACCAATTCATTTAAAAAAGTCCCAAATATCATACTTCCATCACAATTCAATTATGAAATATAACATGCAACACCATGTCTAATTAGATTGCTTGAAGGAGATATTTGATCAAGGATGAAATGAATGATCACACCTGGTGTGCACATTATACAATAGAGATAGTGTTGTGAAATATAAAACTAAAAATAAAATATGCAAATCCACTTGGATTAAATTGAAACTATAGGCTTACAACTCCAAAACATATCTTCAAAACACTAAATGAAGATTAGAACTATAGGCTATGGTTGGGTAACTTTTACTACAGTGCCAAGTCGCAAATAAAAAAAAATACTGTTACTTTTGGGCTTTCTGAAAAATGGGTGGGGTATGAAAGTAAGGGTGCTTAAATTGTCTTGTAGAGCATGAACATGTGGATTTAAGTTGTAGAGATAGTAGGACCTTTTATTAGACAAAGATACAATACCCATCCAGAAAACTACCACACTCTTAGAGTGGTGTAGGATATTTGTGGAGTTTTCTACTTGTATAAGATTCCCAAGATTCACCATTCATGGATTTTGTTATCTTTTCATTGCTAAAACTCAGTTATTTCTCAAGATTTTAATGCATTCACCTTCAAGTACATAATCAAAGTTCTTCAAAGTTGTATCATAAGTTCAGTTCCTTCTAAATTCTTATGCATGGAGATGTGTATGTGTGTAAAAAGATAAAGATATTGTTAAGAAGTGGGGGGCATTGAGAAAGACTGGATGGACAAGTAATGCCTTCATTTTCCCAATCCAAGCATTATTACAGAAACTGATCTATATGAAAAGTGGAAAATTTGGAGAGGACCCATTTTTGAAACTTCAAGCATTGATTCAACTCACCATAAAATATCCAATACCTACCATTAAATTTTGGGTTGCCCAATTCAAGCACGCTTATTGAAAGGCATTATATTATCGACGCAAGGCTCTCAAATTGCCAAGTCTGCAAAAATATTTAGAAGTTTGCAACATAAGAATTCATGCTCAAGATGTTAAATTTTGGATTACCCAATTCAAGCACGCTTATTGAAAGGTGTTACATTATTGACACAAGGCTCTCAAATTGCCAAGTTTGCAAAATATTTAGGGGTCTGCAATATAAGAATTCATGCTCAAGATGCTAATGTTTATACTTCACTTTGATAGCCTCTCTTCAATTTTTATTAACATAAACTAAGGTAGCAAAAGTCTAAACCATGAATAGTCCACAACAAATAAGAGTTTTTCCAAGAGATATTGGGAAGTTTTGGATCTCTACAAGTTGTGTTTCACTGTCTCCGTCTCTTGTTGCACGAAAAAAAATCTCCAGGGCTGCATCATTGGCCCCTCATATGGCCCAAGATCAAGCCTCAAAACAACATTTTTCTAATTGGAAATCCATGTGAAAATTACAATGCAGTATATCTCAGATCATATTAAATCCTTTGGCTATCGATAGTTTGGCTTAAAATTAAGCATTGCCTAAATATGAAATGTTAGGTATTGGTAAAACCTGAGATTAATTGTTTACATTTAGCCTACAATAATTCTCATTACAAATGTGGGTTTCATGGAGTAAAAATGATCTTCCTTACCTCCTTAACCCTTTGGAAGTATTTGGAAGTATGAGATATACTAATGAAGAGTTTTTTCGCTTTCATTGTTCTTTGATTAAGACCATTAATGTTTGGTAACTTATGCAGGAGAGAAATAGATTTAGGTCTTATTTTCTCTCTAATCTCTATCTACCAGATGAGGGAAAATTCAATATGATATAGATGGAGGAAAGAAAGATAATGTTGATGAAAGATCAAGTAATACTACCCTTAAGGTGAAACGGGGAAATACTGAAAAGAGAATCTTCGAAGGTTTCATCTACACCTACATAATATAATGGGCAGAAAGATACCATAACAACTGAGTTACATATGCACAACTTAACTACCAATCAAGGCATCTTTGATCAATGTCCTTGTTTTTGTAGTCATACTAAGTTACTCTTTGGTCCAAACTAGTTATAGGTGAGTAAATTTCTCCATTTGCAGGGTTATCAAAAAGAGTTATAAAAGTGAATTAAAGATGCATTTAGTGTCTTTTTTAGAAGGTGTTGTGATGATTACTCAATAAAGATAATAGTGGAGCCTCATAGCTGGTGAGCTAAGTTCCCATGAAGACACTAAGAACTCACACCCATGTGACTTAAATAATCAACTCCATATTGATGCATTGTGATCCTCGTGACTGACTTAACTACCATTTTCTACCCAATTTTTCTTATAAAATAAAATTAGGGGCAATAAATGTTCATCATTAGTACAACTATACATCTAAACTTTTAGGGTTGGAACAAGGGACTGAGTAGTAGAAACGTATGTGACAGGACATAAGACAAGATTGTTACTAATACTGAGTTGGCTACATTTTGAATTCTTACAAATTTTGAAAGGTATTCTCCCTCTTATATTGACAACAATTTGAGTTACCGACATGCGATAATATCAAGCACACACTAAAATTTTTATTTATCTTTTACAAAACTGTTCTATTAACTATTACTTATGCACTAAACTGCTACTTTATAGGGTATAGAATTATGAATCCATTCTGTATATTAATTTCCATTTCTATAAATTGACACAATCAGAACAAAAATGTCTAGCTAACAATCTATGCATTGCAATGTCATAAAATATTTTGAATCTTTGAAAAGGCCTGGGTCAACATACCTATTTTAGCAACTAACCCTTCAATGTCTTTAATAGATCTCTCCAAATCAGAGAGAGGTGTGCAGGCCTGCTCGGTCAGAGTGTTTCTACTCACCATACAACATCCCAAACGTAAGTCTCATCTAAGAATATTCTGTAAACTACATCTACTAAATAACACTACATGCATACAAACCTGCTTTCTTATGGTTTGATATTATGTATTCTCTTTCTTTAATTGCAAATTTTGCCTGTTTGTAATCTTCCTTTAAAGCTAATATTGTTTTCCTGGATTGCTCGAGAATTTTCTGTACACTTTCAAATATAGTTCAAAAAGGGGATCTCCCAAAACTAAGTTACTACATAGTGACACACAATCCTCCCTTAATTTATGACCATTCAATTATTAGAAAACTCAAATAATAAATGTATTCTAATGACATGAAAAAACATAGACTATATAAAACCACCTTTTTAGCATTACAATAACTATCTTGATCTCCAATAGATCATACATGTCCACCGTAGGTGGAAATTGTCATTGATTGTTGCAAATCAATTTTTATGCAAGAAAAAATAAAGATGGAACAGTCATTTATCATCTAAAACATCATTTAGAATGATTTTGTACTTGCAAAGCTGAGTAAAATGCGATTTATAATAGTGAGAAAGAAACAATCCTCAATGTATCTTTGTCTCGATGTTAAAGTAATATTTTTGTAAGTCAAACTACCTAATCGGTGCAATTGAACAATTCATTTTGTTGGAAGCTGCCAAAGAAGTTAAACAAAAAAGAGAGCATAATAGTTGAATATAATTGTCCTACAATGCTATCATTCTATCACTATCACTCTTATTCCAATGGTTCATGCCTCCTTCAAGAACTCTCTTAGGATAAATATGAAGATCTCAATAACCTTGAAGCCCATGAAACTCAGAAACCATCTGAACAGTTTTGATCACATTCACATTATCCTTGAGAAATGGAGCACATGACTTCATAGAAACTAAACAATAAATCAATACAAGATTTGAGGATTGTACTTCTATAGCTATTGGGAAGTAGTTTATATATGCAAAAGAGAGGGACTTCCAAAAATTGTCACTAATCACAAATCAAAAAATCAGAACAACTTTCTACACAACTACTCTCCACACAACACTTTCAATACCAAAATACAAGATTTGAGACAAATATTTAGTATTAAATCTTATTTATCTATTCTACAATTCTTAGTCTTTTAAGAAATAGCTCATAGTGGGCATATGTCTCCAAGAAAAGTGCAAATGAAATTTAACAAACAAGAACAATAACTATAAAGATGAGAATGTATTTCGAAAAAAATTGATTTTGAGCACACAATAATCCAAGTTTTATCAAACATCAAGAACTCAAGGCATTCATCTATGGCCAAAACATTAACAATGGAGAAGCTAGCCAAATTTTTTTTGACACTTCACTGTTAGAAAAAACAATTTTTTCTTTCAAGTCTTTTCCTACCAAGAAAAGGATGGGATTTCCATCTCTACTTCAAATTTTCATTATAGCTAAAGAATTAATAAAGGAGAAGTAAACCAAAAACTTTCGAGGCTTCACTGAAATAGAAATATATTTCAGTATTTCAAGACTTTTACCAAGTAAAGTATGTGCTTACTAACTTCTAGATTTGTGAAGCTTGCTAAAAAAAAGTCTATTATCATCCATTAGTATGAATTCAATATTTGGACATAGATACAAATGAGTGAGAGAAAATTTGAGCTGCAAAAGGGATAGGGCTTTATAGAGAGAATATAGGTTTCCAGTGAACTAAACTTTAAGATATAACTAGTGATATAAGAAATATAAATTTTCCATAGCTTTATCCTTGCACTTAAATATATGCTAACCCTGAACCTAAACATCATCTTTAAAACAACTTTGTGACCTGAAAGAATTAACAGTGTCTCTATTTTTTAAATTGCAATGAGTAGAAGAGAAAGAGAAAATGTAAAGGCATTAAATAGCTTTGGAATCTGCCTCTGGAACTTTTTGATAGATAACAAACTTGGAATGATATCTAATGACCAGATTTAAATATGTGAATACAGTCCTCATTCTGCTGCTAAATTGGACAATGAGGCTCTTGCTTGAAGAGACATAATTGGTAATATAGTTTTGGCCTATTTTGTACTGAAATTATTCCAAAGTGGGGTATAAGGACAACACGACCGGTCAAGGAAGTGGCCATGAACCCTATAAAATTATCTTCAGACATGCCAAGATTGGGATAGAGCAATCTCAACTAGCAAAAAGTATAGTGCAGTAGATGTTGCACCCACTTTCTATACCAATTCTTCCAAGTCAAAACTACTGGATAGTCAGGAAACTGCGACAAACAAAAAATTACCCCCCACAGAAAACATTAAATCTCTTGAGCCTGGTGAGTGTAAAGTTCCCATTAGATTAAGCAGTCATGGCCACACACTTTCTTTTCAATCACCAACAACAGGATAATACTAGATGCAACTACTTTGATATTTCTAATACCATTTAGAAGATCGAATGAAATCAAATCAAATGAAACTACGCACAACATCTCAAAGATTTGCAATCACAATGTTATTTTATATATAATAAGTTCTTTAGAAAAGCAGCATTTGGAAGGCTCTTTTCACTCCAATTTTGTGATGAGGTTCAAGCCCCAACTATATAGATTTTGAACAATATACGATGTAATGTCAGGCAAACTATTCTCCCTATTCCCTATTGAGAATGCCCAATGCCCAATAGGCCTGTTTGGCTAGGCTAGGAAAATACACAATTGTGTTTATAAATATTGAATCAACTTGTGGCCACTCGAATCATAAAGTTCCTTAAAAGCTTCAAAAGATTGTTTCCTAGGTGGGGATTAAAATATCCTTGGTTTGCTGCAACAAGTAATCCAACCATTGAATCACTTTGATGTTGAATCAAAAGCACACATTTTGTATTCTAAAAGATTTTATAGATAGATATAAGTTGCTTGAAGGGTATAAGGTGCAAGCACCAGACATAGACAATATAAGATAGTAAAAGATTTTATCAATGGGCAGCATACATTGATGATGATTATAAAGCCCCAAAAGTGAAACAAATGCATTCCGAATAGATAATCTTGGTGGCCATAAACTATAGGGTGGTTGATTCTTACCTCCTTTCTCCTCTCCTATTGACCCTGCACCAAACTCTCGCCCACTGCAGTTAATGCAAGCGCCAAAAAAAAAATTAACACTTTCATGACCTTTTTTATTATAATATCTTATGTTCTGAAGGTCCAAATTTAACCAATTTAACCATGGTCAAAATTTCAACCATACCAGGCCCATTTTTTCAAAAAATAAAATGAAAATAGGCCTTTGGTCAAAAATGATGACCTAATGTGCAACTTTTCCACCACACATATATTTACTTAAAGGTCTCAAATTTTTTAATCTTGATTGGCCATTGAATTGGAAAACTTTGTTATTCAACATAACTATTTGATGAACTTTATATTAATTTGAATTTTTTGTTGAGCCAGTCACTATAACCAATCATTTTGTGTTTACATTTGCTGTTGCAGTAAGGGTTTAGGAATGATTAGATTCATTCCATGAATATTCAAGCCTAATTCATGGAGTGAAAATTGTTGACTTGTAATATATAAGGCTAACAATGCAGATCTAAGTGATCACAGTGAAGAATAGTGAGGGAATACACTGAAATTGGGTACTCGAATACAAGAGTGGCTAATCTAGCCAAGCAAAGGAGGTCTTTCGTGTTTGGGAACATTATGTGATGTTCATTAGATGGTGAATCCATCTTCAATTTTTTGCAGGAGGGTCTAGAACCGGGAGATTGTGAAAGCCCTAGATAACAAGGGTTTTAAGGCACAAATTGGGGGTTTTGATGTTGTAGCCCCTTTGGAGTTAATTCCTTTTGAATACAACCATTTTAAGGCATAACTAGTCACTGTCCAGAAGTTGGGTTTTATAAGAGCCTAGAGGTCACTAGGGGGTACTTCCTTTGTTAATTTGAGCAATTTTGTGCATTAAAATAGGGTACTTATCGAGTTTAGCAGTGTTTGTCCAAAGTAGTCACATAATTTTTTTTGATATGTTATAGAACTCTATAAAGGGTGTTTGTAAATGACAATGTCTGATCAAGTGTTTTGAGAAAAGCCAAGGTTATTTTCACTCCAAGTCTGTTGCAAGGCTTTTAGACAGCCTTTTAGGCCTTTTGGGTCAATTTGTGAGAATTTCTTGAATTGGGAAGTGGAAATTGAAGTCAAAGCCCTAGAATCCATTTAGTCCAAGTAATTGGGAGTGTGTAAGATCACAATCATCAATTAGGAGTATTGTATAAGGCTTTAGCAAGTCAAGTTCCTGAAGCATTTGAGGATTTTGGATAGGCCATGTGCCTAAACCTTTGAAACCTATAAAATCTTATTGGTGTTTTGAATAGCTTCCACTCTTTCACTGCATCAACAATAGAATGGAGTGATCAAGAACATTAATAGGAAAATTGTTGAAATGAATAATTGTATAATGCATATTAAAAATGTAGCATACCGTTACTGGGCAGGAGTAGTACAAACTACTATACACATTCTCAATTGATGTCCTAGTGAGTGTTCTATACACATGACATTACCAAAATAGAGTGTGCTATATTGCCTTGACTGAAGTTAAGTGAGACTGAGACACATTGAGGAATCTCCTGATAGAAAACCTTGATCATCTTGTGTCTATGCTCCACCAAGTTTGCATGACAGGGACAATACTTTTGGGCATTTTTTTAGGGGACAGTAGGGGGTAGTTATTAAAAAGAAAGGGATTTTTTTAAATATATAAAAATTGTTAAAGAATTCATCATAAACATTGTAGAAGCTTGATAAATTACATTGAACTTCAATTGAGATAATATAGGAGCATAAAAATAAAATTAATAGCACCTAAATGCTTTCATTGGCCATGCATATACATATTATATAGGAATTACAAAAAAATTCCCAAAGGCTCCAAGTTTCAACAATAAATTGACTAACAAACATAGAAACTATATGGCTGCCCATAATCAACAGAGATGCAATTGTTACGTTTATATCAAAATCAAAGTTCAAGTTTGAGTCACTGCTAATCTTAAGCAATGGTGTTAATGTTTTTAACATTCGAAGAAATCAAATATAATATACTGATAGCACTGTTATATGTGTATACAATACAAAGGTCTATGAACACATATATGTGTATATATTCTCAATCTACATACACACATATGTGTGCATACATTCTTGTATTTGTATATCTGCTATCGATATCTTAGAAATCACTATGTTATACTTGATCACTGTATCAATAGTGAATATGTTATTAATGTTATCTCAGATCATACTTGTTATCAACATCACCAACTATATTGTTGGCATCTCAGATTTAATATGATTTGATATTGATGTTAGTACCTTGATTATACTATTGGCATCGACAATTGTTATCATGCCTTGATTATATTATTAGCACTGACAGTTACCATCGTGCCTTGATTATGTTATCGGAATTGATAGTAATTATCATGCCTTGGTTATACATTTGCATTTTCTTGTATTAAACAAATATGCCTCCGAAGAGGCATGCCTCTATGTGGCCTTTGGCCACGTAGAGACATGACTCTTCGGAGTCATGTCCCTTTCTCACCCTATATAAAGGGAGTCATCGCTATAGAGAAAACATCACATACATACATCTGAGTACCTACGATCTGTGTCTATCAAATACATTGCTCCATATTATCATCTACATGTTAGCAATTATTGTTACATAAAACTTTGATATTACTGTTGCTGCTGAAGAAGATATACATTCAGATATCGGAGAGGTTGCTACCAAAAAGAATTCAAAGATATTCTACATCATTCAAGTAAGGTACTTTCTGCATATATTTTAATTATAATATTTTATCTTCTAGAGATCCTTATCTTTATAAAATGGAACCCAAAGTCCCCAAGCCCCCAAAATATTTGAAAGATAGGGACAACCCTACCAAGGGAAGGGACAGGTACCCTGAGAATAAAATATTTACCCATGGAGAAGGCCATCAAAATATCTATTTTACAAGAATGTTGTTATGGTGATCCCCACTAGGTATTACTCTTCCTTCAAATATTTACTTTGCGAGATTTAATAATTGTGTTAATAAAATATTGATTTTTCTAAAAATGTAATAGACTAAGTTTTAGTAACTTAATAGGCATTATATATGTGAGTGTATGGGTATGTAAGCACAACTGTGCATACCTTACCAAACTGGGGAAAAATGTTAAAACTTGTCATATACCAAACAAACCTTAGATTGATGAGTTACAAAGATAGACAAGGGTTACCATAATGAGACCAACCACATGAATAACACTTCCACAAATGAATAGTTGTGTTAAATAATTGACAAGCACAAATAATAAGTGTAACTCAAATATATAGTTAAGTCAAATGCATGTTAAAATTGTGGTCTAGGTGGTGGAATGCATAGGTTCTACAAAGCATTTTAGTTTAATGGATGTGTTGCATCATATTTATTGTTATCACATATGGATCTTATAGATATTAACCTTATGATTAAACATTTGGCTTCTTGAATTTCATTTAAAGCTTTACTCAATATTTTATGATTTCAAAAATTAGGCTTCTTTCAAAAGCAAATTTAGAGCAGATAAATTTGAGAAAACCATACTAGAAGCCCAAGATAAATGTGAGGCTCAACCATAACCATAAATTGCAATAATATAAGAAGAAAGGCATACCCATGGTAACCAAACCGTAGAGAAAGTTCTAGGAAAAAATCGTCAATGAAATCTAATTTGTCCAAATTTCAAATAAGACATAGAAGTCAAAAATAGAAACCTAGATTAATTGTTGTGCCATTTCCACTTGAGTTACAGTTCCATGTATTTCAACTATCATTTCACCTTGCACTCCTCTAGTTTCTTGTACAGTTATTATTGCTCCACTGGCTCTACAACAGTAGATGATGTTTGACCCAGCTATTCCAATCACAACATCTGCATAGGATAGGGGTATTTGCATTTGTTGGGTAACCTACAAAAGGAGCAAGAAAATATTAAATGATTTTAACAAAAGTTATTCTGTATATGATAGGGATATTTGCACTTGCCATGTAAACTATAAAAGAAAGCAAGAAAATTTTATATGATTTTGAGAAAAATCTATATGTGGAGACCACGTGATATAAGCTTTTCAAAATTATAGCATAGAATAATACCTATGTGATAACAGGTGCTGGTTGAGGATTTGCAGTTGAATGGCTACTAAGTGTTGGATCTCTACCATACATATTTAAGTCATGCTATGAACGAGTATCTGCAGGTGGGAGGTCTGATGGACGATAGTAACTATCACATTGATGGGCAATAGGTGCATAATAAGAGTTGTTTCCAAGACCACCACCACCACTAGGTAATGTACCCTACCTCCAAAGCAATCTTTTACTGGGTATTGTCTTCTCAACCAGTAATCATCTGCATGTTATCATCTGCCATTGCCATTGAAAGTTCAGCCAAAATCCCCACCAAAGTTTAGCTTGTAAAGTGAAAATTTTATTAAACTCAAATTCTTTATCCAAAGTTTAGCCAAAATCCCGCCAAAGTTCAACCCGCCAAATCACGGGTAATGAAAAATTTATTAAACTCAAACGAGCCAACTCAACTTTCTTTATCAAATTTTTTGATCAAAATTCTATTGGGCAAATTGATGTTGGTCAAAATTTTGACCAAAGCGGGAAAATAAATTTTTTTTTGTGACCAACGTGGGACTGAAATAAAAATAAAATGGAGGATTTTATAGTTTTGGTTGAAAATTTTGATAGAAAAATAGGTACAAATGTACTAGTGTTTTTATGCAATAATATATGCTTTTGGTGCTCTCATTTTGAGTGTAGTTATTCTTGCCAGAGTGTGTTATTTTTGTGGATTCTTGTTCACAAGAATAATGGAGTCAATAATTTTGTTGTGTTGATTTGATTGTGTGATATTTTAGTTTTGGTGTTTGTCATGTGTTGTCAAATTCTTTTGACATATAGAGTTAGAGAAGAGATCACCCTATTGTTCCTACATAGTTTCTTATCTTGCATGAATGCACATTCCATGGCCTTGCAATTTGATAAGAAGTGAAACATCTTTCAGTTCTTACTAAGTTTCCATTTATGATTAAATTAGTGGATTTGAGGAAGCATTGCTCCTACTTTCATTGGTTTCCTACCCGATCTTTTCAACAATTTAACTCATAGATGTGTTGTTACTATGGTTTATGTCCGTTAGGAATTTTCCTTTCATCTTATTTACTTTCATCTCTTGTTACCTTATCTTTGTTATTTTCTTTGCTAACCCTTGGTTAAATTAAGAATTCATATAGTTGCATTGTTAGATTGCATTCATGTAAAAAACATAAAATACCAAAAATATATCTCTTTTTGTGGTTAATTTTGAAACAATAAGATGACTGATCATCTTATCTAAAATTTATTTGAACCAAAAAAGGCCTCTTTGTGAAAAAATACATTTATTTTCAATTAAGAGGATTCCAGTAGGTTGCAAGATTGCCAAGAATCATGGAGTTGATCCTAGAACAACTTTTCAAGAGAGGAGTTCAAAAGGATTCCTACCATTGAGCATCGTACAAAATGAAAATTCAACACTAACTATTATCCACCTTTGAAACCAAAAATATCATCTCTATTGGGTTCAACATAAAAACATTACATTTATATCTTGTGCCAATAACAATCAACTTACCATATTTATCCTTGATAATGGATATCTTGTCTGTGAATTATAACTGATATCCCTTATCAACTAACTATCCAACACTCAATAGGTCATGATTTAATACATAAAAACATAGTCATCATAGATTTTAGTATTTTCATCAAGAGTTATATACCAATTCCCTTGATATGACAAGTTGCATTGTTCCCAATTCCAACAATCCCTCCATTATGACTATTGAACTTAACAAATTTATTCATGTCACCAGTCATATGATGCGAACAACCATAGTCTATAATCCACTCTTCTTTCTATTGGAAATATGGCTAAGTAGGATGAGTTGGAATAACATTAGAGTTCTCATTTATAGCAATATATACTATGTGTAAATAAGGCACTATGTACAGATGAAGATTCCATAGTTAGACATGGAAAATTGTCTAAGTATCAGATATTGTAATTAGAAGAACAAAGATAGTTTTGGTATGCATAGTTGATAGAAGCATTATTGGCACATGTGCAGTTGGGTAAAGATATCACAAAGTGTTATTATGATAGAGCAAAAGTTAGGATAGATAGTATGAAATGAGTTATGGATTAAACACCAATAAAGGCAATGCATATAATAGAATAGAGTATAAGAGAGAAATGTGAATTATGGGCTAAGGAATTATTTTGCTTTCAAAAAATTACTTAAATAATTAGGGATGAAATCCTAGATGTTAAATCTCAAAGGGCAAGAATTAATTTTGTATTTTGCCAAGCATGTGAATTCTTGAAGGTCGGATGGAAAATTTTCCAAAGAGTAAAAGTAAAAAGGAAAGCTAATGATATGTGAAGTGGTTTGAATGTTGTAAGTAATAGGAAAACTTATGTGAAAAATGTATGTATGATATGTGAGCTATATATGATGCAAATTTTGATGTATGATATGAGGTAGGCAAAGAAAAAAATGAGCTATCAACTAAAAGAAAGAGATTTTTGTATCCATCTCTTTGTATAAAGAATGACATTTCTATAATTGCATGTTTGGTAGTGTGCTCATCTTGAATACATTTTGTGATTGTATATATAAACTCCTAATAGGGTTGGGACAAATACTAATAGGCTTGAGGCTTTTAATAGGGCCTAGTCCTCTAACAAGGACCGACACACTATATGCATCTAATAGGCTCCTACTAGGGTCAACATCATTAAACAAATAATTTTGTTTAGTGGATCATGTTAGTTAACAATTTGTCCCTCTTTCTAACTTGGCTTTACCTTGATTCTAGACACCCAAAATGTGAGGAAACAAAAGGATGTCAGCAATAAATGGATCAGTATATGTGTCATATCACTACCCTCTGAATTATAAGGTACAACTCCCTTATATGTAAGATATACTTGGAATGATGTTTTATGTGATCAAAAGGGTGACTCTAGGTATGCCCTTAACCTAAGAGTAGAAGAGGCTAAGTAGATTACTCATAGACATAAGCAACCTAGGCAAGGTTTAGGTGTAACACTAAATCTACTCCTAAATGCATCTAAGACTAGGAGATGCAAGGAGATGTAATGGAAGAAGGACATCTATGCCCCTAAGTAGCTCTCTGACCAGTCAAGGTTACCCAATGGAAAACTGCTAGCATTCTTCAATCCTAACTTCACATCACAAATGTAGGATGTTATGTAGCTTTGGAAAAGAGAAAAAATACCCATGAAAAATAGAAATTTGACTACCCATACTATTAATACTATACTAATACTCTGATTAGCCCAAATACTAACAGCTTCACAAGTACTTGTCCTACAATTCTAGAAAGACTAATCTACATGCATGTTAGTTCAGTCTAAGGAGATAATGAAAGAAACCTAGGCATGCTAGTTCTAAGAGGAATTATAACATAACATTACCTAATTATAGACATCAATCTAATCCTTCATTCCATACACCTCTCGATTCTCACTCAATAGTCTTTGCTATAGGGAAAAAATGCATGAAACTTGCTGATCCCTTCCATTAACTTAAAAAATTACATATATAGGCCCCCTCTTAGTGTTCTTAGCCAATTATAGATTCATTAGTTAAATTAATAGTGCACTTGAATCACTCATAAATCCAACAATCATTGTTACAATTCAATACATTAGAGAAAGAAAGCATAAATGGTTAGAAACCCTTCAAAATGATTCATTTTCTTCTATGATCTGTAACAATCACCTTGGCACCAAATCTTGTATTTCCTATCTCCATAGTTACTATAGGTTTGAATCTCCACCATCAATCTCTTATCGATGATCATGATTTAACCATGACAACCTTTTTCATCTTAATCCTTGTCACTCCCTTGCAACTGTCATTCATACGATATTTTCTTTCGATGCAACGATG
The DNA here is from genome assembly GCA_028749045.1 of Cupressus sempervirens. Lineage (NCBI taxonomy): Eukaryota > Viridiplantae > Streptophyta > Pinopsida > Cupressales > Cupressaceae > Cupressus > Cupressus sempervirens. Next base: position 85,537,705 of record CM053786.1, on the reverse strand, counting down.
CAATGACTACCCTAGTTTGTTGTTTGCAGCTTTGCCACTTTAACTCAAAATTAACTTTAACTCTACATGATCATGTGATAGCCTAAGATTCTAACCATTATGTAACCTTTACAATTTTGTGACCTAAAAATCTTTAACTACCTGATTACCTGTGACATTGTGATTATTTGTTTTAAAATTTAACTATTAATACTTTTGCTAGGTTTCAACTTAAAATGTCTTCAATTCTTCTTAAATAATGACCTTGCAAAAACTAGTCACCTTAACTATTACCATCTCTTGCATTATCACAATCATTAACTTCAGGTTACCCTTAAGTTCTAGCAACCATATACAACCTTGACTCATAATTAACCTAAACTACTTGCAGCAATGCAATTACTAGCTTTTGCAACTTCATAATGTTAACTCATGATTTATCTTTAACCCTTGTGACCATGCAACCTTAAGCCTTTCACTGCATTGCAACCTTAACCATAGGTTACTCTTAACCCTCTACTACGATGCGATCATTGGTTTTCGCTTATTTGTGACCTTAACCCAAGGTTGACTTAAACTACCTATGACTCTGTAAACACAATATTTTCACTCTATCGTGACACTAACCTTAAGTCATCTTTAATCCCATGTAACCTGATGAAGAATGGTTTTCACTTCTTTACCATGTTAACTCTAGGTTACCTTTAATACCTTGTGAACATGCAATAAGTGTTGATCTTTAAGATCTGACAGTTAAATATTAAAAGGTCTTGACTCTCTTGTTCACTTTTTCAATGTGGTCCATCTTCTAGTTATGTACATTGTGGTATAAAAGTTGCAATACTTCATTGTCTAGAGAGTTTGGTGACTATAGAATATGATAGGGCCATGTAAAGATGTGTAATTCTATTTTCTTTGTCGCATCTTCACAACTATTTTTATTGATTGTATTACTACTTGGGATGTTGCAATGACTTCCTCAAGTTTGACCTTGACTTCATTCGCAAGATCACAACTTGAAAAACTTAATTGTCTATGTCATTTGCGATAGTGTGATGACTACCTTAATTAACTACCAATGCTTCTCACATCTTTGCAACATGAACTTGAATTGTTTGGTTGATTACATGTGATGTTGTATTATTTTAAACTTAACTATTCCAATTACTTTTTACGGTTTCACACCCTTAGCTTATGATTAACCATAACCACATGCGACTATGTGAATGCTTAAATCTTAATTATCGTGTTCATTCTTCACAATGTCACAACTTGAAAAGATTTAATTGTTTTAGAATTTTATCAAAATAATGAGCTAATTAATTCCTTTGACCATCTTACTCATTCAATCAAACCTTTCTTGCAACATTGTGACCTTGAATTTGAGCTAATGTTAACACCACACGAACATGATATCTATAGCTTTTTGCTTCTTTGAAAATCTAACCATAGGCAAGCTCTAACTCCTTGCAACCTTGCAATCTTTAGATTTTTGGTTCTTTGCAACTTAAAAGTCTTCTAAGCTAAAGCCAAGTGTGATCATGCAATCCTTTCAAATTTGGACGTAGACATTGAGATGTGATATGCGTTGTTGATTCAAGAGGAAATTTGGTCTTCACCACCTTTGACCATGTTCTTCCATACTTTTACATATTTTAGCACTTATTTTGCATCAAAGTTAACTGATCATTCTTTAGCTTGTTCATGCATTTGCAACATGTTCTTTATTCTTAGTCCTTGTGTTCTTTTCTACCATTTTGCTCTGGGTATGCCCATAATCTTTTCATTCAATCTGCATCATGTTGTCAATGGAACACTTGATCATAGAGTTAGGATTTCTTAGGAATAGAACTATTTCTTTCTTTCATCTAGGGAATGTATTAACCTAACCTTCCCATCCTAATCACCTAGCATGACTGAAAATATTTGCATTTGTCTTGTATTCCCACCTAAGAAACTTAGAGGGAAAGATGAGAGAGGAAACCCTAATGACAACCTATACTAATACAAGACATGAAACACTCACTTAGCACTTGACTTGAAAGCTCAAAAATATGAGGGACTAAAATCATGGAAATAGATCACTTTGTGGGTACCATCCCCACCGAGGTTTTCCCTTGGCCAGGATTTCTCTAGTTAACCAAATATGATGTGATGAGTTATTTAATTTTATGGTTGTGTAAACTGCTAAGCATTGTTAGTTTACTTTCATATGCAAGTTATAAGGAAATTAATAATATCTAGTTTTGGTCTAAAGTTTGTAAATACTGATTCACCCCCATCATAATATTCCCTATGTATAACAATTGTATCAGAGAAAAATTAACAAGAAGAGGCTTAATAGTTTGAATAAGACATGGATATGAAATAGTTGTAGAAGAATCTTGAAGAAGCTCTTGAGAAGGTTTATCTTCTTACTTAAGAAAGAGATTATTTGAAAGAAATATACAAAGATGCAAAAAAATACATTGGGAAATTGAAAGACAAGGTTGATCATCTAAAATCTAGAAAGGAACTGAAAGAACAAAAAAAAGATAGTGATGATATATCAACATTAAAGAAAGAAAATGAGATTTTGAAACATGAGTTGAAGATCATTGAAATAACAATAAGTCTGAAGAAAAATGGTAACAAAGTTGAATCACATCTAAAATAGGCACGAGAGTGTAGATTGCTAGCATTGTTGTGAGATGCCTTGAGTGTTAGAGGGTGAAGGCAGCGCACTATCATCTTAGTGGATTCCTTTAGCCACATGAGATTCTAGAGTGGAAGTTGGATACTATTTATATGGAATTTATTGTTGGTCTTCCCATGTCTTCTCATTTCCATGATGCTATTTTGGTGACAGTTGATACTTTGACCAAGGTCACCCACTTCTCACCCATGCATACTACATTCACAACATGAGATGTAGCTTAGGTGCTTTTGCAAGATATTGTCATCATTCATGGAATTACTCATAAGATCATCTTTGATAAAGACTCATTGTTCACATCATCCTTTTGGAGAGGAGTTAGACAACATTGGGTACTAAGATCAATTTTAGTACATCACATTATCCTCAGATAGATGGTCATATTGAGAGGGTCAATCAAGTATTGGAGGATAAGTTGCACATGTACATGATTGACCATCAAGCCAAGTGGGAGGTATACCTTGCATATTTTCAAGTTTTTCTATAATAATGGACACAGGTCCTCTATAGGTATGCCACCTTACTAGGCCTTATATGTAGACCTTGCAAGACACCCTTGAGTTGGGACATGATCAAGGATAGAGTATCTATTGGTCCTTAGTTAAAGATATTAAGTAGTAGGTGGTTTTGATCTAGTAGTGCCTTAGAGAGGCACATGCAAGGCATAAGAAGCATGCATATGCAAAGACAATTGATCAAGAGTCTTCTTGAGAGTACAAACACACACGAGTCGAATCCAATTTAGAAAGCACTCTAATTTGGTTCCTTGGTTCATTGGACCATTTGAGATCTTAGAGAGGATTGGACCAGTTGCATATCATCTAGCATTGACACCTAGCTTGTCATGCATCCATGATGTGTTCCATGTTTTTGTACTTTGAGGATATATATGATGACTCTCACATAGATTGGGATGGGTTTTAGGTGGAGTTAGATGGGAAGATAAGAATGGAGCCCATTCATATTATAGCCTGTCGGACCCTTGCGCTACGAGGTAGAGAGCTGGACTAGGTTAGGGTATAGTGGGATTGTTATGATGAGGTCACAACTTCATGGGAGGATGCAAAAAAGATGAGATCTCAGTACCCATATCTTTTTGATGAACTCCAGGAGGAAGTTCATGCCTAGTGGGGGAGGATGTGAGGCTTCACCCCGACCCATCATAGCTCAACTAATACATTATTTTGATACATTATGAGTCAATAGTTTGAGACATTATATTCGATAGACTAGACATTTATCAATATTATTTATGCCATGTGATGATTACTTCAAAATGCTTTATTGATGATGTTTATGATGTTTTAGGTATATGCATGCATTATGATGATAATTTCAGTATTTTAATTTGAAGGGATGCATATGTTATCTTATTTCAATTATGCACTAAATTATGTTTATTAGGTGTAGAAATGGAAACGTTTATTAAAATGAGAATCTAGAATGTTTAGCCAAATGTTTATGCAATTTTATTTATATATACATATGATTTTATTGAGCTACTGATGTTCAAATTGAGTGTTTAGGAAAAATACCATGGAAATTATGGAGAATTAGTAACCAACCATATGTAAAAAATGTAAATCCAATGTTGAATCTAATGAAGAGATTCAAATATCATTGTTAAGTGATTTAATCAGTTATCGTAAATTGTATGTATGTAATAGGTGATTTCACTGTGTAATTAGTGACATGCCAATGTTGTATAATGTTATTTTACACTATTACTTGAAACTTGTCATGTGTTTATGTAATGACATGTCTACTACAGTTCACAATGCAACCCTAAACCTATCTAACTTATTAGGAACCTAATTTAACCCCTCTGATCCTTTGATTTGGAGATACTTGTAAATTTCAACCAATTAGGTTATTTGAATTTTGATGCAAGAGCATCCAGAGGTATAAGGGCAATCCTGTGTCACCCAAAAAAAATACTTAGACTTAGTTTCTGTTTCATGTGTTTTCATTTTTGGATACCCATTTGGGTCAAATAAAGGTTCCAACTCTCATAATTCCACTATCAGTGTGTTTGAAAATCCTGAAAAAATAGGAGCATGTAATTGGGCCATCATTTTGGTAAACTAGAAGGTGTGAATTGTCTAGATGAATGTAATCATGATTTAGAGCATTCCAAAAAAAGAATCAGGTCAATAGGCCCCACAGTTTGAAAGTTATTGGAGTTTTTTGGGTTTTGGAGACCTCCTAAGAATGCTTCAAAGTCAGGTTAGGGACATTAAATGACCTCAAAAAGGGCCAAAAAATGGGGGATGAGCGAATCTTTCCATAGGACTATAGAGCGCTTTGAGAGCTTTTCGAAAATGTAAATGGTTCGTCAATCAGAGCTACGGTTCAAAAGTTATGCCTCCCGAAAGTTCAGTTACCGTTTCTGGATTCTTCTAGATTTGTGCTGACTTCTAATGCAGCTTTTGGAACCTTCTATTTGGTCAGTGGATGCCTACTAGCACTTTCTAGAATGTACTCCTAGTCCTTAACCCTCTGGGGTCTATTTAAGTAGATTTCTGGCATTGTAAAAGGCAGTTCGAAGTGGAGTTTGAGAGGAGGTACTGAAAGGAGAAATTATCTCCAGATTTATGCTATTGTAAGCCCTTAGGGCATGTTTTAAAGTTTATTTTCTCTGTACCATTTGTACTAGCTTATTTTTTTAGTTAATACAATTTCCCTTTTCTGTTGTGTCCATTCTGTTCTTGGGTTGTATCCCCATCAAATTCAATTTTTTTCTTCTCATTGGTAAATTTTAGCAAAATTCAAGTACCTACATGCTAGGGGTATGGGTTAGGAATATTTATAACACTACTAGAATCCCCTAGTCGCCTTGGTGACCCTCTTAATATCTCATTTGCCACATGTTGCAAAAATTGAGTGAGTCTTGACCTTTTCCCCAAACCCATACTCCTTTCCAATCTTGCATTTATGATAGGGGACAAAGGAAAACCAAAGGACTTAGGGGTCATTTCTAAATTTAATGTTGGTGGGTGGGTAGGATTTGGAGGCCTTTTTAGATGCCCTTTATGGAGTTAGAGGGTGTTCACCCACTCTCTACTTTTAGAGACATTAGGGATTTGGATCGAAGGAAGCAAAAGAGATTGAGCTCTTCTCAAACATCATTATGCCATAACACTTGTTAAGGTTGGTCACCTCCATTGCTATGGAATTCTTTTTCTTTCTTGAAAATAGATTAGTATGTTATTTGATTCTCTTGCATATGTGATCAATGTATTTTGTGTTTTTATAATATAAGGGGATGGGATTTTGGGTTTGATTTCATGCTTATTGTATTCATCTTTTGATTTGAATGAGGGAGTTTTTTGATGGGTGTAATGGCATTACTCATGCTTGGATAGGGAAGAAGTGGCCAAGTATGGGGGAATGGGTTAGTTAGGCTCCATGGAAGTGTAGAGTCTCTTCTCATGGAGAGAAGAGGGAAGAAATGCAAGGTGTATGGACCTTTGCATGCCAATGTTATTGATCTTTCTTTGGAGGAGATAAGGAGGAGAAAGTATGAAACGTTTATGTGAATTCTAGCCTTTGAAAGGACATGCTTATTGTATGTTTTATATTTTATAATCTCCTACTTGGTAGTCCACCTTCACCCATTTGTTATGGGTTCAAGGAAAATCCCATCATGCAAGCCTTGGATGGGTGTTTTTGCTGTATTTTATTTTGTGTTATTTGAATTGGTTGTCACCTATTGGTTATTAGATATCCTAGCTTGGTGGGTGTTCTCTTTGAGACTTAGGATGGGAGATGAGCTCTCTGTCATTAGTTCAATTTGTATTTTTAGATTTTGGATAGGTCCTTTTGATAGAGAAATCTTGGAATTGGAGCATTGAAGGTGTTCTTGAGTCATTGTGTTTGGAGACTTCTCCATTGTAATATAATCTATTGTATTTTGCATTCATGTTGAAGATGACTTTGTAACTTGATGAAGATCTAAGAAATAGATCATATGATGTAAATTTCATAATTGATAATATGAAGGAATTTTATTGTATGAAAAGATGCATGTTATGTGACAAAGTTTCATTGATTTCAAATCATATATTGTGTATAAAGTGTAATGCTTTACATAGTTTTTAAGTTGAATAATCCATAAGTCATCCCTTGAAATCTTGAATTTTAAATAATGTAATGAAAAAATTCATATTATTAGGATTGTATTGCATGAAGAATTTAATTTATAGTTGCATAATTCATCCTTAACTTCATGAGTTATAACCAATGTTCAAATAAGATACATTCATCCTATTTGCACCTTAACCTTACCTAGTAGAATTTTGATAAATCAATGGGTTATATCCTATATTGCAATCTATGTAAAATACCTGTAATCACTCCTAACTTGGATATAAACCTAATATCAATAATTTTATTAGAAATCCACTCAATAAAATTAAAACTATATTAATGCATTATGTTACCACAAAACTCCAAAAGGAAACCTATTACTAAGAAGGAGAAGGAAAAAAAAAAAAAAAAAACTCTCATACATTTGAGCGAGCCAAAAGGCTCTCTTGAAAATGTATGGAATTTTTTTTAATTCCCAATATTGTAAAATAAATTCTCTATAGATGCTCTCCTAATTTCTTACGTAATTTAATTAAAAAAAAAACAAAAAATGCAAAATATATTACTTTTAAATCCACCTTTCTCCACAAATGTCCCACCTATAAAACATTATCTTTAACTCCCACCTCATCCTATCCCATCTTTTTCCACTCTAGTAGGCCACCCCACACAATCCTCTTCCATGCATAGTTGGTCTTCTCCCTTTGGGCATTGACTTGGTAAGGAAGTCGGTGGGTTTGATGAAGTTGCAAATTTTAAACTTTAGAACTTTCCCTTACGTTTAATGCCACCTCACACATTTCTTTGGAGCCCCCATGCATACAAAATGAGGAAGATGGACTTTTAGGCCTTTCTCATAATGTTTTAGGTTTGGGAAAACATACCTACACCTTGAGGAGTGCCCATAATGATGGAAAAAGGCTAGGACATGAGGTCAAGTGGGTATATGGAAGTAGGTAGGGTATAGGGAAGCTTAAGTGATGTTTAGTAGTTAAATAGAATTAATTAGTGAGTAATAAAGGTAGAATTTTTAATTAGTAATGTGGATTAGGAATTTATAATGTGGTTTAGAACTTTATTAATTAGGTTTGGTTAGGAGTAATAAAGGTAGATTGCTTATTTTTAAAAATAAGTAGTACTTAGGAGATAGATTAGTATTAGTTTGTCATTTTGTTTAAGTTGAAGTAACTTAATGAGTTGATGGATATTGGAAAATTGTATTCTTTTATGATCTTATTATAATTAATTAAATATAATAAAGTTTTATTGAGTAATTTTCTTTAGGTGTAGTAATACGATAAATGGTGCTAAGGGTTAGAAGATGTGTTAGGAAGTAAGGGTTACGAGTTAATTTTATTTCAAGTGTTATGATATAATGTGTAATTCTATTTTTTATTTAAGGAAATTATTTTAGTAATATTTTATAATAATTTTATGTATTAAATTATGGGTTTGATTAAATCGAATTTGCTAAGGTTATAGGTTCAAAGGGTTATTGAAGGGGCCTTAGATAGACAACTTGATAGTGGTATAGGAATTGTGTTTATAAGAATAATTATATATTGAGAATTTTTTAATGATGAAAATTTCACATTTTAATCTAGTTCTAAAATGTTATGTTCATAATTGAACTAGAATATTACTAATTAATAGGTAAATCTACAAGTGCAGATTTTACACCTAGGATTTTGAACTAGTATAATGAAATGAATTTAAGGTATTGTATCAACCTAATGAACTTATTTTATTGATAAAATATAATGTTGTGAAATGAAATATAATTAAGGTTGTCTTAACCATTAAATAGGGTTAAAACCCTAATATGTCAATAAAGGGTTATGTTTCCACCCTCATGATTGAAAATGAAACTTGTGTATCAAACCTCACCTAAACTAAACCTATCTAACTCAAATTCAAATTAGGAACTTGGAAACCCTAAATTCTTCTCAAACACGATGTCATACCTTATAAACATGAAACTATAGTTTAATCAATTGACTTTATCAATCCAAACCAAGTATTCCTAAAGCACTTTGATCTATGGTTTTGAACTAGTCACCAGTAAATTTGGATCTATTTTTTGATGCCTAGACGTCGAATGTTCGACACTTCCACGTTGGAAAATAACATCGGTAGAGTGATGTTGAATGTTTGATGCTCTCCATGGATGTCAAAATATCAATGGAATAGTCCATCAAAAGGCATCCCCTTCAATGCTACATGGTAGTTTTAGACTACTAGCTTGAGATGTGAAAATAGCAACAAAATACTCCATCAAAAAGCATCCCCTTCAATGCTCCTTGGGGGTGTCAGACTACATGTTTGAAAAATTGAAACATTGATAGAATCTATAGATGATTTGATGGGTCTATCATACCATTGATGGAGGAAAGTGTCAAAATATTAACTTGCTAGAAACTTTTCAACACTTTCGTCATACCATTGATGCTTAGAATTGATGAAAGATTGAAAACTCTTAGAGATAGTTTGTTGATTTTCTAATGCCCACTTTGGTAAGATACATTGAAATATATGATTTTCATAGTTTTAAAAAATAAAAATAAAAACCTAATTTGTCAGTTTCTACATTTCAATCCACTGCTCCTTATAAACAGTAGCTGGGATAGAGATCTTTATAGCTTTTAATTTACTATTGGATTTTGGATAAAAATTACATGGTTACAATCATTATGATGGAACATGGAGTTCAATCCAAAAAGATATGCACATTTTTAATCTAGAAGACTCATGCAGATTTTTATGAGATATTCATTTTTCAAGTTTGTAGACTATATTATGTATTTTGCAATATTTTCACCCCATATCTTAAAAAAGCTCAATTTTTGTTGTCCTCAAGTTCAACTTATATCTAATAGTGGAAGAATTTACATGTTTATAAAATTTGCTAATTTTTTCATCTAGGCATGATGGTCGGGAGTGAAGGTCTGGAATAGGAAAAGGGACTCATTGAAGGTCTAATGGAGTTAATAATTTTCTTCAAGGTGGATCAGTGGATCATAATAAATACAAGAGTACAAGTCTAGATGATAAAGGTGTAAGTCAGATATAAATACAACTCCCCATCTCCTTTAAACTAGTTGTTAAAAACTAGGGTAATACATGAAAAATTGCAAATAAAAATAAAAAGCATACTTAAACTAAATAGTTCCAAGTATTTTTCAACTAATCTATGTAATATGCTCTCACTAAATTTCAATGATCAAATTGTATGAGAGTCACCTAATCCTCCCCACACCCTCATATGATCCTTGGCTTGAGCTGCTTACACTACAAAACAAAAATTAGTCACCACAACAATAGTGAAGTAATGGTCCGAACAACCTCTAAAGCCTCTAAAGAGATATGATACTTTACCTCTCTATTCCATTTGATGAAATATGTGATTAATAACAAAATGGTAGTCTAGAGGCTTGTTCCACAAATCATGCCAGTCCAAATGCCCTATTTTAACATACAATCATTGAAAGTAAATGAACTTAGTACTATGTTTTGATTCAAAAAACTATTTTTTAAATTAGTTGAATTTTTATTATTATTGTGTTCCAATATCTTTTAAACTAGTTGGAAAAACTAGGGGAATACATGAAAACTTGCAAATAAAAATAAAAAGCATACTCTAAACTAAACAGTTCCAAGTGTTTTTCAAGTAATCTATTTATCATGTTCTCACTTACTTTTAATGATCAAATTGTATGAGAGTCACCTGATCCTCCCCACACCCTCATATGATCCTCAATTTGAGCTTCCTACACTACAAAACAAAAATTATTCACCAAAACAGTAGTGAAGTAATGGTCCGAACAACCTCTAAAGCCTCTGAAGATATATGATACTTTACCTCTTGATTCTATTTGATGAAATATGTGATTAATAAAAAAATGATAGTCTGGAGGGCTATTCCACTAATCATGCCAGTCCAAATGCCCTATTTCAACATACAAGCATTGAGAGGAAATTAACTTATAATAATTTATGATACTAGTCATTTTCTTTTGGATGGTCATGAGATTATATTCTTCTTATGAGAAACACTTAGCTACACTATAAACTAAACATACATATCTTTCTTTGTATAGAATTTGAATTGATTTTAATATACAAACAATAAAAAATAATTGAAAAAAAGGAAATTCTACCTTAACTCCAAGGTCCAACTTATATCCCATAAGAAGTCCAAGAGGTAATCCAACAATATATTAGCTCCCTGTGTTTATATAGGCTATCAGAGCTTGACAACCTCCCCCTATAATGACACTTGAGTTGTTTGCACCAAAAGAAAGGAAATCTTAGAAAGATATGATACACAAGATTGAGTTCATGAAAATAAATCATTAGTTATAAACTAATAAGCTTCAATAACCACATCCATGTAAACCTAGTGTGAATCAATATGCATACTCTACCTGATAGCACTTGTTTTACACTATTCAAAACCATTGTTATTCAACATGATGAATGAAATTCCAATAATATTTGAGGTTGTTACTGGAACTGCAAAGAAGCAAGTGGAGGATAGGTCTATAGTAACCAACAAAAATAGTAGCAAAAACAAGTCAAAAAGGAACTCAATGAGTTCTGATACACTCCTCTTTCTCAGTGAATATACAATTCTGAACCATAAGAAATATCCTCACATGCATTGTTTTTTTCTTTTCTTATAAGGTGATATCTATATGCTTCTTTTCTTCTTATTTAGGGACTATGGTTTCCTCAGATAATACCCTCACATACCTTGCTTCTATGATTTTGTTTTCTAAGGAAACATTTGATTCTCCACCAAAAATGGAAAATTTATTACATTTGAAAGATATTGAAGAGGAAGGCTAGGATGAAGAAGAGGAGGAGGAGGATGGGGAGACACATTGTGGATCATACGGTGGAGTTTATACAATAGAATCATCTGATTTATGGACTGGCTATGATGTTTGTGATGATTGGTTCCATGGAAAATGTGTAAAGGTTACTCCTACAAGAGCTTTGCACATAAAGCACTACTAATGAGAATAAGAATGAGAAGGAAGTAATAGTTGGTTTCTACCGTGATAGAAAAAACTAGGAACATAATTACCACAATGCAACTCCCACTTTCCATTGCAATCCCCACTTTTTTCATGACACAATGGATTGGTGGTGGAATCCTTGAGTCACAATATGGTTATTTATAGAAAAATTGGTGAATATAAAAGTTAACATAAAGCAAAAAGTGTCTAGTTCACTTGTAACCTAGTCCATTATAGGATGCCACTTGCCTCCAAGTTGAAAATCTTGTTTTCTCCCAACTCGATAGTTTTAGTTTGAGCTTCACTTGGTTTTGAGAATCCTTTCATATTCTCTACTTAACAAGGTCAACCACATGAAGGTGGAAGCTCATTTGGCCTCCCCCCCCCTATAATCACTCTAAATTCCCCATAAAATACTAAATAAATATTTCATTAATTAATTTTAGAATTATATCATTGAATCATTATAATCACATAACATTCATTAACATGACATACAATTGATTAATGCATATAAAAATTCATCAATAATTCATGAACACACCAATCATTATAATCACATACAATATTCAATAACATTACATAAAATTCATTAATAAACAACATCCATTAACATGACATGCAATTAACTAATACGTATGAACATTCATCAATAATTTATGAACACATCAATCATTATATTCACATAAAATTCATTGACATGTCGTATAATTCATTAATACCTATGAACATTCATCAATAATTTGTGAACAAGACAATCATTATAATCACATAAAAATATTCAATAACATGACATTAAATTCATTAATAACCAACATTCATAAAAATTCTTCAACACATTCATCATCAAACATGTTTTTTAACATTTATTTCTTCTTTTGTCTTTTCTTTTGTTGAAGATAAAGGCTAATAGGCACATTGTGGCAATCTTTTCCATTCTCCTATGGCTCTTGTGTTTCTGATCTTATGACATGAGGCCTCCTCTTCTTATTTTGAGGACAAGGTTGATGCGCCCCTGCAATAAGAAATAAATGGGTTTTTTTTTTTTTTGATGTTATAAGTATTTCATTAATGTAAGAAACATAATAGGGATTTTTCTTTACCTAATAGTGTCGCATTATCTACTATCACATTTTGTTCAGCCCCAACCTCAACATGCTAAACACTGACATCTCTGCATACTCAAAAAATATCACATAAAGTTACACCAATTGTAATTTAAGATGTTAAATTTTATTAATAATTACATGATTAATTTCAATAGAAATTGAATATGTACCTATGTCATTGTGATGCACATAGTGGTCTTCGTCATGTGTAGTATCCATGCCTTCATCATCATGAGTAAGATCTATGCCGATAGTAGCAGGTTGTATTGAAATGTCATGCACGCATTGTTATCATTGTTGGAAATTAACATCAAATAGATTATTTCTCATGAAGTTCTCAATTACTATTATTATTCATTAGATCTATTTACCTGCATGTCAACCACTGCACTAGAATCTTCTACACTTGTTTTGCCATTGGAATCTATGGGGTGGCAGGTAATGACTACTTTATGGCATTGCTTGAAGCCAATTTGTATGTCCTCTTCTGTGGCCATTAGATTAAGTTAAATGCCCTACATTTTTTGCACAATATCATCAATATTGAATGTATTGCTTATTTGTAATTTTATATAAAAAATTTGATATGAAATTTCATTTACTACTACTTACTCGGTGTGATTGAATTTTTATATATCTACTAGAGCCAAGATGGTGTTGACCAACCTTCTCTTTCCTAGCTTGTGTCACTTTTAATGTGTCCTACAGCCTATATATGTAAACTTTGAAATGTATTAGAAATATGTTGTTAAGATGAACATAAAATAACACTTCTAGAAATATGTTAGATTATATAAATCCACAAATGATTTATACATGTATATTGTAAAAAAAGGTTGTTGTCAACATTGTTTTACAAAAATGAAAAGTTTTGGAAGTTTTGCATTTTTTGTGAAATATTGCTAATATACTGGTATTGTGATTGCAGTCTTAGTATCTCCTCCTTTGTCTTGAGGTTATGGTGATTATTAAGTTTCTTATATGTGGCAATGCATATCTAGAGCTACTGTTGATATTATAAGTGTGCATAACATCTTTGGGTTATGGAAAAAGGCCTCACTACTTATTGTTAGACAGTAAATACTGTGCAAATTCAGAATGAAGAATACATTGATTGTCTGATTCTAACTGTATGGGGATTAGGGAAGGTGTTAATTTTTCTTAGTTGTCTTGATAGTTATCTTATGGGTTTGAATCATAACCATTTCTCCTTGTGAAGAGTTGACCACAAATCATCATGTTAACTGTTGTTGCAAGCAAAAACAATTAATAAACATTCTTTAAAAAAATGTGACAGAGGGCCTAGTTATGGTGTGCATGCATCTTTGAAGGTTGGTATGCATTCATGAGATGTTGAAGATTCTCTTGGAAGGATGAAATAGATGGGAGACTGAAGTTTATGAGACAATTATCATATTTAGCAATGAAACCCTGATTATAACAAGGGTGTGAAGGTTTGGGTATCTCATCAATGACTAGGAGGCTGCAAGACATTAGTTTGGAAGGTTATGACATGGTAATGGTGTATTGAAGGTTGTTTTTGTTGTAAATATTGAAGACTATTCTAAGTTACTGAGAGGGGAGGGGTGAATCAGGAACTTCTAAAAATTTAACAATTACAATTCTTAACCCAATAAATCAATTAACACTTAATTCATCACATTTGATCTAATTGCATGCATAAGAAACTAAAAGCATGAAAGCATCCACAACACTTAAACACAAAGATTTGGTGATCGAAAAACCTTCCAAATAGAAAAAATTGGGGTGGGGATGATACCCACAAACTTTAGTATTGTAGCATAAAGTTGGCCTGTTAAGGCTTACATTGATCACTTTTGATGATCTGCCCTATCAGGAGAAAAAATGACTGCTAGGTCCACCTTGTGAGAGGATTTACAAACATACAATGAAGTATGCATTCAGTAAAGAGATTCAAATAAGACTGTTAGGTCTACCTTGTTAGAGGATTTTGACTGGTTTACCTATTAAGATGAAGCAGTAGATCTCTAATTTGCAACTGAGTTTGTTGATAGAGATTCCTTAGTGTACTAATCAACTTTTTGTGATAGATTTGTCACTGCTGCTCCTTTGTTTGATATGGCCTTTATAATTCTTTATCTGCTGCATTCATAATACGTATTCTTACACATTCACATTCTTGCACTTTCTTACTCTTTCTTATTTTCATATATTGGATATGATACAATACATCACATATATATACCAATCCAATTAAAAAAATTACAAAGTTGGCCATGGCACAAGTTAATGCAAATATTTCAAAGCCAACCTAGATGAAGATACTTAGGTTCTGAAGATTGACTTGGCGAGGTTCTAATGCACGAGATCCACTATCACTACTTGGCATCATCATGCTCTTGGTAGACATAGAAGCTTAGTCCATACTGATCACTCTCAAGTAGTCTTGAACTTGGTTTGCACTGGTGACTCGGTAGATATTGTGCAACTTGGAAAACAGTGAATTACTTGGTTACCATGAAGTAACTTGGTTATAATTGGCTTCACATCAACTGATCTACTAACTTGGTAGATATTGCAATGCTCGATAGACATAGGCTTCACATCACATGAACTTGCAAACTCTGTAACCACTAATAAACTTGGTATACACTGAAATACTCAATTTGAATTGCTGAACTTTACACTAATTGAATCTTCTCAGTAACCACTAAGATTAGTCCAAAAGACTCAGTAGCAACTGTAGAACTTGGTGGCTACTAAATTACATGGAAAACACTGTAAACTACTCAATGAGTTTAGTAGCTATACAAAATCTGAATAAGTGTGTTTTACTAATAACAAACTTGACTGATATGTCAACGATCTCCCCCTTTTGCATTAGTGACAAAAACACTTATTAGCCCAAAACTGAATACACTGCATTCATCACCATGTGATACTAGCTTCGTCTATTTTTGAGATTTTTCAAAATTGATCTTTGTAAATATATATAGAGTATTTCTTCATCATAACATATCTCTCCCTCATAAAATGTGTTCCACTATGTACATATAAATTTTTCTCTCATATCATAACATATCTCCCCTTGTAGCTTTTCTCCCATATCTCATCTCTTTTCCCCCTTTTTGACAGTAATACCAAAGATTTATTCTAACATATTTACATGGACATACCAAAATAAGATAGGAATTTAGAGTGTACCTTGAGGGTAATTGACAAAGTTTTATCCTAATTTTCTTGCAATACCTTGCATGTATGAATGACAATTTGCACTTCTATTGATAATTCAATCATGTGGTTAGCAATAGAGAAGTTGTTATCCTAGTTCAGAGTTTTTGAATATACAATGTGTTTTTGCATAGAATCCATGATTGGAAGGATCATATTTTGTATATCAACCAATGTTGAATGGATCCTTGCTTCTTCTCTTAACAATTTAGCTTGCAAGTCTGCCAAAATTTTGATCTTCTTAAAATATGCAGAACTTGAACTAGGGTCAAGTTGTAGTTGCTGAGCACTGGCTTTAAGATTAGTATCAATTATTGACAATTTATCCTTAACTTCCTTGGTATACTCAATGATATCACATAGTTTTGCTAAAAGTGATGACACATTTGAACAAGACACCTTAAGATTGACCAAAATTGATGAAAGCTCAACTTGATGAATATCTATTTGTTGAGAAATGTGCTCCAACACTTTATTATTGAACTTCTTTTCAGCCTTTTTAACCAATTTTTCTTATCCTTTGGTGTCCTCTTTGAACTTTTGGATCGCCTGTCCAAGTTGAAATAAAATAGTTTGAGATAAATCAACCTCAATTCCAATAGCCTCGATCAAAATATTCTTGGTATCATTTATAATCTTATACTCTCTATCTCTTTCCTCTCTCAATCTTTGGTGCTTGGTCTTTTTCTAGAGGAGTTCACCAAATATGTGCATTTTTTCTATAGAAAGATTGTAGATATCCCATTTGGGAATTTCTATTTCCTCATCCAAATATATATCTTCTTCTATCTCTTTTCTTTCAAAATTTTTGTACTCGGTTGAGCCTTAGGCTCAACTGTCCTTGAACTTATTGCTTTAGTGCCTAGAATGGAAACAATAGTGGACATATTTTGGCTTGTAGTAAAAAATGATATAGCAATGACTGATGGAATACTTATAGAGATGCTAGAAGAATCCAAAATTGTAGTATCCAAAACTAAAGTAGAAAAAATTGGAAAGCTTACCATGGATGAACTCAAAACTATAGAAGTCAAAATTGGAGAGGTGATGATTGAAGAAATTAACTCAATAGATGAAGAGGGAGTCTGTAGCTTGCCTAATAAAGTGGAAGTCTCTTCTATCAATGATATGTTGAGCTGAGTTGGGGCAAAGAGTGATTGGACATTCGATGTATCTATAGTAGTCACAACCAAACTTGTTGAAGCTATCTCCATACTTGATGTAGTGAAAGGTTTTCTTAGGGAGTGAGGAAGTGATGCAATGACTATAGTAGCTATCTTGACTTGGTTAGTCTCCTCATCATCTTGCGTGTCTTCCTTGATAGCCTCTTCACCTTGATCCTCTTCATCTTCCTCATTATCAAAATGAGTCACTTCTTCAACATTTTCTTCCTCATCTTTCTCCTTATCTTCTTCATCAACATCCTTTACTTCAATTGGATATTCACTTGGTTTATGAAGATGATAAATTTTCTTCCAAGTGTTTGTAGCATTTTGAATGACATGCTTTATATCCTTTATCAAAGCTAAACAAGTATTAAACCTTAGAGTCATTTTATCTTTATTTTTCTTTAAAGACTCTTAACCTCAACATTTGATATGCTCGGTAGTAACTGCCTCAGGGTTTTTTCATATATGTCTTTTACTATTTGCATGGAAAAATCCCATCTTGGCTTTATTTTCTCTAGTAATTCATTAGAGATTTGAGAGGCGATCTGGTCTGGTGAGTACTTCCATTACCCATTTTTGTCACTACCAGTTCTTCAACTTATTTTTTCTCTACCTCTATCCTTGTCTCATATTTCAAAGATTTGAAATTTGTTATTCTAGCTCCTTCCATTTGCTTCAATTTTTCTTGAAAGGTGGGTGGAGGTCTGTTGAGTACAATATCATTTCCTTCCTTCTGAGACCTCCTTGTGAAGACTATAGTGGATGCATTTGTAGGAATAGTGATGATCACCTTGCCCTTTTTCTTAAAAGGTTCTTATTCTTTCTCTAAATCTTCTTCATCCTTTGCCTATTCCTAATCTTCACCTTTACCCTTGGTTAAAATGAGAGGTGCACTAGATTTTAGTTTGGCTATCCTCCTCTTCCCTTTGTTAACTACCTATGGGAGCTTTATTTTCAGCAATATTCTTTCCTTCAAATGTTCATTGACAAGGGCATCAATGATATCCTTGGTCTCATCAATGTTTACCTCATAGCCAAGAGGCTTGACCCACACAACTCTAGGCTTAACTGCCTAGATGTACACATTGTCACAATCCACCATGAAGCACACATCATCCTTGTAGTCCTCAACTAACTTCTTAGGTATCCTGAACCTATTGTTCATTTTATCTTTGAACACATTGAAGTAGTTGTCCATGATCTACCATAGTTCTCACCCATTTCTGCAATATATTTATTTATTTGGTACAAAACGTGCACATCTTTTCTCCAAACTATAGTGCCTTTGGAAGGGAGGAACTTCCTGACATAAAAGAATAAACAGGTTAATAGAGAACCAAATTTACATAGGTTATTCTTGGAAGTTCTAATACTTTCCATATTCTTATTGAATTGTCTCAATAATAACTCAGCAAGGTCATATGATAAGTTGTTCTTCACCACTTTATACACCAAATCCACAACTTCACATGACAAGTTGTTAAGTCAGCTTGAACTATATATCTTATGGGCTATAACATGAATACCAAACTTCAACTTTGCATCTATGACACTACTTATTTTCATGCCTCTGCCATCCCACTTGGCTAGGGTTTTCTTTTCCAACTCTACTCAACCTAGGGTTTTGGTTGTTTTGGCTTTGGCGAGCATGGGAAGGCCAGTGATTTGATGAATCATTTTCTTCATTATCAATATTGGCTATTCTAACCACAATTTTCCATTATGCACCCAACTAAGGATATACCTAATTCATTTAATTTGAAACTCTAGGGGCATATGGGGAATGTGAGTTAATCCTTTTGCTTCCAGATGTTGATGCTTATGTTTCAGGGTTCCATCAACACATAACTCACCTAGGGCATCATCCATCGCCAAAGTACCAATTTCTTGAATTGCACATTTATAATGAGTTTGAATATCATTAACAAGAAGTACCTTGGGAGGGATTTGAGATTGAGCACTACTTTGGTCTAGGGTTTCAGCAACTGTAGGCACGAGCTTGAAATTTGGTGCATTCCATTCAAAAAATTGAACCAACATGTTAGAACCTTTCTTGACTTTGCTACTATTGGATGCCATTTTCACTTGGTAGCTTGAGAGAACTTTGAAAAATTTTCTAGGAAATTTGCTCAAGTCACTTGATCACATAGAAAATAGCTCTTCATAATAGCACTCAAAAATTCATGTTGAGAAATGAATTTTTTCCCATGTCTTTTGATAAAATTTCACCATTAATGCTTGGTATAGTGGTAGATGAGTTGACATTATGGTTGATACACTATCATCCACTACTTTGTATTGATCACTCAACAAAGTCTTTGAGACTCGATAACTGTAAGTGCCTTCATTACTCTCAACCTTTCTCGGTAGAGTCTATGACTCAACCTTGCTCAGTAGAGAAAGTAACTCGGTAATGATGGATACAGATCTTGCTCAATGATCCCTTTGTATCTTGCATACAGATTTGGATCTTTGTTACCTTTCAACTAGAACTAATTTTGATGTCTTCTTTGATAGGACGATTCTAGTTCTTCCTTGAGAACTTAATTAGAAATGGTAGATTCACCCAATTCTTGAGTGACTTGACCATCATTTCTTGGACCAGTATCCTCGGTAGACTTAGGAATCCATTGCTATCTCATCTACTTTTGAATGTTATCAACCTTTTCATTCTTCTCATCTTCAATTTTACCAGTATTCTTAAAATTCTTGGCAAGATGACAAAGTTTTGTACATATGAAGCATCTTATAGTGGTATCTCTTTCCCTCATATGATGTTTAACAAAATTCATACCAATGTGTCCAAATTCTCCACAATAATGACATCTACACCAGGTATTACAATCCCAACCAAATATTGCTTTCACAATTTGTTCTATAGGATTTAATGTCTTTGTTTTGCATTTTGATTCCTTGTGTCAATGTTTCTTACATTTATGATAGTTGCCTTCAAATTTTGGTTTCTCTTTGCATTCATTAGCCCTGTGACCATGCTGATTGCAATTGTAGCCTTTTCAATTGAACTATGCTTTTCCATTACTCCAACATTTGTTTGATGTATGACCTATCTTACCATAGTGATTGCAAGTAGATCTTTGATTGCGCCTTGTTTAGAAGATTCACCTTCTTCTTTGTATCCAATTCTTTCTTTTCCTTTTTGCCTGTAGAGGTTTTCCTCATTTAGTTGATCCATGTCTATTTGAGATTTCATCATTCTTTCATTGATTTTCTTCTCAGTGTTTAGGTCATTTCACAATCTTTCATTGATTTTCTTTTCAGATCTTAGCTCAATTTTTATTCTTCCATTGATTTTCCTTTCAAAATTTAGATCATTCTTTATTCTTTCATTTTCAAGTCTTAGGCTCATGATTTCCTCATTTGCATTGGAGATTTGATCAATAAGGTCCACTTGCTGAAGGGATTGGTTTTGGATCTCATTGTTCCTTCCATCCATCTCTTCTTTTATATTGTTTCTTTGTTCCAAGACTTCACATAACCTTACTGACTAAATTTCTTGTTCTCTTTTCAACTTTTTTATTTCTTCTTGTAGGGAACCATTCTTCTCTAGGAGTTCTTTGATTGCATCATTTTCTTCATCTAAATTGCTTGAAGGGTGAAAGTCTTCAATTCTTTCTTCAATGTAGATATGATCATTCATTTGATTTGCAAGTTCCTTTCTTATTTTTGGGGATTGGGAAAGTTGCTCCTTAGCTTTCTTGAGTTGGGGAATGGCCATTTCTAGATCCAACTTTTCATTGTCAATGGCTTTGTCAAGTTTGAATATCTCCATATCCTTGATCTTTGCTCAAGCTATTAAAATTTCTTTTGAGAATCACAAAGCTTTGATACCAATTGTTGGAAATATTCAAGACTATGCTAAGTTAATTAGAGGGGAGGGGTGAATTATAACTTCTAAAATTTTACCAATTATAATTCTTAACCTAATAAATCAATTAACACTTAATTCATCACATTTGATCAAATTGTATGCATGAGAAAATGAAAACATGAAAGCATCCACAACACTTGAACATAAATATTTGGTGACCCAAAAACCTTCCAAATAGAAAGTAAAACTAGGGTGGGGATGATACCCACAAAATTTAGTATTGCAGTATAAAGTTGGCTTGTTATGGCTTACATTGATCACTTTTGATGATTTACCCTATTAGGAGCAAAAAGGACTACTAGGTACACCTTGTGAGAGGATTTACAAACATGCAATGAAGTATACACTCGATAAAGAAATTTAGAAAAAGCTGTTAGGTCTACCTTGTTCAAGGATTTTAATTGGTTCACCTATTAAGATGAAGCAGTAGATCTTTCATTTGCAACTAAGTTTGCTGATAGAGATTCCTTCATGTATTGATCACCTTTCTATGATAGATTTGTCATTATTGCTCCTTGTTCTGATATGGCCTTTATAATTCTTTATCTATTTTATTCACAATACATATTCTTACACATTCGCATTCTTGCACTTTCTTTCTCTTTCTTATTTTCATACATTGGATATGATACAATACATCACATATATATACCAATCCAATTTACAAAATTACAAAGTCAGCCATGACACAAGTTAACACAAATATTACAAAGTTGGCCAACATGAAGATACTCAGGTTCTTAAGACTAACTTAGTGAGGTTTTGATACACGACATCCATTGTCACTACTTGGCATCATCATGCTCTTGGTAGATGTAGAAGCTTAGTCCATAGTGATCACTTTCAAATAGTCTCGAACTCAATCTGCACTATTGGCTTAGTAGATATTGTGCAACTTGGCAAACACTAAATTACTTGGTTACCATGAAGTAGCTCTGTTAACACTAGCTTCACATCACCTAAACTTCTAACTTGGTAGATATTGCAATGCTCGATAAACATAGGCTTCACATCACATTAACTGCGGACTTGGTAACCACTGATAAACTTGGTATACACTGAAATGCTCAGTTTGAACTATTGAACTTCGTACTAACTAAATTTGCTTGGTAACCACTAGGATTATTCCAAAAGACTTGGTAGCAACTGTATAATTTGTTGGCTACTAAATTACATGGAAAACACTGTAAACTATTCAATGAGCTTGGTAGCTATACATAATCTGAATAAGTGCATGTCACCAATAACAAACATGACTGATATGCCAACAATTTGTTCTATTTCCCTAAGGTTTTGAGAGGATATAGGTTGAGTGTGTTCTTTAGGCCTATTAACCTACTTTAGGGCCTACTAGTTATGTGCCTTAATACTACCACATACCTATTTTTTCTAGGTGGTGGGTTAATTCCTTTATCCCTCAGTCTCTTCTCTTTTGCATCTTCAATGATTTCATTCCACTCTAACTGTGGCACCATAGGTGGATGCTCATACTTTGGGTTGAGCTCTAGAGCCCTTCTGTCTTGGTCTCTCACAATATTTAGATGTTTGTAAGCTTTTTTTAGAAGTTGGGGGATGTTCAAAATATTTTGACCAAAGAACTCCTACATAGCTTTTATGAGATGATATTTTAATTTAGGGGTTTGCTCATTCCATCTTTTAACAAAAAATAAAACTGTTAGATTAAGTTCAAGCTATACAGGTTGAATATATTACAACAAATGGATGAAAAAAAAATTGTAGCAACCAATTATATCAAGCTATGTACCTTGTACATATGTGAGCCCAAATATCTTCAATGTTAAATCATAAAAATGATCATTCCCTACAAAATCATGATGACATCATTAGTAAAAAATGAGTAATGAATAAGTAAACTCTAAATAATTACAATTTTAAAGTACTTGGAAGCTTAGGCAATCTTAAGGGAATCATATCTTACTCGGCCATCAACAATAATGCCTCTAATGATCTAATAGAAGTAACATGGAATGTTCTAGGAAAGGCTAGTAAATTATTAATAGCACTATTATTAGTTCTATCACCATGAGAAGGTGTACCTGTCCCTACACAAAGTTAATCAATGCCATAATACACTCAAATGGACAAGAAAGTACAAATATTATCATATTTAACACATAAAAAAAGTAGCAAAATAAGGATTTACCAGCTCTAGTTACACTAGCAGGCGTGGATGTTTGCATGCTCCTTGTTGCCGATGCTACAGTCAAAAATGTCAGAGTGCTGGTCGGCCTTGTGGAAGCAGGCATATGGAAATAATCAATATCTAAAAAATAATCATACACACACACACACAATGTGTTTTTCATGTCTCCTATTTTGCTCTAATAGAATTTAATAATAAATAATAAATAACAATGGCATCACTATCGGGAGAAACTCTCCACCCATGAGTCATTCCAAATAAATATTATCAAGTCAAGGGTAAGAATTATACCATTATAAGTGGAACTAGTCTTATAGAAATATATTAGGAGCAATTGATCATCATATCACAATAAGCAATATTTGAAAGATAATTGCATATGTCTAAGGATCAAAATTAGACACAGTGATAGCACCATTAAGAACACTTGCAAGTTTTCATCCATAGATGAAGAATAGAAAATGCATCACTGTGAGTGATAATATTTATAGTGAGAGTAGGAATAGATTGTATCTTACTTACACTATTATATTAGAGACAACTAGCAATGTCATTAGCTACACAATTCAAATTAAAGATCATCCTTGCATAATTGTTATCAGTCATATCAGAAACAATAAATATAATCTTAACATTGTTGCATTATGTTGGTAAACAGATTGTTCTATTTTATTTAACCCTTGGGGGCCCAAATTTTATGAACATTATCTAGTTACAACAGTTGGAAAGTTTCTTCTAAGAAGACTAACTTTCCTCTAAATTATTAGGTATAGCTCCCTATTGTAGATTTGCAATGAATTATATTTGTTCCTAAATCTAAAAAAGGGGGTATGTTCTTAACCTAAGAATAGGAGAGGTAAACCGAGCCAGACCTATACTGGATCTAACTTAGGCAAGAAAAGATTTCAAAAGATAAATTAAGTTTATGAATTCATACATCTTATGAACTCATAATACTTAAAGATTCAGTATTGCATAACAACTAATGCCAACTAAACTTGCAAGAAACTCAAAAGGGAGGAAGAAAGATTAACTAGAAGGGAACATCTAAAAGATCTCTCTCAAACCTATGGTGATAATACTTATCATATTCAGTTTGCTACCTCAAAATAGGGGATGGAGCTCTGTTTGTTCCTTGTTTTAATTCAGGTAAAAAATAAAAAAGGAAATGAACAAATAATAGCTAATAGAATGGAACAAAAAATAATTGATACAAAATACCATTCGATTAACTCTACAACATCAAGTATTTCACACCAAAATTCATTGACCTTTTATTAATCTTTCATTATCATACATATATGGTTTTGAGATGACTGTTACAAAGGAAGTTCAATTAGTTCATCTCCTCAAAAATAACAAATGACAAGGAGCTAGTCTCTCTATTACAATAATTACAACAAAATATGAAAGATGTAGAAAATGAATCAGTTCACCTTCTTTCCCTTTTCTACTTTTTTCCTATAGGCCTTAGTAGCTACAATGACTGGGATTAGTCCTTCATGCCTATGGACATGTAAATTTTTATATCTCAAGAGCCATTTAGAATGCTCTCTAGCCAAATCCTTGACAACACTCAAACAATCTTGTATTTCCTCCATGGCCATGTGTACACAATCACCAAGTCACTGGAGTTTGAAAAATCTACTATGATGATCAAAAGATATATCTATCAAGCTATCCCTTAAGTTGGAGAAGTTTGATTGCATGATATATATTCCAATTATTCATTTTCCCTGACTGCTAGTCGATGAGTCTGTATGCAAGCCTCTCAAGAGTTCATACTCTCTGTCTTTATCTTTCCATACTTTGGCTTTGGTTTCTTTTTGAGCCCTTCTTCTACTATAAAGATCATTTAAGACTTGAATTGCATGTTCTAAAGTCATTCAAATAAAGACTAATCTCCTTTAGGTAGGATCTTTTCTTCTACAACCTCCTTAGTCTTCATATGAATGATCATCTTCAACAAAGAGATATAATCTTCACTCTTTGTTCTCTTCATGGACAAAGTGGATCTATTTGATGAAATATTATCTTTCTCTATTTCTAGCCTCAATTTACCATTTCCCATTTTCTCTATAATGGAGACTCCCTCCAACTTGAGTTTTCTACTCCACTCTCTACCAATCTGCCCAAAATGTTTGTCTTCTTGGGTTTGGGAGATGAGTGCTTGAATGTCCATAGCAATAGGATCATTGGTAATAGAAATCCTAACTATGCTTGCCAACATGGTGACCAATTGCCCAATGAAGCCATTCAGTTCTTGTATTTTCACTTTCATTTGGACCTTTGACAACTTGAGACTCTCCATCTATCCTTTAATCATCTCATTTGTTGGCTTCCACAAGCCAAATTTTGTATCATGTTTGGCCTCCCCAAGATCCAATGAATGTAAAGTAAAATCATCAGTAGACATATCCTCAATCCTTCCACCCTTGGTAGGCTTTGCTATCTCCATTGTTAGATGCCCTATTTCTGGGTCTTGTCCAAGGATAGAAAAGGTCTTTTTCTTCTTGACCTTACTCAATGCTAACCCAGACTGAACTGTAAGAGATAAGGTATCCTTGTTTAGGGAAACTTCATCTTTCCTCTTTCTCTTCCTATCCAAAGTATCCTCTAGACATGAATCTGTGCTTATCACTTTGGAGGTAGTACCACGAGAATATATGCTAAACATTTTCCTTATGACTAGGGTGGTTTCTTTCACGATTGAAGAGAAGGGATTATTTTGGACCTTTGAAATAAGCTTCAAAAAATCTTGGCCTTTTTCCACCTTTGAAGTCTTCTTGGTTGCCTCATTAGATTTAGTGGATTTGTTGTCATTGCTTCCTCCATCTCCTAAATCTACTACATACACTTGAGGACTACTCAACTGGAGAAGTGTTACATTTATAGATGGAACCGGATTACTATGAGGTGAGGGGACTAGAGTAGCCATAGTATCTTTAGGATCTTCCACTTTCTTCTTCTCAACTTCTATTTGAGTTCCAATCATTGGGAGGGAGCAATTGTGACAAGTTTTAGCCAAAGGAATATTCTTGTTAGGAGGTTGATTTCCTCCACTTAATGCTTGAGCTGGTCCTTGAGTGATAGCTAGGGTCACATTTGATGTGCCACCTTGAGAAGAAGAGGTCGTGGTAACTATTGGAGAAGGTTGAGTAGATGTACTTTTTCTTTAACTCCTTCTAGCTGTAGTCCATTCAACCCACTTCCTAGAGTGGTTTCTTTCACAGTTGAAGAGAAGGGATTATTTTGGACCTTTGAAATAAGCTTCAAAAAATCTTGGCCTTTTTCCACCTTTGAAGTCTTCTTGGTTTCCTCATTAGATTTAGTGGATTTGTTGTCATTGCTTCCTCCATCTCCTAAATCTACTACATACACTTAAGGACTACTCAACTAGAGAAGTGTAACATTTATAGATGGAACTAGACTACTATGAGGCGAGGGGACTAGAGTAGCCATTGTATCTTTAGGCTCTTCCACTTTCTTCTTCTCAACTTCTATTTGAGTTCCAATCATTGGGAGGGAGAATTTGTGACAAGTTTTAGCCGAAGGAATATTCTTGTTAGGAGGTTGATTGCCTCCACTTAATGCTTGAGTTGGTCCCTGAGTGATAGCTAGGGTCACATCTGATGTGCCACCTTGAGAAGAAGAGGTCATGGTAACTATTGGAGAAGGTTGAGTAGATGTACTTTTTCTTTAACTCCTTCTAGCTATAGTCCATTCAACCCACTTCCCAATCCTTTTAATAATCCAAGCCATCATGATCTCTACCTCTTCTCTAGTATCCTTATAAGGTTTTGAGCTAATAGGAGTATTTCTTAGCTTTGTTAGATATGTATTACTGTACATATTCTATCCATCATCTTCCACTCCCTCAACATTGATATCAACTTTATACATCTTCACTTGATCTACTATGAGTCTGGAAAAAGCATGATCACAACTCCCAAACTCATTCTTTCAATTGTCCAAGTTGTCTTCAATGGTGGTGATGTGTTTGATCACACTTCCAATCTAGAACACCTCTCTTGCATATCCATTTGGATAAAACATAGGTCTTAAGACCTCATACATCTCTAATTTATATTTCAATTCAAATGCTTTTAGCATGTTATTTGTGTTTGAATGAGACTCACAACTAAAAGCTCCAACCTTCACACAAAACTCATACCCTTTCTTCTTAAAACTCCCACTCAGTACATTCACCTAGATTTCCTACTGCACGATCTTGATCAACATAATCATATCACTAGGGTATCTTGGTAGCTTCAAGAGAGAGCCATCAAAATCTACAAGATGCAAATATAAAAAGGATGAAAATTGGATGAAATAGCTCCCAAATTGGCTAATGGTCACCATAGATTTGGGACTGAATCTCCTCTTTGGACATCCCTGGAGCTCCCTACGAATTCTCATGGTGAATGCATCATTAACTATTATATACTCTACATAACTATTTTCCAATTGTAAACATGGGTAGAATTCATAAGACTTCACATCATCAAGAAAATTTCCACTCTTGGGAGGCCTAGCCATAATATTAAAGAAGATAACATATAAATGAGGAAGGAGGACATGTAGAATGCATTATAGAATTTTTCAGCACTAAGAGCATTGGATAGAATCTTACTTACCTCGTAAGCCTGACAATCAAAATATTGGGTATTTGAAAATATGACTTGCACCAAAAAGAAATATTGCTCAACAAAGTTTAAAGCTTTAGCCTCACCTTTCAATCTATGTAAGAGGACCATGATGTCAACAATTTCAAGTTTGAGATTAGTCCTGAACAAAGTTTTAGGAACCTTACTCTTGGTGCCCTGTGGTTTTCGGAACCATGATTGCATGATCTCTTTTCTCCAAATCATCTTCTTCATAAGGAACTGATAAATGAATCCTCCAAATGTCAAATATAAAAATTCTTCCCACTCCAGAACTTAGAGGCAATTCACCATAATTTTCCTATCAATGGAGATCACCACTGTGTCATTTAGCAATACAATATATCTAGTGTCCGTGTTGTAATGGTTTATGCATTCATAGATTAATTCTAAAGCTTGGACTGCAACAAGAAAACTAGCTGCCTTAACAAGCTTGCATCCTTGGAGCTTCTTAGTAATGGGATGTATTGGCTCTAATCTTAATCTCTTCTAAAAATCTTGCATTTCATAGAAATGAAGAGAAGTATCCATGAAATTCTATAGTGAAGACTTAGTTCCAATCAACCCATTGAAGCCCACCAATCTAGTTACCATTTTTGTTTGAGAATAAATTTTGAATTGAAAGCAATAAAAATAATAGAAAATGCAAAGATAATAGCTTTTTGAAAAAATTGTACAATTTTAACAGAGTAATAGTTCAAGAAAGAGCAATGGTTTTTGTAACTATTCATGCTTCTGTCTATATAAGAACCTCAATTCATCCGTTAATCTTTAGAATTCACACCACATGAATGAATTGAAGGAGAGATCCATTGAGATAGTGAATGCATGGTTTTAATGGATATCTCAATGCCTTTTCACTATTCTGTTGGCTCAATGGTAACTTTCTATCTTCCCATACTTACTTTCTCGTTTCCCTTTAAGTTTTGGGAAGTTGGAAACAAAGCACTCCATGAGAAAATATCCGCTGAGTTGAATTCTACCTAATAACTCTTTCCCATGATAGTTAGAATATTTCCTATCCTCATATTGAATTTTTTTTCACATAAATTGTGGGTCCAATACATTTGCAACTTGATTTTCTTTAAAATCCAAAAAAATGTCTTCATGGGTTGAAAACCTGTCGAGGAGAAGACAATTTCTATTTCTCCACCTAGGCTTCCCTTTTACTTTATCTTTTTACTATTTTTTCCTTTATATTTGGAGATGTCTAAAAGGAGTGTGAAAATTCATTGGGGACCTACCCTTTGTTTCCTTTCCTTCATAATGGCCTTTTGTAAAAAACCTTTTACTTTATCTTTTGACTATTTTTTCCTTTAGATTTGGAGATGTCTAAAAGGAGTCTGAAAATTCATTGGGGACCTACCCTTTGTTTCCTTTCCTTCATAATGGCCTTTTGTAAAAAACTAACTTCATGGGTTGAAAACCCACTGAGGAGAAGTTAGTTTTGAGTTTTCCACCTGAAATGATTATAAGAGTTGTGATGAATCTTAAACATTCCCTAAGGTAGATAATGATAAGAGGAACATTAATTTTCCATGGGGTACCCTATTATCTTCTCATTTAGATCCAACTACATTATTTGGTGCTCTTTGTGAGAAATCATTTTCATGGGTTGAAAAATTGCCAAGGAGAAGATGAAGTCTGGATTTTTGCAAGCTTCTATTTTCATGAGAAAATGATAGATAACAAGTAGATGAATCTTTATAGATGATCCTTGCACAAGCATTGTGAATCTCCATCAGATTAGGTACTAAGCTACCCACACAATCCCTCCACAAAAATGAAAAAGAAAACCACTTGGCTAAGAAATGCAAAGAAGGGGGAAATGAAAAATCCAATGAAGACCCTTCCACCTAAGGGGGCTTAGACCTAAACTTGAACATGCCTAGGAAATTACTAAGACATAGGAAATAAATTTTACTACTTGGGTGCAAGATGAAAAGTGGGACAACACATTACACTAAGTGCAGATATATAAACCAAAATCATCTTACATATACCTAATTATTGTATCAAAGATAGTAGTGGCATTATTTTCATATATCATATCAATTGTATAACATAAGAACAATCATTTAAAAGTGGTACCATAGAATATTTTTCTTACATCAATCATTATTAGTTTTAATTGTTATTTGAGACTTTAAGGAAATAAGTCTCTTGCAATTGAGTTTTGTAAGTTATTTGCACCCATTTCCCACATTTTAATAAAAGGAGACATTACATCAAGGGCATTATCAATGAGGAGCTTGTAATGAAAAAGGCATTCATAAATGAATTTATATGGATTTGTAAGTACTTATGACAATGACAATGAAATCATATTAGAGGCAATCATAGAAAGTTTCAAACAGACTATTATATATATCAAAATCATATCATCACAAGCTCATGGACATGGAATTGGTCAAGAGGATATACATTTAAGACTATATCATCATAAAGGTTCAACAATTATAATTAGAAAAGATATCTAAGTTTTCCACATACAACTAAGATAACATATTATGAATGGGTATGAATTATAGAGTATGGATAATGGATTGTGTCAACCTTAAGTATCGAAGAAAATAATAATTAATAATACTCATGAAGAAAATAGTGTCCCTTCTAATGATTGAGAATTGAAATCACATACCTATAGGGTGTAAATTGGTACCCCCATTAGGTGGAAGAACTCAGTGTGGTCTTAAAAAATCCTATAACAAAAAATACATATTGTGGCTCATGCTCCATAAATTAGTATAAAACATAAAGCTTTATTGAAATATTGTCCTAGAAAAAGACTATAATTGCTTACTTCTAAACACCGTGCTGTATGACACAATTCATTTCTTATGGCTTCTTTCTCTTCTGTTGGATGTGGATCCATGACAAGCCCGAGAATTTGTAGATTGACATTCTTGAGGGTCTTTTTACACATGCTAATAGGGTTACTTCTATATGTGATGTCATCATCACATAATGCTATGGCTGCCATATCAGCAAGTAATTATTGTTGTGTAATATGTTCCTTTCCCTTTCTCTATGAATCAAATTGTGACAAAAATTATCAGTGAAAAAATCAAGACAAGTCCAAAACCTTCATGAAAGTAACATAATAATATAACATTTTTAAAGATTACAATTGCATTAATTTTTATACAGAAGGTTTACCTAGGCTGGGAAAGGGGTGGGAGCAACATCCTTGCCTCTATCATCTGATGGATCGACCATGTTGCCCTATGACTAAGATTATATATAAAAACATCAGCATAATCAAAGGAATACTCCACTTAGAAAAATAACTTATTATTAAAATGGTATATTGTATATTAGTAATTAGTTTAAATTGGAAGTAATTGGTATATGGTATATTGCATAGAGTTCTAATTGGAAGTAACTAGTTTAAATATTACATATATAGTACTTATAATTCCCATGATAGTAACTTTCTTTGTATCTATGCAATTCAAATTGTAATCTATTAGCAACTCTGCCCCTAAACTTATTGATTTTATCACACATTAAAAAACATGATTTCCCTTATATGCCTCGAAAGTGCAATTGGGTCGCTTATTAGTTGACCCAGGATCCATACTATTTATAAAACCTACAATGTTTCCTATTTCTTTTGGCCTTCCATTAATGTACACAACAAGTCTTTTACTTCGATCATTTTCTTTCCATTATAGATAATTTTCCAATAGTGTATATCAACACATACTTTATTTATATTGAACTATCTGCATCTAGTTTTTGTAATTATAACAAGGTCCTTCATACTCCATCAATTCAAAAACTTTGTTATAACTAACCTTTATTCCATTCATGGAAAATAGGCCCAAATCATGTAATAATGATGGAGCTATGTGATATATCCTCTCATTAACACAAAAATTAATGTTAATTCGAGGTAATTCCTTGGGTACCCATTCTTTCTCAAGATGTGTGTACCTCAAGGGAACCTTTATGTCACCATTTGTCTCATCATCATAAGAACATGACCCCCCTTGAGAAATGAAAAATTGCATGCATTAATTGAATTTTCTTCTAATCTTTTGCCCTCGAGCTTGTCTCTCTTTTCTAGACCTACTATATATCTCATTGTCCTCTTCTATTCCTACATTTCCCTCACTTGAGGAAGACAAATCTGATAGATTCCTATTTGGTGGTGCTTGGAGCACATAAAATGAGAGATATAATTGAAGGAGAAAAATATTTTGCTATAAAATGTGGCTAATATTGATTAAGTTTTCCTAAAGTTAATGTCGAAGGTAAAGAGAAAGTAAGCATGTAATAAACTTATACCTCATAATCAATGTCACTTTGTATGATCCTCATTAAAGGGGTATAGTTTCCAACATATGCAAATCATTTTTCTTAAGTTAGTTACAAATTACATGATACTTATGCTACAAACTATGCATAGAATGTATAACATGAACAATATGCATACATCACAAAAAACATAAAATTGTATATTTTTTAATTGGTTACCTCTATAAAAAACATATTATAAGTAATCAACACCTAATAAATTTCCATTGATCATGTCATTGATAATCTTCTTTGTCCACCTCATCATCATGAACATCATCATTATCACCATCATCATCCAAATTGTCAAAATGACCATGGTCAACATCATGATCATCATTATGACCATCATCATCATTGTCATCATCATCATACTCACCACCACCACCATCATCATCTTTGACACTACCACCACCACCGCCATCATAATGAACATCTTCACCACCATCATCATCATCTCCTTCTTTATCTTTAGCATCATCAGCATCGTCATCTCCTCCTTCATCTTCACCATCATCTACACTTCTTCTTCAATCACATTATACTTTTCCAATCTTCCTCCTGGATCATGTATAATGACAAATGACTAACTTAGTTTATGTGGAACACGAAACTAAAATAGTTGCTCATATTGGCTTGAAAGAACATAGAGCTCATTTCCAATTGGCTCAAATGAACTTGTATTAATCATTGTAAATCCATTATTATGTTCAATAATAGTCCTATCAAGATCATTTTGATTTAGTCGTAGCCTATACGATTTAACACAAAATAGAACTTGTTTGAAGGAATTAAAGTCACACTCAATTATATTGTCCAAAAAACCATAGTATCTATTTTTAGATTGTTGAGGATGCATGTTGTTTCTAGACAAAATATTGGTGACCTCAAACACTACAATTATCCCAGAATTGCAAGTTCTCTTAATATCATCCAACTTTTTAATGAAAAATTTATGACCATTGTAGTACATAGCTCTATGGTGCTTGACCTATTATTTCTCAAACATGTCAAAATTATGCATCCATCCTTGAGTTGATATTAAACAAATGGGTCATTACAGATTAACTTATATGTACCTTTCAACCACTTAAACCATTTCCTAGATCAATTACCATTGGCATAACATTGAGGTCTCCATTGCAATGAGCTTATTTAACCAATGAAGCAACACCTTGCCATGTTAATGAGTGACCATTTTGTTGAGATCATTCAATCCATACTATCATCCAATCAAGATTGTTTGTAATATACAAATGAAGTGCATCCTACTCACGACAATTGTATAAAATAAATAGACTAGTTAGAAATAACTTATATTGATGATGGATAAGAATTAATTAACTAAAATAACATCTTATAATTACCTCTCACTTTCCTTAATCTACCTTTATCCATAAAGTACTACCCTTCAAATCTGTTCATGGATTTGGAATCCCAATTACAATCTACATGGATATTTGATACAAACTTGAGAAGATATTCACTAATGTAAACCATGGTTTGGTAGACCATATATCCCTTGACCATGAAACCCTCAAGACGTGCTCTCTATCAAACCAAGTGCTTCAAAAATTTAAGTGCTTCTCAACCAACCACATTGACCTAGATGGTACAGGTCCACACAATTCGATCTCTTCAACTAGATGTATGAAGTAGTGTTCTTGTGTATTAAAAAAAAATTGAAGGTAGATAATTTTGCATCTCACACAAAAGCTGAGGAATTTTTACCTTCCATTGCTTTATGTCTTTTGTATCAATTTCTTTAGATGACAACCACCTAGAAGATATTCATCATGCAAAAATATATTAATGAGACTAATAACAAATCTATACAAAAAACCTAACAAATAACACTTCTAACCTCATGTATTCCCAAAGATCATATATAACATGTTTGCCACTCATGTTGTTGAAGTTGTGAGGGAGAGATAGAGGTAGAATGTACTGCAGTAATAATAAAATTATCTTTTCAATATATTATAAAATAAAATAATCAAAAGTACATGATGTTTTACAAATTTATTGTAAATAAAGAAGAACATGACTTACCTTGATGAAGGTATGCCAATCATGCATTTTAAACCCTAACCCAAAATCATATTTCTTTGATATGAGATTGCTTATGTTTGCAAAAAATCCTAGAGGAAATTTAGTTTTTTTTTATGGCTTCATATATGGAATTAGTTTGTTGCTACTTTAATAACCAAGGAATGGCGGTCATATTAATCCAGTTTCCATTGCTATTTTATTCAACAAAAAACTTCAATGCATGATTGGATTCATCAATGTCATTGAAAATTTTGACCAATTTTTCTACGCCTTCCATATAATATTTTCCATAGCATCTCTATTACATTCTTTCCAATATGCATGACATGAAACAAATGCATGATTGGGAGGTGCTTGTAGTACAAAAACCTACTAAATTGTCTAGGATAGCTTTGAAGTCCTTTTGGAAGTTGCTCATGCCTTGAAAACCTTCATGAAAATCAATAATATCATTACTAAACAAAAGTTAGTATCCAAATTTAAATTTTATATGAAAACCCACATCAGATGGAATACCATTACCTCAATGATTTATTTTATTGTTTTCCAACTTCCATGTGAGGTGTCAATCTTTGTGGCTTTGATGTTGTCTCTTCTTTCACATTGAAAAGATGTTTTTGGCAATTCGATACTTATGTTTTTTGTGGAGAAAGTGTCTATACTCATTAAACACCTACTTTCCTAAACTTCTTGAATGACGAGATTTCATCTTTGGACTACAAATTGGACATGCAAATAATCCATTTGTCTAAAGACCTACAAGATCGTGTACAATTGGATAACCTATGTACTATAAGATCCATATTTACAATTATCATACACAACTTAAAAATATAATAAAAAATATGCGTTAATAGTTTTACATACCACAAAAATGTGTTAGTCCAAGGGCATCATGTATTGCCCATACAAGCATTGCACGAAATTGAAATTGTCTTTCACCAATTAGTCTAGAGATGTCATACATAGTGACCCCATTTCATAACTCTAAAACCTCATCAATCAAGGGATCAATATATACATTCATATATTTCACTTGTTATTTACCTAGTTGAATGAACATAAAAAAAACATAATTATTACAACCATTTCGACACTGTGTTTATAAATTAATCTTAGTATGACTATTAAATGGAAAAATACTTGGTACAATTATTTCCAACACTATGTGCTCCCTCTTTATGAACATCCAAGGAGGAATGTTTTTGTTAATAATACAAATAGGTCAAATCGAGTAAACAAATCTTATCTCTCAAAATGGATTGACATCATTTGCTACCAATAAAAGCTTCAGATTATGAGGTTCTTCTTTAAATATTGGCCACCTATCTTCTATGTCCTTAAATGTAGAACCATCCACATGCATTCACATAATGTCATCTTGATTTCTATTGCATGCATGGTAATCCATAAATTTTTCCAAGCTAGTACACCTCAATAATCATTATAGGTGAGGAATAATGAGAATGTACTGAAGAACCTTGTGAGACACCTATTTTGTTATTTGATATGATTGATATCTACTAATGTGGAAATCATGGAATTCAATTGTAAATTAATGTTGTTTATGATGTTTAATATGATCATTGGGACATGCATGTATTGTTTGATACTCCATTCCAATATCTTTCATAATGGTTGATAATTCTCGGTGAGAGCAAGGTAGAATATTTGATGGTGGTGAGAAACACTCATCTATAAATGTATGGAAAAAAATTGTTATTAATATAAAGAATATTAATGGTAAACTAACATAGAAGATGAAAAAAATGATACTATACCTTAGCATGTGTGAGATTTCAGCATTGAATATACCATTCATGATGAAGGGCCACACCACCCTTATAAACTCACAACCAATATCACAACAATATGGAGACAAACAGAGACAAAATGCTTCCCAAGAAATTTTATTATATTTGAAAATTTACTTCATTACAATAATTTCCAAATGAGAGAACTCCCAAATAAGAGTTTCCACAAGAAGAGTCTTCACATCAAGAGCTTCACCAAGAGAACTACCACCAAGAGAACTATCACCTCCAAGCTTTCATACAAGAACTTCTACTTGAAGAGCTATACCTTAAAAGCTTTCACACCTTGAAGCTTGACCTTCCAAATCTTGATTGGAAATGCTCATATGGATTCCTTAAATAGGCACTTACCGCCCAATGTATGATTTATCCACAACCTTCTAGAATTCCACCTACACACCTCAATAAATTGAATGGCAACCATTTTTATTTTTATTTTCTATTACACCACCTATGCACCTCGAAAATAAAAATTCCTTCTTTTTCTTTTCTCCTTTTTCCCTTATTTTATTTTATTATTATTTTTCCTTCTATTTTTGTCACATTCTCTCTCCTCCAATTTTTTTTTTAAAATTAAAAATTTTACTTTCAACATGCCCTCTTTATTTCTAATGCAAGATGCTCCTACATTAGACTCCCTAGGTCTAAAAAGATGTTTTAGTAATTGGAAGAACATCTTCTAGGATTCAACACATAAATCCCAAACTAATTCTTGACATATATGTCCTCCAAGTCTTCAACTTGCACACTCTTTCCCATGTTATTCTTCTTGTCCTTCACATCCATCACAAGTGTTCCATAGGTCTACTTCCTGTTGGCCTGAATTTTTGTATAATAGGTTTCATCTTGCCCAGATAGAATTCCAGGTTGTGATCCTTTAGTGGTGATTAGGTTTCCAACTAAGTTTGTATTTTCTTGGGCTAGTCCCTTTTTCCTTTTAAATTTTCCTTGGCGCAAAAATTTTAAAAAAATGGGGGGAAGGAAATTACGCAGATGTCTTTTATTCAGCTATGTTGATTTTGTTGTTTTAATCCTTGTGAAAGTTTTTTACTACACCGTCGAATTTCTTTTAAATCTACAGTTGTCATTGAATCGCTAAAGAAAAGTGCACGGAAGCAAAGTATAGCGAGTTGGCAACATGATGACATGTGTCCATGGTCATCAAGAATAATAAACTTGGCATTCAAATAACTCTGACAAGTTGCTAAGTCGCTATCAGAATATACAAGTGATTTGCCGATAGTGACATAGCGAGGATGAAATCATCGCTAAAGGCGGCCTTCTTTTATGACCAGAGATGATTTGGAAAGTCCCAGAAAAATTCTTTGCAAGCTGTGCTACTTTTCTCGGCACTGGTATTCTAGTGGGTTGTTGCATCGCTAGCCAAATATTGTTGTGTTCTGCCGGTAGTGACATAACGACTGACCCAAAAGTCAAAAACATAGCAGAACCTAAGATAAAGGATGATTAAAACATATATGTGTATTCTACCGCATTATGCTAGCTCAACAACAACAGCTATGGACCCACTGCCCAGGAATTTAATTCAAGGTTTTCTGATCGTGAGATTGGGCCAAGATCAAGGGTTGTCATTAGCTCGCTATGTAGAAGTGCTCAGAAGTTAAGCATAGCGAGTTAGCAAATGATGGCCCACCATTGATTCCGTGAAAATTCATTTCAAATGTATGGCACATGATTGACATAAGATCAAATGTTATCGCTAGCTCACCATGGAAAGATGCTCAAGGTATAAGTATAGCGAGTTAGCGATGTGATGACACGTGTCCGTGGTCATCCGTGGGCCCAGTCTAAAGCACCAGCATTGAAGGAAAGGTGCAGGTGGAGCTATCCTATTGGTTTGATTGCAAATATGCTAGTAAGGAAATGAGCCATCTTAGTTGAAATTACGAGATCACAAGTTTTTCCAAGAATTGATGGCGCAATTTTTTAAAAGAAAGGGGGAAGTGTGGTGACATTCTGTCCTGCGCATTTATGATGAATGGAGACTTCACGTGTGAGAAAAAAGTAGAGTATAATCTGTAAGATTTTCTTTTATTATTCATTACAGTCCACTCCAACAAAGATTATATTTTCTCTGAGCATAGGCACCCATCGATCACATTGTGATTAAGCATTGGTGAAGACGCGAAAATAGTTTCATATCTGTTTGAAAGCAATTGCAAAAGTTCAAAAGAGGATAATTTTGGTGAAATCAAGTAAGTACTTGATCATAACCTCTGTAACATTCCAATTCCCATTGTTACAATCAAGATGCCTCCTAAGAAATCATTCTCTGGGCAAGTTAATTATATGAATAGGAATATCCACGATGATTTCCTAGAGTTACTCCCAGGATACACTACAGAGTCTGCACAGGTCAAAAGATTAATTTCATTAAGTCCTAGGCTTAAAATTGCTGATGGCTTGTATGACAAGGGGAACTGGGTAAGGGATGTAGTAACCAATCAGATTGGCCTTGTTTTGTTTAAAAAGTGGTTTTCAGAGAGGAATCTGTTTGCCCCTCACGCTAATATATGGAATTGTGACTTGGGAAAGTTAGTAGTTCCTAGTGTTTTCATGGACTACGACTTGCTAGAAGATATTGCCAAAAACTATGACCAAGCCATTAGGGTTGTGAGAAGAAATGATGGTGTGCCTCTAGTGTCAATTAGCCCTAAATAAATTAGAGAGGTTTTTCACTTAGAACCATTATCGGATTTCCATGTGCAAATCAATTTACTGGAATTAGAAAAGGAATACAAAGCGAAAAGAGATATAATTAGGGGAGGTACATTGAAGGCACACATTGGTACCATAGGAACTTTGCCATTAATAACTGCAGCCTCTAAAGAACTGTCATGTCCCCTATTCAAATAATTAAAAAAAAAAAAAACTTTGTTAAGGCAGGCAGGCTCCAAAAAGGTGAAATTTTGGAAAAAGGGGCTAATCTTTGGAAACCAATGGAATAATAAATAAAAGTTATTATTAAATTATATTTTATTAACCCCTCTTGGACATGAGTTAGGGTTATGCCCTCTTTAAAAGGGGTTTGGAGGCATTTTGGGCTCATTTCTACATCTTGATTCTTGCTAATTTTCTTGTTGTTCTTCAGAGGCTGCCAAACCTGTGGAGAAGGAGACCCAAGAACGGGAGTTTGCAGGTTTCTAGGAAGGTTAAGGATGGGAGTTTGAATCCATTCCATGTGCATGCTCATACAGAGTTTGCCTTTGTGCTGAATAGTGCCGATTTGGGTGTTTTCGGGGTTGTTTTTGGTTTGAGTTTGGGTTTTCAGTTGAGTGTTTCACATCAGTTTGGTTTGATACTGTATTTTAGACTTTATGATGTTAAAATAGAGCTGAATATATGTATTGGGTCATGATTAAACTTCTGAGATAGTTTATGAGTGTTTTGTGGTATTTTCGGGCAATTTTGTGTTAATTTCGGGAGCCCGATTGAGCATAGTTTTGCCCTACATTTGTGAGCTGTTGTGTAAAGGCTACAAAAATATGGAAATGTCATTTTGTAGGCTGTTATGTTGCTGAAATTTTTGTAAAAATGTCCATTTTCAGATTTATTAATAATTTGTGAAGTTGTGAAGTTTTTGGCACTAACTTGGACATACCCGATTTGGGTTTTATTGGGAAATTGGACGATCTTTGTAATATTGGTTGTTTGATTTTAAAGTTCTGATTTGAGGCTGGAAATATCATAAAAAATTAGTAAAGGGACATTCCAGTGGTATCAGAGCCATGATCTTGCCAGCCTGAGGGTTTGTAGAAGTTGCATGTCAGTTTTAACAACTACCCAGATCTTGCATGTCAAGTTTTGATAACTACCCAGCTCTTGCATGTCATATTTTATGATTGCATGCAACTAAGTGAAAGAGAAAAAAGACATTTGCAGCGAGAAAAGAATAAAGAAATTTTGATCAAACCCCCAGTTGAAAGCAAAAGTACAAAATCCAAGGAAGAAAAAAGTATGGCTGATCTAGATAAGATGGCAAAGAAATTCTTCCAAGACATCCAAAATACTCAGAAGCAAACAGTGGATGGTTTGGCAGAAACTAGAGAGGCTTTGCGAATATTGACAGAAAAATTACAAGGAATTGCATCTATTAATGAGAAAGGGAGCACTTCAGAGGAGCCAAGAAATGGGAGATCCACACCATCTAAATCAACCAAATCTATTTTCTTGCCTGTAGATGAGCCACCAATACCAAATCCAGCCATTAATCCAGTGGAAGAGGTTACAGGTAATTTGATTACATTAAGAGCTACTTACAATGGCTTAGATGATGACTTTCATAGTT
This sequence comes from Cupressus sempervirens, assembly GCA_028749045.1. NCBI lineage: Eukaryota > Viridiplantae > Streptophyta > Pinopsida > Cupressales > Cupressaceae > Cupressus > Cupressus sempervirens. Next base: position 85,497,236 of record CM053786.1, on the reverse strand, counting down.
CAGTTCCTTTTAGAGAATATGTGGATATGATGAACGCTTTGATGCCCAAGAAAGAGAACAGGAGGGAGCATGACACAAGTAGAAGAGAGCTCAAAAATAAAATAAGCAAGTTTACAACACCTACTTTTGATGGAACAAATAAAATTTCAGCTAGAGAATGGCTACAAAAACTACAAACTTTCTTCACACTTAACCCCATGAAAGAGAGTGATGCTATTCAATTTGCAAGTCTACACTTGGAAGATGCAGCCTATGATTGGTGGTATCATGGAATGACTACTCAAGGTCACGATCAGGTAACTACATTTGAAGATTTCAGTCAAAGGGTGATAGATAGATTTGACCTCAAGGATGATGAAGAGTACTTTAAAGAATTGTGAAAAGTTGAAGCAAACCAAATCAGTTAATGAGTATATAGAAGAATTTCAAAAAGTGGCTATTATGGTACTTGATATGAGTGAAAAGAGGATCGTTTATCTTTTTCTTGATGGTTTAGAAGATTCTGTTAAGGGTTTGGTTAAGGCTTTCTCACCCTCAACCTTACAGGAAGCTATCAAAAGAAGCTTGCAACTTGAAACTTGCGTGCCTATGAAATCAATCACTAATCAAAAACCCCAAAATCTTTGGCAACATAAGGGAAATTTTCAGAAAAAGACTTTCCCAACACTACCACCAAAAGATGTGACAAATGTGGCAAAAAAGAAGGTAGATGAACAGACTAGGAGTGAATTACGAAGGAAAAAGCTTTGTTTTACTTGTAGAGAACCATGGGTTCTAGGACATAGATGTTTGGGGAAAGGTCAAGTGCACTATATTGAAGTTGCTTCAGAATCTGATTCAGATGAGCATGAGGAATTTCATGATACTAAGGAGGAGGTAGAAGAAGAGAAAGTAAAAGAAATCAGCAAGGATGGCACTTTAGCAGCATTATCAGGAGTCCCAAGATACCATCCCTTCCGAATTCGAGGGGTACTAGCAGGGCAAAGGTTGACTGTTCTTCTTGATAGTGGGGCAACTCACAATTTTATTGATGAGGGATTTGTCATGAAAAGAGGGCTTAAAGCAGAAGATTTTGAGGGATTCAATGTTACTGTAGCTGATGGATTCACTATGCCTTGCACACGGGTGGTGAAACAACTCAAGATGACCTTAGGAGATTATGAGTTATGTGATGACTTCTATGTGGTTGGTATTGGGGAGACAGATCTTGTATTGGGTGTTCAATGGTTGCACTCTATCGGAGGCTATTACATGAACCATCAAACTATGGAGTTTAAATTTCATTCCAATGGGAAAGAAGTCATATTGAGAGGGTTATCGAATGAGGCACCTAAGGCGGTCTCTGCAAAGAGGATGCAGAGGACTTTTCGAAGAGGACAAGTAACATGGGCAATAGGAGTCATAATCCAACCAACAAGCTCTCCAAAGAATCAAGGTAATTTCCATTTTGAAATTCAAAATATTCTTGATAAGCATAGTATAGTTTTCAATGATTTGCCTCTAGGTTTACAACCAGATAGAGGTTTTGAGCATGTTATAGAGTTAGAACAGGGTGCCAAACCAGTTATAACAACCCCATACCGCCATCCAAGAGGTTATAAGGATGAAATTGAAAAAACTATTAAAGAACTCCTGGACATGGAATTCATAAGGCCTAGCTCTAGTCCATTTGCATCATCTGTGGTACTTGTCAAGAAAAAGGATGGTACAATGAGAATGTGTATAGACTACAGGGCTCTAAACAAGAAGACCATAAAAAATAGGTATCCCATACCACACATAGATGAACTCATTGATGAGTTACATGGTGCTGTATACTTCTCAAAAATTGACTTAAGATCAGGCTACCATCAAATCCGAATGAGGAGTGAAGATGTGGAAAAGACTGCTTTCAGATGTCACTATGGGCACTTTGAATTTCTTGTTATGCCATTTGGACTCACTAATGCACTTGCAACATTCCAATCTTGTATGAATAAGGTATTCAGTCAGCATCTTCGAAATTTTTTTTTGGTATTTTTTGATGATATCTTGATATACAGTAAAACATGGGAAGAGCATCTAAAGCACATAGACACTGTTTTGGGAATCTTGGAGCAGAAATCCTTCTATGCTAAGCTATCTAAATGTGAGTTTGGTTTGACAGAGATCCTATATTTGGGACATATTATAAGCTCTAAAGGAGTACAGGTTGATCAACAAAAAATCCAAACAATTTTGGATTGGCCTCCACCCACTAATCTTACACAGTTGAGAGGTTTCTTCGGGTTGTGTAGCTACTATAGGAGATTTTCCAAGTGATTTTCTCAGCTTGCTGCCCCCTTGACTGATTTGACAAAGAAAGGAGCTTTTTTTTGGATAGAAGAGGCACAAAAAACATTTGATAAGCTTAAGGAGGTTATGAGTTCATGCCCTGTGCTTGCAATTCCAGATTTCTCTTTACCTTTTGTTGTTGAATGTGATGCTTCGGGAGAAGGTATAGGGGCTGTCCTAACTCAAAGGGGACATCCAATAGCATTTGAGAGTCAAAAATTAAATCAATCAGAGAAAGGGTACTCCATCTATGATAAGGAAATGTTGGCAATCATGCATGCACTTCATAAGTTTAGACAATATTTGGTATGTGGGAGATTCATTGTAAAGACAAACCATAATAGCCTCAGGTTCTTCTTGAACCAAATGGATTTGAATGATCATCAAAAAAAATGGGTAAGCAAATTGCAAGCTTATGATTTTGATATTGAATACATGAAAGGAAAGAATAATGTGGTTGTTGATGCTCTCTCAAGAAAGCCCACTTTGTGTTTCTTATCATCTATCTATGCTAATTGGAAAGTCTCCATAATTTTAGAGTATGCTAAAGATTCATTTGCCACCAAGATTTTGGATGAGTTAGTGGATGATAACAGGCACAAGGTTGTTGATGAATTGATTTATTACAAGAACAGAATCTTCTTAGTGCCAAGGTCAAAAACTAAGTAGAGGATATTGAGGGCCTTTCATGACACACCTTTGGCTGGTCACCAGGGATAGTTTAAGACATACAGGAAAATTCGAGAGTAGTTTTCATGGAAGGGTATGAAGGAGGATGTCCTTAAACACATTAAGGAATGTATGGTATGCCAACAAAGCAAGAGTGAGCAAAATTTTCCTGCAGGGTTGTTGCAACCACTTCCTATTCCCGAACAAAAATGGGAAAGTATTTCCATGGATTTCATCACTGGGTTGCCCAAGGTTCAAGGTAAGGATTGCATATATGTGGTGGTAGATAGACTAACTAAGTATGCACATTTCTTTCCTATCACATCTGATTTCAAGGCATCACAAGTGGCCGAATTGTTCTTCAAGGAAATTTTTAGATTACATGGTTTGCGTAGAAACATTGTTAGTGATCGGGACAGTAGATTCCTCAGCTCTTTTTGGAAGGAGCTCTTTCATTTGGTAGGAACTGAACTCACTCCCAGTACTAGCTCTCACCCTCAAACAGATGGACAAATAGAGATAGTTAATAAATGGATAGAAGGATATTTGAGAAACTATGTTTCAAATCAACAACATGCTTGGGTGAAATGGTTACACCTAGGGGAGTATTGTTACAATACATCTCATCACATGTCTATTGGTATGCCTCCTTTTCGTGCTCTTTATGGTTATGATTCCCTTTCCTTTGTTGATCTAATACTTTTTGATAGCAGAGTACCCGCAGCAAGTGATTTCATCAAGCAAAGCCAAGACATAATAAGGTCCCTCAAGGATAATCTACAACATGCACAAAACCAACAAAAGATATATGCTGGCAGGAAAAGGATTGAAACATCTTTTGAGGTGGAAGATTTGGTATTTTTTAGGTTGCAGCCATATAAGCAAAGCACCTTGAAGAGAAGTGGGGTAGAGAAACTCAAGCCAAGGTTCTATGGGCCTTATAAAATCATCAAGATGGTAGGAGAGGTAGCTTATGAATTGGAGCTCCCACCAAACAGCAAAATACATAATATTTTTCATGTATCTTGCTTAAAGAAGGTTCTAGGCCAGCAAACCATAGTATCTACAGAATTAACACCTCTTGATGATGAAGGGAAATTAGTTTTGATACCAGAAGAGATTTTGGATACAAGAGAGAAAAGGTTGAGAAATAGGAGCATCATAGAGCATTTGGTCAAATGGAAAGGATTACCACTAGAGGATAGAACTTGGGAAGGAGCACATATTCTTGAGAATTCCAACCTTCATTGCTTGAGTACAAGCAATATTTGGGAGGGGAGGACTTGTCATGTTCCCTATTCAAATAATTAAAAAAAAATAAACTTTGTTAAGGCAGGCAGGCTCCAAAAAGGTGAAATTTCGGAAAAAGAGGCTAATCTTTGGAAACCAATGGACTAATAAATAAAAATTATTATTAAATTATATTTTATTAACCCCTCTTGGACATGAGTTAGGGTTATGCCCTCTTTAAAAGGGGTTTGGAGGCATTTTGGGCTCATTTCTACATCTTGATTCTTGCTAATTTTCTTGTTGTTCTTCAGAGGCCGCCAAACCTGTGGAGAAGGAGACCCAAGAATGGGAGTTTGCAGGTTTCTAGGAAGGCTAAGGATGGGAGTTTGAAGCCACTCCATGTGCATGCTCATACAGAGTTTTCCTTTGTGCTGAATAGTGCCGATTTGGGTGTTTTCGGGGTTGTTTTTGGTTTGAGTTTGGGTTTTCAGTTGAGTGTTTCATATCAGTTTGGTTTGCTGCTGTATTTCAGACTTTATGATGTTAAAATAGATTTGAATATATGTATTGGGTCGTGATTAAACTTCTGAGATAGTTTATGAGTGTTTTGTGGTGTTTCCGGGCAATTTTGTGTTAATTTCGGGAGCCCGATTGAGCATAGTTTTGCCCTACATTTGTGAGATGTTGTGTAAAGGCTACACAAATCTGGAAATGTCATTTTGTAGGCTGTTATGCTGCTGAAATTTTTGTAAAAATTTCCATTTTCAGATTTATTAATAATTTGTGAAGTTGTGAAGTTTTTGGCACTAACTTGGACATACCCGATTTGGGTTTTATTGGGAAATTGGCAGATCTTTGTAATATTGGTTGTTTGATTTTAAAGTTCTGATTTGAGGCTGGAAATATCATAAAAAATCAGTAAAGATACATTACAAGAACCTTTTAAGAAGAGCCTTTTCACTTCCTGGGCTGTAGAGATATACAAGACCCTGTGCCGTGTTCTTGGTGAGGATGAGCAAGATCTCATGCCCATTGACCTTATGTATATGATGATTCAAATTGCCTCTTTTGGTGTAGATGTCATTTTTGATTTTGCCTCCTTTCTAGCTAAAGAAATTCATATCGGTTTGTTGGAATTGTGAGAGGTAAGGTGGAGAAAATTTTTGGCCATTATTCCTTATTAATGCATATGTTCTTGTTCAAAGGGGTAACATATTTTGGAAATGAGATGAAATTGAACAGAGAAGAAAATGGGGAAACATTACCAGTCCAATTGTGGAGTGCAGATATGACTTGGGATGCAAATAAAGCTAGTTTTGTCAGATTTGATAGATATTTTGCCTCTAAGTTGAGATGTCTATTTTTGAGTGATAATCCCAGGATCCCTAAAGTATTAATGAATCTCATAAGACCTATGTATAGCCCCCATAATTTGAAAGTTTCACACAATTGGGGAGATATTATTCCATACCCTATTTCTACAGTTTTCAGAATTTATGGTTTTAAAGGGAGCCCTCATGTCTTGCCTTACCAAGTGCCCCTAAAGATAGGGATGGTAGAAGTCTTATGGCAACTAGGAGGAGTAGAGGAAATGTTCTTGTCAAAGAGGCAACTAGGGTCAATTTTCCCTACCTGTACAGTGGCCCATTAGTTTGTGATTACTAAAGGAAGATGACTCTTTTTGTACAAAATTTTGGATTAGTATATGATGGCTATCTCCCACCCCTGTTTTTGTGATTCTGAGGGATTTTTCTATCAAACTCTAAGGCATAGGATCAAGCTAGGACCGGTAAAGCATGATGCATATTACCCAGAAGACATTATAAGAAATGAATTTTCTTTACAAGAACAAGAAACTAAAAAAGAAAAGTGGAGAGTTTACTCCCGGGTCCTAGAATTTATTCATTGTTTTGGTCAAAACTATAGTCCTTTAGACAATGCTAGTACATAGGCTGACAGGATAAATAATCTCATAAATAACTTCCCTGCAATAATGGAAACCATGAATGAGAAGAAATAATTTTTTATTAATTCTTCTCCTGATAAGGCCAGAGAAGCCATGAAGAGGTTAGCTTTCACTCCTAATATAGGGGTTGGTCAAATAATTGTACAGAAAAAGCCTGGTTACACTATAATTCAGAATAAAAAGGCTCCTATAGATAAGGGAAAACAAATAATGGGATCCACCAGTATAGTTTTGGAGGAGAGATCTAATGAGCCTAGCCCAAAGAGGCAGAAGGTAATAAGAGAAGGGAAATCTCAAGCTGAGGAATATTCACCCACCCAATCTCCTTTGAGAATTGGAGAAGAGCAGCTCACAGGTGAGCAAGTTGAAGAAATTGGATCACAAGGAGGTGTTTTTATTACCCAAGTAGAATTGGATGAAGTTAACCTTCCAGAGCCTCCTCTCTCGAGTTTGGATCTAACAAGAGCTGATTATAGAGGCAGGGAATTGGACCCTGTATTAGAACAGGCAAGTCATCAATTTTTGACTGATGACAATTTTGTAAAATCAAGAGCTTTTCAACAATTTGCATGGAGAACAAACATGAACATCTTTGAGGAGAAATGTAAAAGGATGAATACAGAGCATCCAGAAATGGATGAAACTTCCATACAAAACTAGATTAAAGAAGAAATGATGAAGGAATTCTAGAACATTACTCCTGAAGAAGGAAGGCAAATGGTAAAAGCCTCTAACATATTATTGTTGCCAAATTGGGATATTGCAGATGCCTTAATTTTCAATTCTGCTTCAAATAAATTGGAATCGCAAGACCCAAATAAAAAGGATTTCCAAGGAACTGCATTCATTGAGGATCAAGCTGCTTTGGTCAGTTGGTCATTGAAAAAAGGATCTAGAACTACATCATCACAACCAGATGAGTCTAGACTACTAGGTAACATACTTGTAAGAAGGGTTGCTGACACCTCCCATGTACAGATAGCCTATTGGAATGTGGAGTCTTCCCAGTTTCTTTTGGCTACTGCTAAGAAGGAGGAACAGGTTACGTTTGAGTTACAAAGCAAGTATGAGACAGTGGTGGATGCATACAACAAAGAGGTAAAGAGGAGGATTGAGCTTGAAAATAAACTATTGGAACAATCCACTAGGCCTAAAATAACTTACCGTCATCCCCCTATAGAACCTTTTAAGTCTACCCCCCTCAACAAAATGCCAGATACACCCTAGGGGCCACGATATTACACTACTGAGGAGTTTGAAGAAGAAAAGGCTAAACTATGGGCCTTACATATAGAGTTGGAATCTAAGTATGAAGATAAACTAAGAAAAGCTCTTACATATCTGGGAGACAAAGTTGAATGGCCATTAATCCATCATCAATTGGTCAGGGTGATTAACATTTGGGAGGAATTAAAAGGAAATGATGAGGCTCTAAAGCCTATTGTGGATAAGTGGGTAAGAAGGAAAAAATCAGTAACCTTTTTTTGTTTATCTGTTATAGATACTTCCCATGATCAGATTGAAAAAATATTTGATATTGTTTCTGACCTTGTTGACTTTGATAATAAAAGGACACATTTATAGAAGATAATAATAAATCACTTGGACAAATATAGGAGTCAAAATTTCAATCATTTCCTCATGCCATGGATAAGAAAAATAATTTAAAACGCAAAGAGGAATCGATGAAAGAACTTGATGATGCATTCTATTTAAGAATTAATCAAGTAGTAAATGAAACTGGGCATGCATGGTGGGCCACCACGACAGAGGAGATGGTGAAAGCCAAAATATTCTTTGATTCTTTAAAATAGGATTTCATTGATATTAATAATATGGCTGATTATGTAATACAAAAATAGAAGGACATTTTGCAATTCAACTGGCCAGATGATGCATTATTTGACAGATGCATGGTAATAATGGCTTCTAATGAACAGTTGGATGCAGATGAAACTGACAGTGATAATGTGTAGGATGAGGAATTCCACACTACTGATACTATCATTTCTCAAACCCAATAAGAAGAAGACAAGAGAAACCTGTCATTTTCAATTACAAACCCAGGACCACAGGATGCTGATAAGGCTAGAGAAGAGGACAAGATAGAAGTTGTTCCTGCCACTCGAGATAAAGATGAAGAAAGCCTACAGGTGGAAGTTAAAATGCCATCATCAGAACAAGCTTCATCGTTGGCTAATATGGCAGTAACTTATACAGAGAAAATAGATCAATAACCAATCAACAACACAAAATCGTATAACAAAAGTTGACTCGCTTAAAAGAATGTTTTGATCTGGACATCTTCTGTTACCCGCATTTTTGTCTTTTTGTGGTAGGTGTATGTAAATATTTTTTGTGAAGGACACCTGTCATTTCTTTTAGCCTGAAGCTTGTTGCATCTCACACTATTTAAGTGAGATTCCAAGGCAAAAGAAGGGTCCAAATTCTATTTTTCTAAGTAATATGCTTAGTCTGTTTTTGGTCCAAATTTTGAAAGCAAGTTTATGATGTATTTTCTCTATCAATTATCTGAGAATACATGAATATAGAATGAGCTCTGTTTCTTTCTGAAGGTCATTCTGAGTATATTTTAAATGATATACCATTTTCAAAGAATATGAATAAAAATTGTGAACTGTCCCCATATCAGTTCTTTCTGAATCTTGTCTCCTTTCAATTACTGGGTTGTCTTGATATTGTATAAGTAAATACTTGTGCAATTGAATGCAATCTAGATAGGTTGTATATCTATTTATCACTATTGTTAATTTAATGGATTAAATAAAAGCTTTGATGAATGTGATAAGGTTTCTTTAGTAGTGGAAAGGGTTTTGAATGATGAATTCTGATAAGAATTGCTGATAGTATTTGTTGTAAGGCAACAAACTAGATCTGAGAACTTGCTATAGACTCTGAACCCCAATGGATTAGGCACTGATCAAGTTGATACAACTGAAAGAGAAATATATCATAAATGATTATCAAAATGCAGCATCAAATCAAACTTTACTTTTATTTCCTGTAGATCTTCAAAGTTGGCTAGCACTTGTCTGCATGGAATGTTTTAGCTTTAGTTAGCCACTATTGTCTAGAACATCTGCAGATCTATAGAAGAATTCTTGGCCATATCTGTTTTATGGGATGTATTTATCAAGTTAGTAAAGAATTATGTATATGTCTGAGGATTTTGAAATGAGAATTAGAATGAAACTAAGAATAATCCTCATACAGTTGTTCTAGTTTTGAATCATCCTTGGGTACACCCACCCTGGTTTTCCAGAGCCAAAAGAGTAGAAAACCATCCGTGGTTTTGTTGAAGTTCGGTCCAAATACTTTGCATATGCAATTGTTAATAAGAATTGGCTAGTCTTTAGATTGTGTATGTACTGTCATTCTAGTATTAAGCATTTTGTCGCTTAGTAGTTTTAGTGCATTTTAAAACACCAACACTTCCCATGCTAATTTCCAATCTGCTTAGAATCTACCAATTCAACTCAATTGCCAATACTCAAGTTCCTCCTACCGAGCTCTTCATTCAGCAAAGGAATCAAGGAAAACTTCCTACCACCTTTCTCAATAGTAAACACATTCCTAACACAATCATGCACAACCCAACAATCATATTGCCAAGGTCTACCACATGAGAACTATTCATATCCACAATATCACACAATACTTGATCCTTATATTGTCCAATCTGGAAATCAACAAGGCATTGCTCCCTCACTTCCAAAGCATGCTCTCCTTGCAACCAGCCAATCCTATAAGGAAAAAGATGTCTAAATCTCTTCAAACCAAGTTTCTGAACCATCTCCTCAACAACAAGGTTATTAATACTACCACCATCTATAATCACCTTGCAGATTTTGCCACTAGAATTACAACAAGTCTTGAAAAAACTAGTCCTCTAACAAGAATCCAATGTCTTCTTACCCATTAGTACTTGCCGAGCCAAAAAAAATTCTCCTTCCTTAGGCCGACTTTCATTGACTTCAACCTCATTCACAACAACAACTGTCCTACCAATAGGAAATTTAAATGATCTATTCCCTTCTTGACCACACTTGAAACAGTTGCCTCTAAATACACCTCCACCTATCCTTCTTCTTTGCTCAATAGGTTTTGGTTCACCTTCTACTTTTGGTTTAGTTTTTACTGAGCTATCCTACTTCTCTTTCCTTTGGGAAATACCTTGATTCTGCCTCTTTAACTTCTCCTCTGCTCTCAAAGCATATTGATAAGAATCCTCAACTGAAGAAATATTCAACATACCAACATCATCTTGAATATTGAATCTTAAACCATTAATGTATCACACTACCTCCTCCTTTGACAATTCTCTATACCTAGACCAAATAGTCAACTTGTAGAACTCCTCAGTGTAATCCTTCACAGTCATATCCTTTTGTCTCAGATTCTCAAGTTCATAATAAGTAGGAATGAACTTAGCCTTCAACCTAGTCACTATCAATTTCCATCTAGTGATCTTTATTTCACCTTCCTCTTCTCTATCTCTTTGTAGTTCCTTCCACCAAAGAGCAACATGTCCCTTCAACTTAGTTTGTGCTAACCTTACTCTCAGTGGATCTTCAATACCCTCAAGCTCAAAGAAGTCCTCTAATTTACCAATCCAATCAATCAGGTCTTTAGGATTTAAAGTACCTAAAAAATTAGAAACCTCCATCTTATGCTTCAGCTTCAATTGAGATCCAGGTCAAGCAAACTGACTAGCCCTAATTCCAATAGGTCTCTCCTCATGATCAGTTCTGTCCTCACTAGTAGCTTCAAATTCTTTGGAAAATTTGTCATAACTGCCTTTAGTACCCACATTCCTAGGCACACCACCCAAAGAACTTACAATTTTAGCAATCATGTCACTCTTCATCAATGCAATCTTAGATCTGAGCTCTGCTCTTATCTTTCTGATATCATTTCTTCCACAACATCATTAAGGTCATCAATTTCCTTAGGGTCTAATATTTTTGGAGGCATCTTCCAAAATTCTAGCAAACCCTAAGCAACAATTCCACCAATCTAGAAGATCAATCAGCCACAAGATCAACCTTCTTTGCAAATCCTTGTGTAAACTACCTCATGTTTGGCACTCTGTCCACACACTCAGGAACTCCCAATCTGATACCACTTGATGAAGGGTCACACCACCCTTATAGACTCACAACCAATATCACAACAATATGGAGACAAAGAGAGACAAAATGCTTCCCAAGAAATTTTATTATACTTGAAAATTTACTTCATTACAATAATTTCCAAATGAGAGAACTCCCAAATAAGAGCTTCCAGAAGAAGAGTCTTCACACCAAGAGCTTCACCAAGAGAACTAACACCAAGAGAACTATCACCTCCAAGCTTTCTTACAAGAACTTTTACTTGAAGAGCTACACCTTAAGAGCTTTCACACCTTGAATCTTGACCTTCCAAAGTTTGATTAGAAATTCTCATATGCCTTGCTTAAATAGGCACTTACCACCCAATGCATGATTTATCCACAACCTTCTAGAATTCCACCTACACAATATCCACAACCTTCTAGGATTCCACCTACACAATATCCACAACCTTCTAGAATTTCACCTACACACCACGATAAATGGAATGGAAACCATTTTTATTTTATTTTTCTATTACGCCACCTATGCACCTCAAAAATAGATTTTTTTTTCTTTTCTCCTTTTTCCCTTATTTTATTTTTTTATTATTTTTCCTTCTATTTTTGTCACTTTTTCTCTCCTCCAAAATTATTATTATTATTATTATTTTTTAAAATTTTACTTTCAACATGCCTCATTTATTTTGGATGCAAGATGCTCTTGCATCAATTCATAACCTTGAAGTTTACCAGCAACAATACAACAGCGAGAAGTGATGTTTGGAAGCCTTGGTACAAGGGCTCGTATGCATTTTCAATTATAGGTATGTCAAGGTTCTCTTCATCATCTTCATTAAATGCACACTATCATCATCTTCATCATCTTCATCAGTTGTGCCAGTAAAATCTTCTTCAATCCTCTTCTCTGGCACATTATCAGTTGCACCAATACCAAAATCTTCAATTATGTTCTTTTCCTTAGGATTGTCTTCTTCCATGGGAGTATTATCTTATGCTTTGATATTTACACCTCCATGTTCCACCATTTCAAAATCCACATGCACTGAAGGATCAAAATCCTTTCCCCCTTCAATGTAATCATGTTGCGTACAATGACTCTGAGCTAATGTGATTAGAATTGTTTGATTCTTTAAACCCTTTCATTTTTTGCGAGGACAAAAAAAATTTTCATCACTGTTTCTTTTGAAATAAGACCAAAAACTAGCAATTGTCACCTTATTTTAAATTCTAGGTTCATATTGTTAGGCATGGACTTTCTTCACAAGAAAATATTTGGGCGATACAATTATAACAAATATAGACATACAAGCATTAGTAATATCTTGTATATAATCAATAATAATTAAATAATTAAATATTACTATCTCTTCAGTACAAATGACATCTAAAGAATCAAATAAATTATACAATATAAATATTATCATTGATTTTGAACAATATAACATTAGTATTGATTCTAGACTTCATTCAACTTGGTAGAAATCATTTTAACAATTACATCCATTAGGTAAGGGAGAAAGTGCATACCGCATTGCGACAATTGATGCTACCTAACTATGTCCATGGTGTCTATACACTGGAGCCATACTCCATCTACCAGGCTACCTACATACCCATATACATGAGATCAAGATCCTTGAACTACTCACTCTACCAAATATGTAGTTCTAGTTTCTAATTTTTGGATGTAGCTATATTCCTAAAACTACTGGTGAGCTTTACTCACCTAATACAACTCTTCACCATCATACACCCACTTGGGTGAATCAGGGAGTTTTCTATAATTACAATCCTGTAATACCCTAGAGCAACCTTTGTGTTGTAGTTTACAGTTAATGTAAGATTAACCTATATACATCTTAACTAACTCCTTATATAGTTATATTTAAAATCTTGTGAAAATAATCAATGGGTCTAAATAGACCAGTCAAGTTAATGCTAGTTGGGAACATTTGATTGTTTATTTGATTGTACCTAATCTGATGACAGTTCCATAGGAATTCGTAACCAATTGACCTATATACATCCTAACTCATTCCTTATATAGTTATGTTTAAAATCTTCTGGCCATGCTACCAATTGTGTGAGTTTTAATGTTTTGATGTAGCTCTATTCCTAAAAGCACTAGTGAGCTTTACTCACCTAATATAGTTCTTCACCATCATACACCCACTCGGGTGAATTAGGTAGTTTTCTATAATTACAATCTTGTGATACCCTAGTGCAACCTTTGTGTTGTAGTTTACAGTTAATGTAAGGTTAATCTATATACATCTTAACTCACTCCTTATATAGTTAAGTTTAAAATCTTGTGAAAATAATCAATTTGTCTAAATAGAATAGTCAAGTTAATGCTAGCTAGGAACATCTATTTGTTCATTTTATTGTACCTAATTTGATGACAGTTCTACACGAGTTTGTAATCAACCCAGCTAATAAAAAACAAGACCAATTGACCTATATACATCCTAACTCATTCCTTATATAGTTATGTTTAAAATATTGTGGCCATGCTACCTATTGAGTGAGTTTTATTGTTTATATACATGCATACATACATACATACATATACATCGATCAAAAGGGCACGACAATGAAATCCTAGATCTTGGTGGAGGGGCCCTAGGTCATTAATAAGGTGGTCAAACACCCAGTAGGATAGTATAGAAGTTCAATAAGCATCCAAGTTGACACAAGATAGTTTAGGCAATCTCAAACATGCATTTAGGCAAGTTGTTTACATGATGTAATAAAGTTATAGGCAAGTCAAAGGTTGCTCAACAATTGGTCAAACATTGTGAATTGACCACAAAATCTCCATTATTATGTTTTATAATATTTTATAATATTGTGGTATCATTTTAAAGGCATGTGGAGGATTTTATTTGAAGTTTGTGTAACAGTTGTTAAAATTGCAAAAATTGCAAAAAAAGTTGTCATGCAACTTTTTGCAATTTTTCTTGTAATCTAGAAGTCTAATAGTTATATAATTATTTTGATCGAACATGGAAGGATGAAGTTGTATGGTTAAGAGTTGTGACCTATAAATTGATTATCTTCAACCTAGTCTAGGGTTGGAATAGTACTGTACACATTTGGAATGAAATAACAATCCTTTTGGTGGAAAAATCATGCACAGTTAGATTAAATCTTTCTAAAATCTATTTGCAGAGTGATAATTAGTTGTTGTTATGTTTTTAGAAAGTTGAGTTATTGAGGATTGATGAATGCAATAACTTTTTTTTTTCAAATAGGATGTGCTAACAAACTTTGATTACATTGCAGAGATCAGATATGGACTGCACACAAATTTAATAAGAAAACCTCTAGTTTTTGCTAGATTTATGAGTTTTGTTCATTGTTTTGGTTATCTTTGAAGGAAAGTTGATCTTGAATGAAACAAAGAAATTAACCTATGATATAATCTTCCACTTTCATGATTTTATTGAAGGTTTCCAAAAGTGTTTCCATTCATATATTGTTGACTATCATAATACTATCTAGTTTCTAGGCAGTTTTGATGACTAAATTATGAAATAGTCATTCCATGAATGTAAGTTCTTGATTCTCATGGAATGGATTGTTTCAAATATGTATTATAGCAACTAACCATTCTATATGCATTTTTGAAGGAGTGAATGAAGTATTTTGGTGATCACCATAACTAATTTAAGGAATTTTACATTGAAATTGCTGGGTATGCTATAGCAACTTAGCACGTTGGCCTTAAGGGGTGGATAATATTATGTTGGATTTTAGCTACATATGGTAAGGACAAGGTATTCCATCCATTAATCGTTGAAGAAAGTGTTTGGAAAGTATAGATTGAGGAAGCCCTAGTTTTTAAGGGTTTTGAAACACAAATTGGGGCTTTTGCACTTGTATGGTCTATAAACTCAAATTGATTACAAATTCCTTTAATTCAACTTATTTTATGAGATCATGGAGAATCTTGAAAGTTTGGGAGTAAGTTTAACTCATAGTTTCTTTGCAAATCCATCATCTAAGAAGCCTAAATTGCCGATCAAGCATTAAAATAGAGACTATTTTCCAAAGTAACCATATCTATCCTTTTTGGCATGTTGAAGTATTCAATAAAGGGTATAATCGATGTAACCCTACAATTAAATGATCATAATTTTCCTATTGTTGTTGTATGTCTGAGTGCATAACTAATGTAGAGTTGTAGCTTTACTAAGTTTATGTATATAAATTTGAATAAATAGACCGCTTTTTCTTTTTCTTTAATTTTATTTAACCTAATGGTCTAATAGAATTTTAAGATGGTACTTGTTGCAACTTTTGAAGAATGAAAATTTGTGAGAAATAAATTGTATTTAATACTAAACACTATATTTTATTCCAAAGCTCCTAACATGGAGCTTGCTTTAGCCAACAATTCAAAAATTATGCTTTAAAACTTGCATTAGCTCTACAACTTCAATGGAGTTGAGCAAAAATTGTTACTTAAATATTTTTAGTAAAACCCATGTGCCTATTTTTAACTTTTTGTTTACTTGCCTAGAAATATGTATATCATATGAATGAGAGAAAATGCCCTCACAAAGTCACACTTTGTATTTAAATAGAAGTGTCAAGAATCATAGATTTCTTGATAATCTGGCCTTAACGTTCACATTGATAGTAGTTATCTGAAAAAAAATGCTTCAAGAAAAAAAGAAAGAGTACGTCTGCAAAAAAATTAAATATCAAACTAAGGTGTATCCCTATACCATCTAAGCCAATGACTCCATACATCTTTGGCAGATAGTTTTCAATGGGTACATTATAATGAAACAAATTAGTTTTAGCTATCAATAAAAAGGAAACAAAATAGAACCATTTTCCTAATTGGTAGAGCTACTAGGCCTATCTTGTACCTTTTCTAGTTTATGAGCATAGTGAGTTTGTGGAAGGGAAGTCTATTCAATCACCTTATAGTTGATATTTTAAGACCATTCAAACCACTTTGGATCATAGTATAGGTCTTGGACAATAATTTAGGTGTTGGAGGCATTAAAGGTCATTTCATTACATTGAAACTTGTGGATTTTTTCTTTTTCCTTACTCTTGCTAATCCAATCTTCATCCCACCATTACAACTTGAGTTGGCTTAGTTGTGGAAAACTTGTACTCTTGAAAGAGAGTTCACAAATTCAAATCCCATTGGGGGATAGGGTATGTATGCCTCGTTTGTAGCACCAAGCGCCTCTCAAAAAAGAGTACGAGGTAGTCCCATATCACTGTCACCATGCGTAAACCCAAAAACTATGGCATAGTGTCGTGGACTATAAAACCTCCTTTCCTTTCCTTTCCTTTTACATACATATACATACACATATACACACATACATACATACATTTGCATATGCAATTTTATCACATCATTTAACTAACTGTACTTTCATATGAAAATTTAGGAAGTAAAATATTTAGGTACATTTTTAAAAAGAAACTAAATTTTTAAGTGGAGAGACTCTTGTGTAGAGAATATGGTTTTGTTTTATACCATGCAGACATAGACCTATTTTATTATCACAGTTAAGGGCACTTTTTTGGTTCAGTAAACACCTTTTCATATTGAGTTTCTACACTCCACAATTTCAGAATCCTGCTTAACTTAAAAATCTTATATGACTATGTCTTTACAGAATCCAATCAAGAAATTGGGCAAGAACTTCTAAGGGGGTTATCAAACTAGCTAACATCACTTACAACAAAAGGTAAGAATGTGAATGTAATTCAAATGAGGTATTTTACGTCCTTTGTAAAAATGTTTTCTTGTTTCCTAATTTGTTGCATGAATTGCTTTCTATGATTTGTGTTTGGTGCATGAATGATGTTTTAGAGGGTGATTTGAATGATTAAGCAAGTTACAAACAAAAAATACCTTGAACCCTTACAATGAAAATGAAAATTACCTTGAACCCTTACAACTTTGAAATTAAGGAAGTTGCAAATAGAAGAGGATGGAATGAAAATGAAAATTACCTTGAATCCTTATGGCCTTGAAATTAAGGAAGTTCCAAATAGAAGAAGACATGGAGAATGAAAATTAATCCATCAACCTTGCCTTGGTGGCATTGAAAAGATCTTAATTGGTCACGCTTGAAGCCTCCCACTTGCACTTTGCCACATGAATAAATGAAGTTTCACTATTTTTTTTTGGTTTATATCTCCGATAACGTCAAAATTTCAATGCCAAATGTAACTTTCATCAAAATTTTCACACTAAACTTAATTGTCGTTGAAAATTTGACATTATTAGAATCAACATTAAAATAAAAGAAATTGACAAGCCAAATTGGCTTGTCATAAAAAATAAACATAAAAAATGAGCCCCAAATGTACTAGCGAGTCCAATCCGTTGGATACCACCTTTGCATCCTTATGAAATGTAAACCAAATTTACCTGAAATTATTTCGTATTTGATGTTAGTATGTGTTTTAATCTAGTTTCTTTACCTTTAAGGAAAAAAAAAAGTTGTGTTTTTTACCCAATTTTCAGGCATGACAATAAGGAGGAAGACTTGTCAGGCTTTGGAATGCCAAAACCAAATTATTTATATATATATATGTTGCAAGCCTTTTATCTGTCACTATACAGAAGCTAATGTGTACACACTACGATGGTGATCTCTGTTTAACCCTTTGATTGAGGGCCACATGTCCCATTTTGGTCTTAACTCTCGATTTCTCCCATTACGTGTGCCACAGAGGTATAAAGACCTTATTCTTATCTATGTGCTTCCTCATAGTTCCCCAATCCTCTCGACCCGTCAGACTTCCTCCAATCTTTGTAATGAACGATCATTTATGTTGTGGCCCACACCTAGTCCATGTCGCCTCTACACTGATATATTTCCCGTGAGAGGGTCGATGTCCAATGCCTTTTCCCTATAATGAGGTTTTCTTTGACAAATGTTTTTTAATCTCCAGTAGATTTGTTCCCTGACTCGGCGATTTCTTTTCTACCCGTCTTTGTCGTTGCTTTGGTGGTGAGTCAATTCTTCTTCCTATTTTGTACGCTCCCTTTGACTTTAGTTCAGACATTGGAACTGTCATCACTAATCACTTAGGTGCATATTTTCTTTGGGACATATTTTTGTTTGGGTTACAACATGACAATCTCCATGTGGTGATGATTGTGCTGGATCCCTTATTTTATTGTAATATCCCATATGTTAATTGGGCACCTGTACATGATATAAGATCTCCAAGTGCGACACTGTCAAAGGCGAGGGAGGAGTTTCCGTGAGATATCATTGGTGACATTCAAAGATCCTTGCGAAGGCCACATCCAATACGGAAACCAGTAAAAACGTTTGGTGGCCAGCCCAGTCTCCAAACCATGTTCTTGGAGCTCAATTTGTGGCAAGCCTTCAACGTCAGCCAACAAAGTGCATATCTCAAAGATCTATGGTATTGTAAGTCCCTCCCATTCGCCCAACTCACTGGAAGTCAAGCTTGTTATTGCAGTGTCATCTCATTCCTCAATGAGCATTCATGACAGATGTTTTTGACTCCATTGTGGCTTATGGTATTAAAACGTTGCTTAGTTATTGTATATCAACTTGTTACAATCTGCTAATTGATATTTATAAAAACTTCATGCTTTATTGATATGCTTCAACTTATTTTTTCCATAATTATGTCTTTGAGGTTGAGATCAGGATTTTCTCCATCGAAGGTTTATACTAGATCGATTTTGATCAATCTCACTCATCATTGGATGCCACCAACGTTTGTATGCCCAATTGTCGATATCTTTTGAGCAGGTTGAATGCGAATTCACAAAGTTTGAATGCAATATAGTGCTGCAAGTCATCAAACTAAAAAGACAAGCTATCAAAACCTTCAAAATATAGTTCAGTCTTATAAGTCTAATCACACTCAATGGTAAAATCCGCATGCTAGTTGGATGAGATCATTAATAGATAGGTCTAATTTATCTTTCTCCAATATGAGCGTCATGTGGGGGGTAAATGGCTTCATCTCCAATTCATGTTTGGAACCTCTAATTTTGTTCATTTGCAATGTCAATGTTTGATCTCAAAAATTCTAATTGTTAGAGTTAATGTTCCAACTAGTCAATAATAATTGTTGCACATGTGACAATCCTTGTTGAGTTGCTAGCAACACAAGTTTATTTTAGGATTGAGTCAAAGAGTTTTAGTTTGAATCAAGTTCTTATTGTAGATGTGTTGAGTTAGGTGTCCATAAGTTTTAGTAGGTGTCAAGTTTATGTGTGTGTTGTCAATCATGAAGTAGTTTATTGTCAATCTAATTAGCAGCCATTTAGGAATGTTGTTGAGTCAAGCTATTGTATAAATTGGCATCTATTATTCAATAAAATAACAAGTTGGTTCAATTCTTTCTTTCTTTGTTTTGTTTCTGCTGTTCTAGTTTTTCAATATGGTATCAGAGCTATCTTCTTATTAAGTTCTATGAAGAAGTTGTTATGAAGATGAGGCCAAGAGAAGAGCCACTAGATGATTATGTTTTTATTGAAGAATTTATTTTATTTTGAAGGAGTCTATTCTCTAAAAATAAGAAAGAATGTGGTAGAGGCTAGATATATGCTCAAATAGTTTGAGGTGCTATAGGACTGGAGAAGCTATAATTTTACAAGGGTTATGAGGCATTCCATGTGGAGATGGTGTGTTAAATAGTTTGGCGAGATATAAAAGTTTGGAAGCTCGGCATCGTTTATGAGACATTTCATGTGGAGATGGTGTGTCCAATGGTGTTTCGAAGCTAGATGATAGCTACATAACTATGAGAAAGTCTTACTCCTGTATGACATATTTTTAAAGTATAATTTCTACATAATATTTCCTTTAGTTTTCACATTAAGTGGGGGTGTTATAGTTAATGTTCCAACCACTAGTACATTTGAGGTCATTTTTCGACCATTATTGGTCAAAATTTTGACCTAATTTTTGACCAAATTCGACCAACCCATTGGTCATAATTTTTTTGGTTGAAATTTTGACCAAAATCTAGTTGGTCAAAATTTGGTCTAAATTTCGACCAATGGGTTGGTCAAAAACTGTGTGTTGCCGTGGTGCAATTTTCATCTAGATGTTGGTCTAAATTTCGACCAACACCTGGAAGTTTTTGACCATCATTGGTTGAAATTTTGACCAATGATGGTCGAAAACTTCTAGGTGTTGGTTGAAATTTAGACCAACACTTAGTAGTTTTTGACCATCCTTGGTCTAACTTTTGACCAATGATGGTAAAAAATTGATAGGTGTTGGTGTAAATTTTGACCAACACTTGGGTGCAATTTTTTTTGACTGACATGAAATATAAGCTTCTAGTACTATATCCTATAGATGATAATGGCAAGTTTACTGAAGAAACTAGGCAGCTTGTTGGTTTGGATGTCTTGGGTGATGGAAATGTGGCAATTGTCAATAGCTTAGCTGAACACTCATGTCTTATCATGGATGAAGCATACAAACATAAGTATCATGTCTTATCATTATGAACACTCATGTCTTATCCTTATGTTTGTATGCTTCTTCCATGATAAGACATGAGTGTTCATCTAAGCTCTTGACAATTGACAAATTTCCATCACCCAAGACATCCAAACCAGCAAGCTGCCCCATTTCATCAGTAAACTTGCCATTATCATCTACAGGATACAGTACTAGAAGCTTATATTTCATGCTAGTCAAAAAATATTCTTGGCCATGGGGCAGTATGAACCAACCGGATGAATGCCACATTCATCCCGCTAAATACAATATCTCCTCTAAGAATTGAGTGAGGTAGGAGTCATAGAACACTAATGGAGGAATTGAATCATAACAGCCAACATGTTGCAATTTACAAGCCATTGAGGCTAGTAAGCTTTCCTCCTACATTAAAGCCATAGAGAACTAATTCTTGGAAAATAGTCCTTTGATTCCTTGTCAGATGAATTTGAACCAATGGTATCATCTGAGGAACATCCACAAAACTTCTAATAAACAAAAACCTTGATGATGGATCATAGTGTGTGATCCAAAATGTTGATGAAAAAAAGTTATACAATTAAATTCAGAAATCATAGTGATTGATTTCATAGATTGTCAATATCTACTTACTCTTAAACAAAAATCTGCAGTGTCTAAAGTATCTAGAACCTCCCTTGTTTCCATACTGAGAGGAAATAAAAATCTGCAACATGTAAAGTATCTTGAATCTTTCTTGTTCCAATCCCATGCATGCTCAAAAAGGATTTGCATGGTATGGCTGAGTTAATCTACATTGAAGTGGAAAAAAGGCTAAGGCTAATGTTGCTATTTCTATTTTCCTGGTTATACTCTTGAAGAATTCAATGGACCTATTTTTCTTGCATGGTTTTTAAAAATACAATGCAAGACTTGGATGAGAATATTAACATCCTAATTCATATTTTACATGTTGTGATGTCTGAGCTGGTAGTTGTCCAACCACAATGAAAGATCCTTCTGTTACTAAGGCTAGTTGCTATGCTTACAAACTAAGCTCTGTTATACTGAAGAAGCCATCCTACGTAGATTAAAATCTGGTAGAAGTTAGTACTGAGAGATAAATGCTCTTGATTTTTTATGAAGAGAGAAACATATTTGAATATCTACATTTCTAGCACACCTAAATATCTTACAATTAACTATAAATTATTGTGCATAGCTTGTGGTATATATTGTGTGAGTTTTTTTTTTGACATTTGAGATCAAATGTTTTTTTGTCTTGCTTCATTCTGCTAATGGATTATGTGGTTTACTATGAAACGTTGAAGAAATAAACTCACACAACAATTTAATATATTTATACTTTTGGGTATGATTGTGTATGAGTTTATCAGCATCTATCAAAAATTCTTCTACAATATCTAATTCTTGGTAGGAATCATTTGATTTCTTAGTTAGTGGAGATCCATTCATGTTTACAACACCTAAACACTCTATAAAATCCTCTGTGTTTTGATTTCTTGTGCCCTCTAACGTAGAATTGACCTACAACATAATCAAATAGTGAGTTGAATTTAGAAAGTTTAGTTTATCCTACCCAAATCAATTATTTTAATACACTTAAAAAGCTAAAGCTAACAATAAACACAACAACCTATTTAGGTAAAAGGTTATAGTTCAGTTTATTTGGCTTGCTCAAAAAACTACAAACATCACAACAATTTTTATTTGTAATAATCCATGAATATTGTGTACAAATCAAGGTAGCACAATTTTTAATGAACAATTTCATATGAAGGATTTTGAATGAGAAAATTCTATCTAGGAAAACATATATTTAAAAAAAATGGTTTTGGCTGTCTGAAGCTGTTGTAATTGTTTATATTTTTATACTCAGACTTTAGCTGGGTCACTATATAGGTAGAGTTTTCTACACAATTTTTCCTTGTTTATGTGTACTATAATTTCAAATAAACAATGATTAGTTTTGATTTATTTGATATTAAAGATTATTTATCAATCATAAGTATATAAAAAAAGAATAGTCTTAGTAAAATGACTGTTGGAGAATCATTTATAAAGACTAAGATTGAATGAATTGATTCATTTCAAATAGTTTACAGAATTGACATTCATCTTGTCATTTTTAGGTGAAATAACATACATGGTTTAATAAATGGGCTTATAACCATCACAAAAGGTAGTTTTAGTGGTATAGAAACATTTAATATTCATTGAATGTATCAACCAACTTACTCAATTGTAAATAGAAATTACCAAAGAATTCAATTGTGATACAATGACTTCCCATCAACTACACTCTAACGCAACTTAACTCTTATTTAACTTAAAATTCTTGTTTCCAGACTAGTGGTAACAATCGAAGTACTCTTAAATAAAAAAACCTACCATCTGTCTATGCTGTCATGTCCCCTTTTCAAATAAATAAAAAATAATAATCTTTGCTAAGGCAGGCAAGCCCAAGAAAGTGAAGTTTCAGAAAAAGGGGGTTAATCTTCGGAAACTGTTGGACTAATAAATGAAAATTATTATTAAAATATGTTTCATTAACCTCTCTTGGATGTGAGTTATAGTTATGCCCTCTTTTAATGGGTTTGGAGGCATTTTGGGCAGATTACAGAACTTGATTTTTGCTCATTCTTTGTTATTCTTCATAGGCTGCCAAACCTGTGGAGAAGGAGACCCAAGAACGGGAGTTTGCAGGTTTCCAGGGAAACCCAAGAATGAGAGTTTGCAGGTTTCTAGGAAGGCTAAGGACGGGAGTTTGAAGCCATTCCATGTGCATGCTCATACAGAGTTTGCCTTTGTGCTGAACAGTGTAGATTTGTGGGTTTTTGGGTGCGTTTTTTGCATGAGTTTGGTGTTTTCAGTTGAGCATTTCATATCAGTTTTGGTTGCTGCTGTATTTCAGACTTTAAGCTGTTAAAATAGAGCTGAATATATTTATTGGGATGTGATTAAACTTCTGAGAGAGTTTATTAGTGTTTTTGTGGTGTTTCCGGGCATTTTGTGTTAATTTCGGGAGCCCGATGAGCATAGTTTTTGTCCTACATTTGTGAGCTGTTGTGTAAAGGCTATATAGATCTGGAAATGTCATTTTGTAGGCTGTTATGCTGCTGAAATTTCTGTAAAAATTTCCATTTTCAATTTTATTAATAATAGGTGAAGCTGTGAAGCTTTTGGCACCATTTCTGGCATACCCGATTTGGGGTTTCTTGAGAAATTTGGAGGATCTTTGCGATATTAGTTGTTTGATCTTAAAGATCTGATTAAAGTTTGGAAATATCATATAAAAATCAGAAAAGGGAAATTTCATATGCCTAGTGATAATAATAACTCTAGTATTCTTAAATACAACAACCAACCATTGTAGCTTAAGCAAAGCGAGCTTACCTCACATGCCTGAGATGCCTTGCCAAAGTAAATAGTTTTCCCTCTAGAGAGCAAGTAGAGGCTGTCAAAGAGTTCAAACACCTCGCTGCTAGGATGATGAACTAAAGCTATTACAGTACACCCATCCCTTGCCAAGCTTCTTAATGTTTGGGTAAAAAAATAATGTAGATGCACTACAATTAATAGTTCACCACGAATCAATACATGCAATTTTAAATTAGTCATAATTCGAGGTAGTCAATAGTCTATAGAATCACTAGTAGTTAACATTCAATGGTCTACAAAAAACAATAAAAAACATTTAAATCCTCTTTGATACTATTCTAGATTTAGTATCTGCCACCAATTTAGAAAGATTCTTGTTGGTTCATCTAGAAACAACAACCTTGGCCTCATTAGAATTTCTAAGGCAATGCTCACTCTTCTCTTTTCTCCACCACTGATTCCCCTCAAGTGCCAGTTTCCTATGGGAGTGTTGGCACATTCTTGAAGACCTATTTCCACAAGTGTAGACTCTACTAGTGCTAATTTCTCTAACTAGGGCATTTTATTAGGGAGCCTTACACAAGCAGAGTATCCTATGCTTTCTCTCACTATCAAGGTCCCAATTAGAGTATCATCTTGAGTTACATATGCCTAAGAGAAAAAAGAGGAGAGGAAAACAACACCCATGTAAGAATATAACATCAAACATCAACAATTCACCCAAAAAATACTTCTTTGATTAAATCATATAGCAATTCCAAAGGAGAGCTTTTGCTTTCGGCCATTCAGCTTGATAGATCTAGATTGAAGTGCATTAGCTATCAATCTACCTAATTTCCACAAGACAAATCAAACATCTAAAAAGCTTCATGAATCACAAATCAAATATGAAATTCATCATCTACTTGATGGGAAATGGAAACCCATTTGATATTACCTACAAGGGCATCCAAGAGAGTAGATTTTCTGGAGCCAGAGGGACCCATGAGAGCATCTCATCAGCACATGTAAAGAAAAAGCTATAATTCAAGACATGGGAATTCTTCAAAATAATTGTCAAGTAAAAATTGAGTGTCTGCCTCTTTGTGAAGATGGTCCAATGTTGTTGACATAAGTCTTAGTCTTGGGCCCTTTTCAATAGCTTGCAAACTTATCATATTACTCTTCCCAAGATTTTTACTTTCCAAGAACACAACTCAATAGCTATTATTTTTCTCAATCACATTCATAGCTATTGTAAGTTTCCTTTGCACAATGTTCCAAACATCATCCACATTATTTTTGCTCTCTTTGTTTTCAATCCTGTCAATTCAGAAAAATGAAATTCTTTGAGATATAAAAATGAAATGTGTTGTAAATGCTTCTATAATAAAGAACCTTGTCAACAACATGCTAATTGGAAATAGTACTGCCTAATCAAGCTTTTACAACCTAGTAAATTATTCACTCACCTATTAAGAAGGGTATCATTTGCTGAGGCTTTATCCAAATTTGCAATGTCATTCTACCTTCTTCCAAAAATTTGAGACCTTGGGTTGACTATTCCAGCCATATATGCTAGGACAATAGTGGTATCTAATAGCACCTCATCCACAATAGATGTCCACTCCAAAGACATGACATTTCCAATATCTACTAGAGTTGTAAAGCACTGAATTCTAGAAGACTTTTTGCAATATCTTGAATGTTTGTAATCCCTATGATTCCATATTGAAGCATTTGATAAGCCAGAACAATTTGAAGTAAAACTGCAAGATTCCTTCAAACATGATGCAAAATAGGAACTACTCCACAAAAACCTATGTTTTCTTTCACGAAGATGTTCCCTTCCTATGTTTCCAAATGCAAGCACATCCAAAGAATAGATTTTCTAAGAATGATGGAATGGTGTAAATAGTGGTAATTAGTAAAATAGAGCATGGAATGGTGGATAATATACCAATTTTGAATCCACCTATTCTAATGAGTGTGTTTTGGTTGGGATTTAAGTACTAGAAGAGGTATATATGTTGTAGTCTTATAGATAATAGAATAGTAGACATTTTTTTTTTTTTGACATTTCAGTAGAATTGAGAAAACAATGATACAAGAACATGAATCTCAATAGATCTCAGTAAGCTAGCAGTGCCATGTCTAATTGATACTAAATAGCATGATGTAATTAAAAGCTAATATGCACTTCAAATCTAATCTAGACGACATAAGCTACAACAACAAAATTATCACATTAAATAACTTCTGATATATGTAAGTTAGTTGTTTATTAAATGCTTCATTTGTTTTTATTACCATAGATATTTTTCTTTTATGCTTTACATATTTCATTAGCCTAGATATTCTATTTTATGCAAGTGTTTTATTTTCCCTTACAAAGAAATTCACATACATGTCGAAATGAATGTGTGTGTGTGTGTGTAATTGTAAGGATGAAAATCAAACACTTTTGCATCTCCATTTTGGCCTCAGTCTGATTGTGTGTCTCTGTTTAGTGTATATGTGAGCAAAATGGAAGCATAGATAGGTCATGTGAACTATTTGATAGGATGTCTGAATGTAATGTGGTCATCAAAAGCCATGGATGCTAGATATGCACAAAATAGATATATTGAGAGAATATATTTGTTTAAGTTCCAATTTTCCTAATAGACATGCATGCAAAATGTGGAATCATAGGTAAGGTGTTTGAAGTATTTTATTAACTGCCTCCATGAAATGTCATCTAATGGAAAGCCAATATTGCAGGATATGCATATTGATTTGTTGAATATACCTGCACACACACACACACACACACACACACACACACACACACACACACACACACACACACACACACACACACACACACACACACACACACACACACACACACACACACACACACACACACACACACACACACACACACACACATGTATGCACATATGCATGTGTATATTTATATCCAAGAAAATGAGTTAAATATATGTGCTTTGCCAACATCTCTCATCTGCGCCAAAATGGAACCTTTGAAATGGGTTATAGACATCTCTCAAAGCATAAATGGTAGAGAACTATTGTTGGATGTTGTTGCCATTAGCTTGGTAGACTTGCATGCAAAATGTGGAATCATAGTCTACCTCTACATAACATAGCATGGTATAGTTAGTACTATTACTACTACTACCACTACTACTAATTGACCTAGCCTCCTCCTGCTCTTGCTGGCAACTAAAGTATTGTATGTAAGCCACTTCTACTACACACTGTATACAAGACCCTTCCTTTTCCTTTTACCTTTCTTCCTTCTCCACTGAAAAAGATCATTGCAAAAACATAGATCACAAGGGCACAGTAAAAGATAAAATATATATCCACTCTTGAATCATAAATGAATGAATGAAGGGAAAAACTAGTTGGTGACATAAGTTATAACACAATCAATCAAAATTTAATGACTTTTAATTGCTGTTCCATTCCCCCAACTCAATAAAAGCTTCCATTGTGTAGCCCCCTGGTTTCTCTTTATCATTGATTTGTGTGTATGAAAAAAGGAGAGATAGAAGAGCCTGCGGTTAGAACAAAACATCAAATACATGTACAACAACAAACTGCACTATTTAGTTCCTGGTCATTCATGACTTTATATTCTTACCCAACTTGGAAAAATCCTAGCTATTTCTCATCAAATCCCACCTAGCTTTATACATCAAAACCTCACAAACCAAGAAAAAAAAACCATAATTAGTGTTAGCAGATATACTAAATGAATATATGAATGGCATGGGAATGTTGTATAGTTGGGGCAAGGGGTTGCAATTGTGCTACAACTTAGTGTTGACAGAAAGTCAATACCAAAAAGATTGGTGCCACAAATTGTGCTGCTGAAATAGGACAAGGGTTATAGTGTTCTTAAAGTGTAATTGATGGTGTTTTTGCACATATTTTTTATGCTTTCAAGAAATTTCATTTTCAAATAAAATCAGGTTTCAAACAATTTCATTTTCAAATCACATAAACCAGGTTTCAAGCAATTACATTTTCAAATCACATAAAATTGAAGCAGTATACATCCTTATCCAGGTAGTGTAGATCATATGTGGGCTTGTAGTGTTGATATTGCTAGTAGAGATTGTGGAATTAATTTTTACATCTACCACTTGCATTTGCTAAATATAATTATAAACAAAAAAATTCTATATATATATATGTGTGTGTGTGTGTGTGTGCACACATATACATATATATTTATGTGTGTATATATGCACATATGTATACATAGATGCAACACACATGCCCATATAAATCTACATACGTACATGTGATTGTAGTGCACGCATGTATCCACATATATACCCCAATTTGTGCATATCCTACAATTATGGAATGCTATAAAACCACATTTCTTTGAGGCATTCCATTAAAAATGGTATACATCCATGTACACACATAGCTATATACATACATATAGATATTATATATGTACATGCATATAAAACATGCATACATACATACACACATACATGCCATGTGTATTCTTCCACAACTTGCATACATGTCCACTAGGCTGGTGGCAGCTGCAACATGCAACAAAATCTTTATTATTTATGCTTTGAGGGACATCCATACTCAAACTAAAGCTACCATTTTGGCACAAATAGCGAGGCTGCTGCCAAATGTTATGAAATATTTAGACCTCCCAACTCTTTTCTCCAATATAAATCTAATTTGTTTGCATGGGTACACATACCCAAGTACTGGGTACATGTACCGCAAGTACAAAGTACTCATTGGAGAGCATCATAGCTAAGGACCTTAATTAAGATTTATAATTTTGTTTCAATTTCTTCTTTTTGCATCAACCTATTGTTTATCAAGCTTATTTCAATATGTAATCAATTTGAAACTTTTATACAATATTGATGAATAGAAAAGTCTACCACTTGTAGAACTTGTAGAGTGCAAGTAACCAAGTATCCATACACAAGTACTAGGTACAAGTACCATAAAGACCAAGTACTCATAGGAGAGTATCATCTTTTATCACTAGCTGGAAGATCACAAATTGTTCAAAAGGTGCTCTCCTCACAATCAATATATTTTTCTTTTGCTTGGCTCTTTAACAATTATTAGGCTGAAAAGATTGATGAAATATTGAGGGACTTTTCTAATATTATTCTTGGTAATTTTGAAATCAAGGTTTTTGGATCTAATGTATTTGCCTCCATTTGGAAAGCTTAGACACAAGTAAGGGATGCTAGGAAGTAGTTATGTATGGTGATGGCTACTTTTTATTGTTAGACTCAAACTAGATGCCTAGATAACATATGGGATTCCCTATGTGGAAGCATGGAATCTAATGTCCCTTAAAATTAATTTTTGAATTTTGCTAATTTGTTTGGTCTCCACCCCCACGTGAACTTTCAATTTAATTTATCTAACACAAATATCATGTATTAAGGTTATATAATATACATAAGCTTACTTTATCCATGTTTTCATGCTTATATTTTAAGTTTGCCTATATATTATAAAGTTTCCCTACTTTTAATATAGTTGTCCCCACTGTAGTCCTTTGCTATCCCTGATCTAGGATTAAAATCCATCCTAGAAATCCATTTTCCTATTCCCCCATCCCCCCTTTTTGGAACCCCACAGTGAGATAGGTTTGGACCCAAAGCATATTCCTTTGTTCTCAATCTGGGCTATGGAAATAAATTTATTAAGATGGTAAAATAATATCCAATTCTTAGCATCCTTGAATATGGTTGTGTTTTTCTATAAAATTATTTTCCATTTAATTATGTCAATTTCCAACAACATAGTATGAGGGAGTTATAGGGTGACTTCTAAGATGATTTTATGTTGAAAAAGTGGAGGGCTACTTTGGACTGGAACCTTTAATGACACTTGCTATTCAGGTAATGATGTTAGCTTATGTGCATCACTAGGATTTGACACCTCATTTGTGCTATAAATTGAGGCATATTTCCATTGGAAGACTATCCCTTTTCTGATATGTTTGTCAGGCTTATTGCTTAGATGTTGATTTGTGCTGAATCTATTCAATCTTTTTGGCTAGTTGTTTTTTGGGACTTAAATAATAGTAGAGAGTAAGCATCGGGTTAGTTTTAGAGAAATGCTCATCAGCTACTACATATTGTTGCAGGTTATTTGCAAGTGGTTGCATGCTATTGTTGATTAATGTAGCCCAGCATGTTTTGTCAATAAGAATCCAACAGTTTCAATGTGGTGAGTTATTTATAATTTTTTTTTGTAGAATTGGCCAATGGTTGCATTCGTTAGAGAATTTACACAATATTACCAGTCTATGGAATTAAAATTCAAATATAAAGGGAAAGACATGCTAAACAATTTTTTGATCAATCAGTATGAGTGGTCACTCCTAGGGGATGGAGAGGACTCTCCACAAGGGACAAATTGCACAGGTAGCCAACTTCTCTCTAGTAAAAAGCATGCCTACTAGGTAAGCTTCATTTTTCATGATAACATTCATATAATTTTGGATAGCCATAATGTGCTATTTAGTAATTTGTCTCTAGGATTACTATTGGATAGGGTATTTCAATGCATCATAGAGTTGGAAATAGGTTCTAAGCTTGTCATGAACGTCCTTTATGACCATCCACAGATGTACAAAGAAGAAAAAGAAAACATAACAAAGGAATTGTTGGAGATGGATCACATCAGGCCAAGTTCTAGCTCTTTTGAATCTTATGTGGTGCTTGTAAAGAGAAAATACGGTATGTGAGATGTGCATAGACTATAGGACCTCGAGCAGAAGAATCATTAGGAATAGGTATCTGTCTACCATCAAGAATAGGTATCTATCTCTCACAATGGATGGCTTATCAATGAGTTGCATGGAGCAATTATCGATGAGTTGCATGGAGCAATCTATTTTTTAAGGATTGATCTCAAGTTAGGACATCATTAAATCCATGTGTGCAACAAGGATGTGCACAAGACAACATTCAGATTCTATTTTGGGTACTATAAGTTTTGGTCATGCCTTCTGGCTGATAAATGCTCTAATGACTTTCTTGTCATGTACCCATTTTCAATCAATAATCAATTAAGATATTTTGTTTTTGATGATATATTGATTTACACATAACATAGCAATACCATCTAAAGCATTTAAATATAGCTCTTGGAATAGTAAAGCAATAGGATATTTTTAAAGAAGTGGGCTAGTACTAGGTTGGGGTTATAAATTTTCTCTACTTGTGCCTTGTTATTAGTGCTCAAAGTTTTTAGGTGGATCAATAAAAAATCCAAACCATTTTGGATTGGCCTCTTACTAATTGAATTGACATGGTTAAGGGGATGCTGTGGCCTTTATAGTTAATGTAGGAGGTTTGTTAGGTTTTGACTCTCAACAAAAAACTCCCATAACTAATATGCTTAGAAAGTGAAAATTCTTATGGGAGTGACATTTCCCAAGAGGTCTTCAAGAAGCTCATAGAGGTAACGAATTTGTGCTCTATATTATGATTACCATCCAAATTTCTCACAACCATTTGTTGTATAGTGTGATGCATTAGAAGAGATAACTGATATGACTCTAGAAAATTGAAAGACTTAAAAAAGGGGTTCTCCATATGTGACAAAGAGATGCTCATTATCATGCATAATGAGAAAGAAGAAGAGACAAAAACTAGTGCTTCCCTAATAAAAAAATGTTTATAGAGAAAGAAGAAGAGAACATACCCAAGATCTGGTTTTGCTCTTGAGAATGGTGATGTTAACTTCAAAGGTCATCTCCAAAGAAGAGGTGACTCTAATGACATGGTTTAAGATACTGAAAGATTTTATTGATAGGCACCATACATAGATGATGGTTTCAAAGCCCCAAAAGTGAAACAAATGCATTCCGAATAGATGATCTTGGTGGTCATAAACTACAGGGTGGTTGATTCTTACCTCCTTTCTCCTCTCCTATATGTATTGAAATTTGATAGAATAATAACAAAACCCAATAATTGGAAAGCTTGATATAATCTCTAGCCTGAAACAATATAGGAAGATTGCTCAAACCCCCACAACACGCAACTCAAATCAACATGATCAAACCACATGGGCACAAATAAACTAGCTCCAAATAAAACAACTCCTCTTCTTAACTAATAAATCTTTGTGTGTGATATCTTCTTACCCACTGCCAATGAACATGACATTGTAAGAAGACTCTGAACAAAGATAATATTTCATGAATATCACCATGTGTTTCTACACATTTTTCTAATTGATGATGTAATAATGCCTACAATACTTCACCATATAACACCAAATCTTGCCTTTCGTGCCATAA
This sequence comes from Cupressus sempervirens, assembly GCA_028749045.1. Taxonomy (NCBI): domain Eukaryota; kingdom Viridiplantae; phylum Streptophyta; class Pinopsida; order Cupressales; family Cupressaceae; genus Cupressus; species Cupressus sempervirens. The sequence goes on along the minus strand of CM053786.1, from coordinate 85,464,762 downwards.
AATCTCAAGATTTTCAGTCTATGTGCATTATCCCTCAAAAAGGTTTCTCTTTGATTGTATGAAATTTGATAATCTACAGTTTTAGCCATAGCTACTATTGTTTTTTTCTTATACTTTTGACAGATAGATAAGGGCAAATAGGACAGTGCAAAGAGAGCCACTAGATTGCTGCATGTAATTTGCCAAAAAGCATAAACATACTAAATCCACTTCATTTCTGAGTTTCCACATATCAATATTATATCTTGTATCAAAATTTATATGGACCATAACTATTTAATTTCTCTAAAAATTTGGATATTGTTTGTGAAAAGAGGATTTAATATAATACATAATTGTGCACTAATTCCATGTTTCCCATAAATTTTGTCTTGCACGTAATAACAAATTTTAAAGATAATAATAAGGAGGTTCTAAAGCTACATGTGAGGGTCTAAAAAACACTATATAGAGAGGTATTAACAAAAAAGACTATATTAAGATGGATTGGACTTAAAAATAGAAAAAGAAGCATTTATATCTCTAAGTTATTAGAGGATTGAACAAAGCGCATATAATTTTGGAGCTTCTAAGATGGAGTTCTAAACATATAAAAGATAGTATCCCCACTTCCATTAGTAGATCTACGCACAAATATAAATTCATGCCAAAAAAAGTAGATTTTGAGCTTCCTCTATGATAGAGGTAGATCATAGAATCACAATTTCCAATACTTTGATGGGTTTGAATGAGCTTGATCTATGCACCAAACTTAAAAATCCAGAAATGTTGTGATGAACGAATCCAAATTGCTTTGCATGCAGATTAAATTTTATTGAAAGTTGTGGAATGCCCTTTCAATAAATCCATTTTTCCTATATCCTACAAATCTGCTATACACATTGCCTGCAAGCTGTGTTAAGACCAATTTTCCACATTTTGTATTTCAGCAAACTGTGGATATGAACATGATTGAAAACAAGGTAAGTGGCAACAAGATGAATGGGAACTGCAACATGATAAATAGAAAATAAATAAAAAGTTTGGTTGGACGAGAAAGGTCAAGATGTAAAAGGAAACTAATCAAGTGGTCCTCAATCAAACTAGTCACACTGAAAGAACTTGCAAATAAGATATTATTAACCACAATTCAACAATTCCTTTTGATCAATTCTTTTTCATCATTGAGCTATTTTATTTTTAAAAATGGGTATGTCCAAGTCAAGATATTGACATATCAAGATGGAATATTCCCTTTTCATTTACCAAGCACTTATAATAAACTAGGAATGTTAGCCAATCCATCTAAGCATATGGGTATTAAGGGTCGAGATATGTGTAGCGGTAGCCATGAACATTGTTTTTTCTTTGCATTTTTTTTATATTTGATACTTTTCTTATAGGTGGACATGTCTATCACAAACATCCAACATGTCTATCCTTAGACTTCATGGCAAAAACCCTACAAACAATAGACAGAAAAAATAAGGCCATGAACCATCTAGACATCTCTAATAGCTTGTGGATATCCCAAAGATGCAGAAGTGCATGACTTGCGAAAACCAACAAGATAAGACTAACTTGTATAACAAGCAAATAACCAAAATGATTTTATGTTTGTGTTATGTTTGACAATGATAATGGTATTTGGATTCAAGAATGAGGTACCTCATATAAGATTGACCTATCTGGTTTTGAATATATACATTCTCTCTATAAGACACAATGACCATATGATAAAATGACTGATTATATTTGAAATTTTGATAAGACAATCTAATTATTGGTCTAGGCTCTTCAATAAGACCTACTATTCATATAATTTCAGATGTTCCACTTAATCTAATTAATTAAAGAGTATGATGTTTAACTTCTCCAATAATATCCATTTATTGGTATAACTTCTTCAATAAGACCTATTTATTAATATAATTTCAGATAGTCCATAAAGAGTATGATGTTCATATAAACCATAATAGTTTCTGAATAGGACTTAGTGTGTTGTTCATATAAATCACAATAGTTAGTACTATTTTAGGTTTACTACCTAATCTATTTATGATGTTCATAAGAAATCACTAAACTTTTTTGATAAGATTCATCAGTACTATGACTTCAAATGAATCACTTAAAACAAATAAAATGTTAGAGTATACCTCATGAAACTTTAGAATATACTATTTAAAATGGTCAATATGAAAAATTGTTTTAAGAATCTTTCTCACAATTTACAAAAAGGGTATGTACCTCATAGAGTGAAAGGCCATTCCCAAAGATAAAATCCACAGAGCCTTCAATATAACAGTCTTTGAAATAGTGGCATCCAGTGTGATCATAAAGGGTGTCCTGAGCTCCAAGGAAGCTGCACTCAAAGAAAGTTGTTGTGTCCCCTATTATTCTTAGATCTACTACTTGCCTCCCTATTGCCCTTGGTGGACGAATAGGTGCTGTATTCTGTGTTTTCAAAAAAAATTCAACATCAACAAATGTTCTTTCATAGAATTTGAACTTTATTAATAAGAACAACACTACAATTTAGCCATCAAAACATACTAATATCAAATTGAACACCCACACATATATTCAAATACCTATTAAAATTATCACTTATGAATCAATTATACATTGTGATATTTCTCAAAATCATCCAAGATTCCAAGCACAAGAATTAGATATAGGCCAATTTTGAATAGAAAGCATTTGAAGTAAGAAATCCCAAATCTCACCTTAAAAGTAATGTTCTTGGGAATGAAATAAGGAGAATTAACTACTCTAGTGGCACTATTGTTTGTGCCCAATGGCTTTCCATTTGGCCCTAAAGTTCCTGCCATGTCTCCCCATTGTATGACTATGGAGTCTGCCCCTGCCCCTTCAAGAGTTACAAATGCTTTTTTCATTAGTATGTTCACCTTCTCCCTGTCAAACACCAAAAAACCAAATATTTTTAGCTAACCCACAAGGTTGATCCAATCCAAATTTGTAAACTACAATCTTAATAGATCAAAAAATAAAATTGTGCCATTTTATTCTTTTTAAAGTAAGCCACCTCTTCAATCTTCAAACTCAGCTAACTTTTCAATCTTCAAATTATATTTCATCATCTTATTAATATATCACTAAGCATAAGCATTGATGCAAAAAAACTCACACAATTATTTTCGAAACCACATTAATTTACACATACTTACTCATATACTCTTGCATTGATTTTGATAACAACTCTAACAATATTGAAGAGAGGTAGAGAATCAATTGCTTCCTGAATAGAAGTGAAGTCCCCTACTCCATTTGTAGGATCCACCACAAGGTAAGAGGAAGGAAGAAGCTTTTTCTTTACTAGTTTATACAATGAATGGCTCAGAGTACCCATCCATCTTATCCATTTGGTGTACTCATTCTCTATATTCAATGCCCTTGTATGGACATGATTTTCTTTGTGCACTCTTGCATTGCCTTCCACTATAGATGTGAATAACACACCAAGAACAACAACAATCACAATTTGTTGTTTCAACATTTTTTAGTCTTGAAACCCAATTGAATTGAATTGAATTTTTTGGGGGGAATCACAAGAAGAGAGTTGATAAATAAGACAAGAAGAGGAATACAACTTTTAGAAAACTACTCAAAATCATTTTCAAATGGTTGTGGAAAGCATAATTTCAGCTTTTACAAAGTGCATAGGACTCTATCACATCTTTCTATTCTTGTTTATGCAATATAAAAAACCTCTGCAAAACCATTTAGTGGCTTCCATTAAATGTTGTTATTCTTGAGAGAAATGTAAACCTAATGTTGTTATTCTTGAGAGAAAGCATTCTAAGAAAAGAGAGATTGCCAAGACAAGGAGAAATCGAGCCTTGCAATGACATACCAGTGAGATTCAAAGAAACCATACATTGATGACGATAAGAGAAGAGAATAACCATTGAATTGTAGTGTGATTGATGAGCAGCCCATCGAATAGATAATTTAGAGAGCTCACAAAAAAGGCACACTTGAAAGACAAAAGGATTAAACTCCTGCCCACTATAGTCATGCACGCGAAAAAAATGAACACTGTGCACCTTGCCCTTTTTTATTATTACATCATATGTTTGGAAGGTCAAAATTTTGACCTTCAATTTAACCATGGTTGAAATTTCAACGATATCAGGCCCATTTAAAAAATAAAAATGAATTTAACAACTCAAATAGGAATTTGGTTGAAAATGGGGGCCTAATGTACTAGTGAACTAGTTAATACTAATTGTTGTAAATGTGACAAGCCTTGTTGATTTGTTGGCAATACAAGTTTAGCTTAGGATTGAGTCAAAGAGTTTTAGTTTGAATCAAGTTCTTATTGTAGATGTATTGAGTTAGGTGTCCACAAGTTTTAGTTAGTGTCAAGTTTATGTGTGTGTTGTCAATCATGAAGTAGTTTGTCTTTAATCTAATTAGCAATCATTTAGGAATGTTGTTGACTCAAGCTATTATATAAATTGACATCTATTATTCATTAAATGACAAGCTAGAAATTCTTTCTTTCTCTGTTTTGTTTCTACTATTCTATTTTTCCAATACTAATGTGAAAATTATTATTGCTTATGTAATTTAAGCTTTGAGTTATTGAATACCTTGAGCATGAGAAGCATGCGGATGTCATAGAATTACAAGGAGTGCTACTTGTTCCATATAAGATTGAAACTATCGACCATAGATCAATCCCTATGTTGGAATTATGAATTAAACATCAAGATACTGGGGGGTGAATTAGGATCTTAAACACTTGTACTTTTCACACAGTTGGGACTCAAAATTGAAACAATGATTTTGAGAACCATTATGAAAACTAAGTCTAAATGAGCCCCTCTAAGAGCTTTTCATGCATATGTACCCGACCATCATTTTGAGGCCTATGAAGTGTTTCATGTGTTTAAAACCTTTCATTCAATATATGCATGCATCCTATGATGATAAGTTTTCATTTCAAACCATTTCGTAAAGTGTCATTCTAAGCATTTGTCAAAACTGCATTTTTGGCCAAGTGTCAAACAACAACAAAAAGTCTAACTTGAAATTGAATATCTTTCATCTGGTTAAGTTTTATGACTCTCCACTTTGAGAATGTTTAATATGCATGTCATATAACCTTTGTTTCAGATTTTAAATCATTTCAATATGTCTTGACCATGTTTTAAATCCCTCAAAGTTGGTAGTTCATTGTTGTCGTGTTGATGCACATTGTTCATAATTTCGAGAAGCCCTGTTTGACCAGTTATAACTATGACCCATTTTATCCTATTGCAAAAATATTTTTTGCATTATATTATAGGGGTTAAAGAATTTCTATGTCTCAATTTTGAGCTTATGAAAAATTTTCTTGATTAGTTTTCAAATGCGATTCCAAATTTAACTTCTAAAGTTTTACTGGTAACAAAATATGCAAATTAATGGATAGCCCTGTTCAAGATGCTATAACTTTGAAACAATGATTTATTGAGCCAAATTGATTGTATTACTACATTTTCAATTGAAAATACTTTAGGTGTGCCAGTTTGCAAGTCTTGATGAATCCATCTACACATTTTCCCAGGTTAATTCTATTTGGGAAAATTGTTTTTCTAATAGTGTTCCTAGTTATACAACTCCAAGTAGCCAACTTCATGCACATGCCAAATTTTTCCAATTATTCATCATGAGATTAAATTACAGAATTATACTCTCCACATGATAATGAATCAATACCCCAAATCTTGTTTCTGCAAGTGCCTGTTTGACCTATTTTCAAAGCCAAAACTGAATGCACTTTTATGTTTCTAACATGGTTGATTGCATGACAGTTTGAAGTGAGCAACTTTGATAGTTGATAACTTTTTGCCCTGATATTTTTATGAGGTAAAATCTTACGGGGTAAATTTTATGTATGTGGACCAGAGAACATGAATGCAAGGTTTTAGGGTTTGGATGGGTGTTTTTGTTAGTATTTAAGGCCAGTTTAGAGGCCTCTTCACACAAAGTTGACAATTTGCAGAAAAGGTAAAAGATGTGTCTTGAATGGCGGATTAGTTATCAATGTTAAATAAAATACATATGAGGAGTTAGATGGATCAGTCTAGAGTTTTAGTTGTATGAAAGCAATTTTTTTTTAGCTAGACCAACTTTGGGGCCTGATTGGTCTCATTAGAGCAATAAGACATTGTGAGGATTATACATATATTTTTAAGAGGTCAGAATGATTATTATTGACTACATATTTAATATGCATATATGGTTATTCAAGATCAAATGGGTGGGTGTACTTTATACATTGAATACCATAGACATATAAGCCTCATACATGTTGAGATTTTTCTATCTCTTTCTCTTTTGATTGAATAGAAGATTAAAGTCTTTATCACCAATAGTATGAGAAGATCTCCTCATAAATGGAATGAAGCCTAAAGTTGCAAAAGCCATTTGTGTATTAATTCTATCTTAGCTATAATCAAAGTTTGGTACTGGTTCATCCAGGTTGCCCCCACGCAGATAATAGTTTGTGAGTAACCAAATGCACTGTTGCGCCCAACCTTGAGAAATTTTGCATGAATTTTTCTCCGAACGCTTGGAAATCACAAGGGGAGTATGTTGAATGTCCACAGACCAGAACTGGATGGAGGCAAGTTCATTTTTCAAGGACAATAAACTATATTTTTTTATCTGAATTGGCATTGAATGGAGAGCATGTGCATCATTCATGCAATTGTAGACAAGGGAAGGTCACTTAAATTTGAATCCTCTACCTAATTTTCTCACAAAAACACAATCAAATATCATTGGTTTGAAGTGGAATGCCACTATTTTTCAGAGCATGAGCCTCTGTTACTGTGACATGTACACTATGGAAGTGTTTTCATTGGCTTCTCATGGGCCCTTGGGATGATGCGAAGACATGAAGACGTGTATGAAACGGGGCCCATTTCTCCCCAAGCGTAGGCTAAGTTGTGTTACCATCGACATTTCCTGTGAACCACCAAAGAGAAGTTTTCCTATAGCCAAGTACCGTGTTGTGATTTTTTCATTTCCCTTATCAGAATTACGATTGAAATGAATATCTCCCTCTCTGATTTCATTCTTCTTGAGCAGTGCAATACAAAAAAATAGAAAATTAAATGGATTCTTAATGTCGTTGTTGTTGTTATGAGAAAACACTTGTTATTCCAACATGCCCAAATTTCGTTAGTGTGAGAAGTCAGATATGATTGAAATCAGTATAGTTCTAGGCAAAATCAATGTTGTTATGAGGAGATCATTGTGTGTCCTGCTGTTTGCAAGAGGAAGACATGATCTTATTTTCAAATGAAAGACATCTTGACTGACAAATATGGGGAATACGACCTATCTAATCCATGCACATATCCGCATTTGTAGATTCTGATATATTAGTTTTGAGAAGAGTAAAATGCTGGCTATAACATAAGTACTATTTATAAGCAACAGATCTAATATACTGCATTTGAATGTGGAGCCTGAATCAAAGGGAGTTATTGGACCATTATTTTGACTGCAACCAAAAGCCACTGTTTCCTTATCTGTTTGCGTGTCTATTTGCAAGTATGTGAGAATGAAGATGCTTGCTTGGAGGATATTGTTGAAGTAGAATGTATCCTTTCATAATGAATAGAAGCAGAATTTGAATGCTTAGATTTCAAACTATTGATTTCCCATTTATAGCATTAAAGTGGGAGCAAAATCAAGTGCCTATGTAATGCTGTTCTCTTGTTCCTACAATGACTCACAAAGAAATCAATATGAAGGCAGTAAGGTTAAAGAAAACCTTGCCAGTTTGTAAGCGGTGATGTTGGACTTGACTAGAACCCATGAGGTTTAGAAATAAGTAAATGCAATGGGCATGCATCTAGACTCGACTAGAACTAAGGAAAGGATAGAGAATAAGTAAGTAGAGTGACCAGAAGTGTTGACAAATCATGCGTAGGGGGATTTGTGTGAGAAATGAAAAAGGCGGTAAGTTTTGTTTTATCCCACATGTATGGTGCTTGGGGCTTTCCGCATGTTTTTATACAAGAGCACTTTAATTTAAATGTCTTAAAGTTGGGTGCTTTTTGACAAGGATCTTCTATATGTGAGGAGCCCACTTGGCCAGCTCAATGACCATAAATATTTTTTTACCAAGGTTACTGGCTACCTACAACTAATGTGAGGCAATGATGTGGATCAAGAATGAACAATGCAAACATGTCATGCGGAGGGTGTCGATTGTACAATGCAAACACTTGGCACACGATCATATTCTCATAGAAGATTTGGTAGATTCCAGAGTGGCATTTAAAAATGTGACATCGTAACATGTGTTTGGGGTGCTAAGGTGGCGAGATGAATTGTGGAATAGAAATCAAGGTGCTGAGCTGGATCTAGTTGACACGTGTTGCGTTGGCACATTTTGATGATGTGGCAGATTGTTGACTATGTTACAAAAATGTGACAGTGCAATATGTGGTGGCAGATGGTGATAGGGAGGACACCAAATTGACACACCATATTGCATCACATGGCACGAGATCAATGACTGTCACATAGTCGCCATGGGTAGATGCTCAGAGGTTAATTAATGTGACAATGTGATGAGAAATAGGAGGCTAAAATGTAGCAGCACATCATGGTGACACATGGTGCTTAGGTGGATAGAGGTACTTAGTGTGTTGATAGAGTAGGATGACTGTGCAGGAAAGAGCCAATGGGGTGCTACCACATGTCAAAGGGTCAGTCAACATGGTTTGACCCAAATGGAAAAAAGGGGGAAAAATGAAAAGTACAACAAATTATTTCTTAAATATATTTTTCCTCATTATATGTGTAGGTCATTTTAAATTGAAAATTATTTATATTTTACAGTTCAAACTTTGAAAAAATTATTTTTTTGCAAATTTAAAGGCTCTCTAAATTAGTGTTAGACATGGAATTTCAAACAGATGCCTTGGGCATGTCTTTGAGGTTGACATAAGACTATTATATATTGACGGAAAGCTTTAGGAGTCTATTTTCTAGATATACCATTAGTTTTTGTATAGGTATTAGCAAGTAGGATATATAAGTATATTTTTCTAAGGTTCTCTATATTCTATTATGAGTAGTTTAGATTCAGTTTGTGGCCAAATGGTTAGATGAGCATCCACCAAATTTGGAGAGGGTCTTAGTAGTGATATTATTTTGCATCCAAAGTAGTTCAATATGGATTTTGTTAGAATTTTGATACCAGATTTGATAGTTCATTAGAAAGGGGTTTTTCTCATCATTCTTGAAAGATATTTGTGAGTTTGTTGAGCACAATGATGGGATTTGATCTAGTTTTCAGTTCTAAAGAGAAGAAAGAATCTTTCAAGCAAAAAAAATGAAGGGAGATTAAAGTGGATAGGTGTCAATTTTAGATTAGACATAGGATTCCTTCCTTCTTCTATATCTTTCTTTCATCTCTCATTTTATAGGGTTGGTTCCAATCTATTGGAAGAGCTCTAGCTATGATTCCATCATTCTTCAAACCTTTTTCTTCATGTTTGAATAACATTGTAGTTTCCTTGGAGCAAGTAGTTAATACAATCATCTTTGATGTGTTATTTTGGGCTATTGCATGCACTTAATGTATTTGTTTCAAAGAAATCAATACAAAGATTCTTATCAGAAACTTTCATTCTAAGTCATGTCTCCTTTCTATGGGTTTGTAATTTTTTGTGATGTATGGAAAAAGAAAATATAGTTTAGTTGCAACTTGATTTGAAGTTGTATGTCATTGTGTATTTTGTTGTTGAGTCAAAGAGTTGAGTAAATGCTTAATATGCATTGATAGAATTTCAAGGATCATGGGAGCATTTGATAAGCATGAGACTCATTTTGAATATTGATTTCTAATTTAAAAAGTAAAAGGATAAATCACAATGATATGGTATATGTTTCAACTTGTGCGATACCCAATGGATAAGGGACTAATCAACTAGGAGATCACATGTTCTTGTTGTTGCATAGATGGGTTATGCTGATATCGATCAATTAATCAAAATCATTTTCACTTTCATGTTCTAGAGCTGAGAAGGATAACCCACACTTAGCTTGTCAATCTCATAGGTCATGTTATTATCCATTTCATGCCTTTTTCATTTGCATAAGCATAGAAGATTTGGGGTTTTATTTACTTTTTCCAGATTTAGATGTATGTTTTGAGAATTGGTACCATATAAATGAATTTGAGGTATACCCTCCTAGGTCTTGCAGAGCCTAAATTGAAGGAGTTCAGCTCTATAGTTGGCCAGTGTTCTAGAGAAATTGTGTCCATCATAGGAGATAGATTCCCTTAGATGCAATCTTGTCTTGGTTACCTAGTAGTTGAAATCTATAATGCCCCATCCAAAGATCCTTGGAACAAGGATTCAATACAAGACAAGATTTTTTTTTTTTTTTACAAGTATGAATACACATGACAACATTATACAGGGATAAAAAAGATCACAACAGAAGACTTCACCAACAATCCAAACAATCACAAGATATCTGAATGCCACAACCTAAGTGACAAAACCAAACTAAAGAACAGAAACCTAAGATGACATCAAAACATAAAATCTTTGATCTATTGAATCATGGAACCACTAGCATTCCTAAAGGGTACTCAAAAGTCCAAACTACATTCTCCAAAAAAAAGAGGAGCTACCCCCAATTTTTATGCAAGAGAATAACAACTAATAGTCTCGCAAAAGGAAGTATCTCTTCATGCAGGAAAGTACACTGAGCCACATGAGGAAACAACATCTTGTGCGAGGACATGCTGGAATTAGTAGTCAAAAGCACTACACTAATGTGCGGTTTTCTGTGAGGATTCAGAAAAAGCTGCACAAGGAAACCCAATACACCAGATAAACAATTGCATTCTCATGTGAGAAAGTACAATTTTGTGCAAGGATATGAATCAACAAACCAAAAAATATAAAGATAAAAAGCTAGGGAATAAATTTCCTCCACACCAGGGAGTACTAGATCCATAATCGAGGTGAAGACACTCAAATGAAATAACTAAAAGAAAGAAACTGCATCTAATCATCTAACATAGAAATGAAGGGAAATAACTCAAAGCAACATCATGGTGTATAGAAGCAACATTGTAATGTATTAAAATAATAAACTAAGTGTTCCATTTCTCCCAACCATAATAGCATCATGAGACCATCGTGGGTCCTAACCATCACCCATATGTAACATCCCAAACCACTGACCAAATAGTCAGAGCTATATTATGAGGAAGTTACTACTAAAATGTGCTACAACATAAGAATAAGAAAAAATAGCATGATAGAATTAAAGCATAAGATAATCCTACAAATAAAACTCATCATCTAACGTATGCTAAAGATCACATGAATATGAAATCTAACATACTAAACCAAAGCAATAGATACTTCAATGAAGCAATTCACATCATCTAATCATATGACAAACATCATAATATAGGAATGTGTTAAATAAACTAACATCATCTAAACATTATATCCAAGCATTCCAATGAAAGAATAAATCACAAGAAATCATACTCTGAAACTCAAAGTATTAAGTGAAAAAATCTTGTAATGGTCGCACTAGGACAATAGATCGTCTTTGTACATCAGTACCTAACAGTGGTATAGGTAGCTACTTCTCCCAACCACATAGAACCTGTAGGTCCACTTCTACCATGCTGATGGAGATAATTGTTAGATTGTGGTGACTGATTAGGGAAGTATTGGACATGTAGCATAATTCCTTACTTAGGTTCAGGGTCAGGCCAAGCCTCAACCGAGGGTTTGGGGGTGGCAGTCCCCAATACAGCCAGAGCTGTTAGGCCATGATTGTTTGGGGGTTCCTAATAAAATTTTTTTTGTGCCCTATTTTATTGGGATTTTGGGTTGACATGTAATTATTAATTATAACCCTAAAGCAATAAAAATACTTGTATAAAAGAGCTTAGGGTTAGAGATTGTTTCATTAATGTGATGGAAAAATTGGTTCTTGTAGTGGTATTGAGTTGTAAGGGATTACAGATTGTAATCACATTTGAATCACTAGATCATAATAATATCGAACTTACTATTTGGTGGATGTAGCCTAGGGATTTGGTGAACCATGTTAAATCTTAGTGTCTTGTGTTATATTCTGTGTGATCTATTATTTTTTAATATTGGTTATATTTGCATGTAATTGTTATTTTTGTCAGTGGATTAATCCTAACAAGTGGTATTAGAGAGAGGTTGTTTTTTAGTTATCCTTTGCAGGAAAGTCTCATAGTTGAGTGGGAGTCTCACAATTGAGTGAGAGCGATGGCAGACAAGGGTAAGTTGAGGGTTGACAGGTTTAATGGGCATAACTTTTAGTTATGGAAGATGCAAATGGAAGGCTATCTTTATCAGAATGATTTATGGAAGCTGTTGGAAGGCAAAACCAAGAATCAAGGATCTATGTCAAATGATGACTGAGATCTTTTGGATAGAAAGGTACTTGGAAGCATTCAATTATTCTTGGCACCATTGGCATTTAATATTACAAAAGTAAAGATGATAGAAGAGCTGATGCAAACCCTAGCAAAACTATATGAAAAGCCCTTTGCTTCAAACAAGGTATTTCTCATGAAGCATTTATTTAATATGAAAATTACAAAAGGTGGATCTATTGTAGATCATTTAAATGAGTTTAATAGTATTACTAGTTAGTTATTTTCTATAGGTATCAATTTTGATGAAGAAATTAGGGCTCCTTTGATTTTGTGTTCTTTGCTTGAAAGATGGAATGACTTGGTAATGGCTATGAGTAATTCTATTTGTGGATCTAGTACCCTAAAATATGATGATGTGATAGGTGTCATTTTGAGTGAGAAAACTCATAGGAAAACCTTAGGTGGATCTACATTAGGAAGTTCTTTGAATGAATAAAGTTGAGGTAGAAAAACTGAGAAAGGAAGTAATTCTGGAAATTGTGGGAAATCAAAAGGAAAGTCAAAAGGGAGGAGGTCTTAATTGAGAGGACCAAACAACTACTAGTACTATGGGAAACTAGGGCATGCAAAGAAATATTGCTGGAGTTGAAAAAAAATGAAGAAGATAAACTAGATGGAGACAAGGAGGCAAATGTAGTAAGTAACAAATCTGAAGAGGATGCTTTGCTTCTATCTTTAGAAAGTGTTGATGATTCATGGGTTTTAGATTCTGGTGCTTCATTTTATGCAACACCTTATAGAGGTTATTTCATTGATTATATTTAAGGGGATTTTGGACTTGTTTATTTGAGGGATAATGAACCTTGTCAGATTGTTAGAAATGGAAAAGTTAAGATTAAGTTTCATAATGGGTATCATTGGCTACTACATGAGGTAAGACATGTTCCAAGGCTAAGTAGGCATTTAATTTCAATAAGGAAACTCAGTTATGAGGGTTTTGTAGTTACTTTTAATGATAAAAATTGGAAGGTTTCAAAAGGTTCTCTTGCAGTAGAAAAAGGTGTGAAAGTAGGCACCTTATATCTTTGTTTAGGTCATATTGTTCCTTCTACTTTAATTATTTCAGAGAAAAATGAATGTTCAGGAACAATTGCTACAATTGAGTAGGGAGAACAAATAGCTGTTGTAAATTTTGATATAAAACTATGGCACAACAGACTTGGGCACATGAGTGAGAAAGGTATGAAAATACTTCATTCAAAGAAAGTTTTACTAGGTTTGAAATGTGTTAATGTGGATTTCTATGAAATTTGTGTGTATGAAAAATAAAAGAGAGTGAGTTTTGTGAAGACTAGGAAGGAAAATAAAAAGGAGAAATTAGAGCTTGTGCATACCAATATATGGGGACTGGCTCAGGTATCTTCCCTTAGTGGCTCTCATTATTATGTTACCTTTACTGATGATGCAACTAAAAAAGTATGGGTTTATTTTCTTAGAGAAAAATCTGATGTATTTCAAACTTTTAAGAAATGGAAATGCTTGGTTGAAAATGAGACTAGTAAGAAATTAAGATGTCTCAGATCTGATAATGGTGGTGAGTATTGTAGTCATGAATTTTAAGATTATTGCTCCACTAATGGTATTTGTAGATAGAAAATTGTTCCAAAGATTTCACAAGAAAATATAGTGGTGGAACGCATGAACACGACTATAGTGGAGCGTGTAAGGAGCATGAGGTTGCATGCTGGGTTGTCCTTACACATGTGGACAGAGGCTATCAATACTACTGTGTATTTGATTAATAGAGATCCCTCTAATACTTTGGGTTGTGGTATTCTAGAGGAAGCATGGACTGGTAAGAAGGTGAGTTATTCTTTTCTCAAAACCTTTGGTTGTGAAGCATTTGCTCATATAGATTCTAAAAATAGAACCAAGATGGAAGCTAAGTCAAAGAAATGTGTATTTGTTGAATATGATATTAATGAATTTGTTTATAGGCTTTGGAATATTGAAAATCATAAAATTGTAAGAAGTAGGATGTCATATTCAATGAGAAAGTATTGTACAAAGATCTGTTGTAGTAGCATGAGAAGAAAGAAGATGATTATGTAGTGGTGGATGATACTCCAAAAGATGATGTTCCAACCATTCCTCATGATGTATAACAAGGTCCACAATAACACATACCACACATACCAGTGGATCTTAGATGGTCAAAAAGGCAAATTAGACCTCTAGAAAGATCTTCTCTCTCTTTGTATTCTATTTTACTTACTGATACTCGTGAACCTAAATGTTACGATGAAGCTGTACAAGTGGATATTAAGATTTAGTGGAAGTCTGCAATGAAAGAAGAAATGGACTCATTGATAAAAATAAGACTTGGGATTTATGTAAATTGCTTGTAGCTAAAAGGGCTTTAAAGAATAAGTGGGCTTACAAGTCAAAAGAAGAGGATGGAGGTACGAAAAAATTTAAAGCCAAGTTCATTGTAAAAGGATTTACATAGAAAAAGTGCATTGATTTTGATGAGATATTTTCATTTGTTGTTAAGATGACTTCTAGCCATACTATTTCAAGTATTGTGGCTACTAAAATTTGCATTTAGAGTAGCTTGATGTTAAAACAACCTTCATTCATGGTGATTTTGATAAAGAGATATATATGGCTCAGCCACAAGGATTTAAGGTCAAAGGTAAGGAGAACTTAGTGTGCAAATTGAAGAAAAGTTTATATGGTTTGAAGCAAGCACCTCGACAATGGTATCTGAAATTTGATAGTTTTATGCATGAGCATGGATACAATAGGTGTCATTTAGATCATTGTGTTACTTTAAGAGGTTAGATGATGGTGGCTACATTATTTTATATTTATATGTTGATGATATGCTTATAGCTAGGTCTAACATGGATCAGATTAAGGGGCTAAAATGATAGTTAGCACATGCATTTTCTATGAAGGATTTGGGGGCAACAAAAAAAATCTTTGGTATTCAGCTTTGTAGAGATAGGAAGAATAAAAAATTGATGCTATCTCAGGCTGATTATGTTGAGAAGGTGTTGCAATGTTTCTCTATGGAGAATGCTAAAGTTGTCAGCACACCTTTACCTGGTTATTTGAAGTTGACTAAGGAGATGTGTCCCAAGACACAAGAAGAGAAGGATAAGATGTCCAAGGTACCCTATGCTTGCACTGTAGGAAGTTTGATGTATGCTATGGCATATACAAGGCTAGATATTGCCCATTTAGTGGGAGTCATTAGCAGATCTATGAATCATCTAGTAATTGAGCATTGGAATGCAGTCAAATGGATTCTCAAATATTTGAGAGGAGCATCCAGTAATTGTTTACACTTTGGGGGCTCTACTATTGATTTACAGGGCTATGTTGACTCAGATTTGGTAGGGGATATTGATACTAGGTAGAGTACTATAGGTTATGTCTTTATTGGTGGTCGGGCAGCCGCGAGCTGGGTTTCTAGGTTACAGAAGGTTAATGCTTTATCCACTACAGAGGCATAGTATGTTACTACTACAGAGGCATCTAAGGAGATGATATGGCTTTAGTTCTTCTTAGAATAATTGGGACACCCTTAGAAGGATAATTATTTGTTTACAAATAGTCAGAGTGCCATTCATCTTACAAAGAATTCAGCTTTGTATTCAAAGACAAAACACATACAGTTGTGGTAGCATTTCATTTAGTTAGTTTTGGAGGATGGATAGTTAAAGCTGAACAAGATACATATAGATGAAAATCCAACATATATGTTTACAAAGGTAGTAACAAGGGAGAAGCTGAGCTCCTCTTCATCTTCAGTTGGTCTTTTAGACTGAACATGAACAAAAGAACAACAAAGTCTAGAGTGGTTTGATCCAGTAGGAGCCTTAAGGAGTAGTGACATAGCTACAAGATTAGTCTCCAAGTGGGAGATTGTTGTTTAGTGTGGAGCTTGATCAATCCCCAAGGGGGAGATTGTTAGATTGTGGTGACTAATTAGGGAAGTACTATACATACTCCATAATTCCTCGCTAGGGTTCGGGTCTGGGCCAAGCCCCGAGTGGGGGTTTGTGGGCAGCATTTTTGGTCAACATGTAATTATTAATTATAAGCCTAAAGTGGTAAAAATACTTTGATAAAAGAGTTTAGGGTTAGGGATTATTTCATTGTTGTGATGCAAAAATTGGTTCTTGCGGCAGTATTGAGCTATAGGGGATTACAGATTGTAATTAGGTTGTAATAATTGAATCGTAGTAATATCAGGCTTGTCATTTGGTGGATGTAGCCCAAGGATTGGGTGAACTATGTTAAATCTTGTTGTCTTATGTTATTTTTTGTGTGATCTATTATTTTCTGATATTGGTTATATTTGCATGTAATTTTTATTTCTATTTGTGGTTTAACCCTAATAATAATGATGCAACCAAAAAAACATAAAGAAAACATCCATGGCTAACACTCACGCAAAGTAGTAAAATGACTGCAACCAAGATCATGAGGCAATGCAATTATAATAGGTCTTGGTTAGACACTCAATGGGCTTCTATGTCGGGACTAACATCATGGAGAGTTTCTTAGCATCGAAAAGCCCACGTTCAGATCATGTGTCCTCAAACCTAAATGGGTGCTCGCACTTTGTGTCCTCAACATAATTGGGTGCTCACACATTTTATTATTTTAAGTTGTATTACCACTCACAAATTTTATTTAGTTATCACTTGATTAAAGCTCCCTCTGCCAACATATGATGTTAGCCAACCTATGGTGCCATGATCGCTAGGTTGCAAGATAGAAGCCTTGTCCATATGCTACCCTACCCTACTCGTGCTCATTCGATGATGAGTGCCCAAAGGCATGAGTATTCCCAACCCAACCCCAATGATCATAACTCCTAGAAGTGCAATGGAAGGTTGGACATCACAAGTCACCCAAAAAATGCATATGCACATGCTCATGTGTAGTGCACCACCATCATGAAGATCATCACACAAGGACAAGATGAGAGCACAATGCAAAAATACACTCAATTGAAAATAGACTTGGGAGGAAAGATTTTGCATGAATTCCAAAGACAATAAACACAAATCCAAAAGACAATAAAAGCATACATCATGAACTCACTCAATTAGCCTCAATCTAGGAGTATGAATTCTACATGAATCCCAAGGATGCAACAAAACCAAACATCATGAATTCACCCAACCAACCTCAATCTGAGAGTATAGATTCTACATGAATCCCAATGATGCAACAAGAACAAACATCATGAACTCACTCAATTAGCCTCAATCTAGGAGTATGGATTCTACACAAATCCTAGCATCCACGAAACGATAACAAGGGTCTAAAAGAAACAATAACACCAGGTATAAAATCACTCAACCAAACAAAAAATTGGGAGTACAGATGTGACATGCATCTCAATCCCAATGCAAACATAAAAGTGCAACAGTTTTTTGACTAACATCCTATGGATAGTCTAAGTCCACGACCAACATCATACCAAGAAACCCAAGAAAATTGGGCAGTGCACAAATCGAGGTAAAAACCCCCAAAATTGGAAAACATCAAAATTAATACCCATTTGATCTTAAGGCATATGAAGCAGAAAAATACAATAAAATTTGGGATTGGAGTCCATATGCAAAAATGACTAGCATAACGGTGCAAAACCCGAAACCCTCAACCCAAAAACTAGGGAAATGCTCATACCTACCCAACCAGGTAGAGCTAGCATACAAAAACAGAGGAGAACACTAGCTCTCAGCCTTCTAAAAAATGGATACAAAAAATAGAAGAAGAAATAGAACTAAAATAATAAAATGGGAGAACCCTACCTCATAGCCAAAAGGGAAAAATAGGAATCTGAACCATAAAATAAAAATCCTCTAGAAGTAGCCAAAAATTGGGGCAAACCAAGGTCTCCCTAAGTTGGAACTAATGAGATCAACCTCGCTACAATCTCACACCTGTAGCTCCCAAAATGAATAGAATAGTAATTCCTCATTAAGAGGATTGTTCTATTTTAATCTCAAACTTTTTAATTCAAAAGTGAGAAGTAAGGAATTAAATTCCTCTTTGGATACTTATTCACTTTTCAAGTGAATAATTGATGAGGGCAAATAACCAACCAACCTAGTTAAACCCCAAATTGACCCAAATGAAAATAGGCTAATCCTAGTAATAGGAATTCATCTATCACAAAGTTGCTAGAAATAAAAAAATAATTAAAATAAAGCTCAAAACCCAAAATCACAAAAATTTCCTTAATAAATTTCATGATAATGTGAATCTCTAAAAGCACAGACATGCTAATAGGTCTAGTCACATATTGCAAATGAGTTTGGTTTTAATCAAATCATGGGAAGGCTTAATTTAAATATTTTAAAAAATACGTTGACATATAGGGACAATATTGGTAATTATGAACAATTGAATCACTAAATCCATATGCCACTACTAGGGATATAAATCCTGGACACTAAAATAAGTGATCAAGTGCAATTGGATATAATAACATAGCTGAAGCAATAAATACATTAAATCACCTAATATAACTATTTATTTAATTATAGTGAAATAATCTATTTACATCACTCACTTTTGCATACAACATAATTAAGCAAGAATGAAGTAAATAACCATAACATTAAATCCATAACATAAAAAAATCAGAGATATGTCCAAATACTGGATAACCAAATATCATCATAAAATATTTTGTCATCTCAAAATGGTAACATCATGCAAATATGATCAACTAAACAACATAGTAGTCTAGCATCTATGATACTTAAATCAAAGTATAACATCCAACGCTCAGGTCATCTAAAACATAAAACATAATGAGTAACAAGTATCTCTTGGATCAAAATATAGCAAGGTAAATATCCACAACACATAACCAATGAATCCAACATGGACAATCCATCCCTAATTATTTAAGCATTTAATAATGGTCAATTACACAACATCAAAAGACACTTAAAATACATAAGCAAACATAGTCAAAAACATGACTAACCACCGCTACAGGAACATAGTCCACTATAGTAGGGTAATAGTAAATAGTGCAATCTCTACACACATCTCACAGTAATCATGAAATAATCCCATGATACCACATTGATCCTGGTAAACACTGGCAGAAACCTCAATGAACCATAAATCGCATCATAATCTCATAAATTAGCAATAAGCATAATCAAAGCAACTGATATAGTAACCTAAATCCAATCACCTCATGGGTGTAGACCAGTTATGGTCCCAATCATGATCCCTTCTCAAGGACATATAAAAAAGGTTGCATCCATTAGGATGACTTACAAAAGTCAAATGGGAGAGGTACTACAAAATCTCTATTAAATCAAGAGCCAACAAAATGGCGACTCTATTGGGGATGTATTAAATATCTCTAGTAGACAGTGAAAAGAGATTCAATATAGCAAGAAGGAAGGCATGAAAAATATTTTTCTACAGAAACAAGGATGTGATGTGTTTTCCATTTTCT
The DNA here is from genome assembly GCA_028749045.1 of Cupressus sempervirens. Lineage (NCBI taxonomy): Eukaryota > Viridiplantae > Streptophyta > Pinopsida > Cupressales > Cupressaceae > Cupressus > Cupressus sempervirens. The sequence goes on along the minus strand of CM053786.1, from coordinate 85,444,846 downwards.
TGTTGAATATTCATGTCTCCTAGTAATGCCTTATTAATGACATCCATACTTTAAGAGTTGGATGAAATTGTATGCTACAACCATAGTAAGTTTATTATAAATCAATTTAGCTAGGTAGTGTTCCAAAGTATTGTTGTAAAATTCAGAGTCAAGAATGATCAAATTTGGTTCTATTTTCCAAGTGTGTAAATCTTCAAAGGTGGTTTGATGGTTTGCAAGTTTTCCACAAGCTAAAAGTGTGGTTTAGATTTGTCAAGTAATCAACTGTGTTTCAAAATATTGTCTCACAATTGTGAGTGATAGCTCTTGAAGATCTCTATGGCAGTTGTAAAGTGGCTTCATGTAAATGTTTTAAAAGATTTTCAACATTTTTTTTGGTAGCTTTGAAGCTTTTAATAGTTCTTGGAAAAGAAAGTTATATTTCTTGATTTACAAGTTTTGGTGTTGTATGCTTATGATATTTTATGGAAGTTAAAGTGTGAAAAGGTAAATCACAACAATGATTTTACTGTCATCATTCAAGGAAGTCGTGGATCTTCATGGTTTTTATGTATGGTGTGAAGAAGTAGCACTAAAGAGAGAGGTAGAATTTTTTTCAAAATGGATTCAAAATGGATTCAAAATTTGGATCTAAAAATGGTTGTTTTACAAGTTGTGACAATGTTCTTGAAGAAGTTGTTATGTTGAAAAGGAACTTCATAATCAAATCATTACCTTCATGTAAGAAATATAGTAGGAAATATAAAAGGTCTAAATGATGTTCAAGTCTACATGAAGTTTAAGTTAACACTCATGAAGCTTCATGTTTCTTTAAGAACTAAGGAGTCTTCATGGCCTATTGTCTTCCTAGAAGTTTTCATGTCTGATTCATTTGATTGGCCAACATATTTGAGATTACAAAAGGCTATACAAATTATAAAAAATATCAAGAAGATGAAGAGTGATTCATATAACAATAGATATCATATTGAATCATCGAATAGCGATAGTGAATATACTTAAAACCATAGTGGATGTGATGAATCCATAGGTGATGATAGTTTATCTTTCGATTGTGGAGATAAGGATTCAAGATTTAGCAAATCAGATGATTGTACTTAGCATGAAAGAGATCGATATATAACTGAAAATGAATCATGCGACAATATGTATGAGAGTGAAAAATCTCTAACAAGAGTAGGGATAATGCTTCTTGTGATGAAAATGAGTATGTTGAGGTACCTATTGTTTAGGTATTGTATAGAGAAGAGGAAACATGCTATGATAAGGCTTCTATTTTTTTAGATTGTTCTACTGATGATACTAGTGTTATAAGTATTTTAGATCATCTGGATTATGATCATAGCCAAGGAGAACAAACTTGTGATGAAGTCTTGCTAAACACTGATGAAATTTCAGTACAATTGGCTCATGATTTTGAAAGATATGCAAACATTTCTAAGGATGCCCTTACTTTCTCTTGTTATGTTTCCCCCTATAATGAAGTCCTTTCCACAAAGTTTGATGTTGAAAGTAATACAAAATCAGAATATTTTGTGTCAAGTTTTTGGAGGTGTACATGACAGTAGTTTAGATGCAAATACACATGATAATTTATTTGGTATGGAAAATATTAAGGGGAGATTTAGTACTAATTCAAATTCTTCTCATACTGATGATGCTGGAAAGGAAAGGACTAGAAGTTGTGATTTTGATTGTGAAGTTTCCTTTCATGCTCACAAAGCCCATGGTAGTGAGTTTGATGCATCCAAATTTCACTCTAAGAATTTATTTGAGAAAGAAAATGATAGTAATCAATAGGCTATGAGTAAACACTTTCATGATAGTTCTCATAATTCGGTAACCGATCCATTATTTGAAGAATGTGAAAGAGTTTAAGAACATGTTAAATCTGATAGGATGACAAACAAGATTTCAAATGAGGAGAAATCATATTTCATATATCCTTCACATTAGGTTACACAAGGTGAGCTACAAATTCATGATGTGTGTAACTCCTTGAATCAAGTAGAATATGAAACCTTTGTGTTTCCATTGGATAGCATGCATAAGTCTTTTGATGGCAATGAATTTGAGTATGATGTTGAATTCCAAGAGCATGTTGATCCATCCTTTCATAGTGAGCATTATGATAATTTTCATTCTCATTCTCATGCACTATGAAATTGAAGAGGTTGAGTTTGTTTTGCCAAGTGATTTGATTAAAGATGTTAATCTAATTGTTGAAACTGATAGAAGTGATGTTTCTATATTTCCTGATGAAAGTGCAAATAAAATTCAGGTCTATGATAGAGGTAAGATTTTTTTTTTGAAGTTACGATGGCCTGGGGCCTTCATTTGTATAGTTTAGGAGTAGTTTTCTTGCTTTCAATAAAGTCATTTGAGTGAAGGTTTTCGAGAAGCCAACTTCTTCTAGAGATCTAAATCCTTGCTACTCACAAGGGACATGAATCCCTATAAAGGGTAATTGTTGGGACTCAAAATTGAAGCACTAATTTTGACTACCATTTTGAAAGTTGAGTCTAAGTGAGCCCCTATAAGAGCTTTTCATGCATATGTACCCAATTGTCTTTTTTAGGCCTATGAAGTGTTTCATGTGTTTAATAAATTTCATTAAGTATATGCATGCATCATATGATGATAAGTTTTCATTCCAAACCATTTCGTAAAGCATCATTTTTGAGCATTTGTCAAAATTGCATTTTCGCCTGAATGTCAAACAACAATAGAAAGCCTAATTTGAAATTGAATATCTTGCAATTGGTTAAGTCTCATGAATCACCACTTTTGGAGTGTTTAGTATACACATTAGAGAACCTATGTTTCAGATTTCAAGTTATTTCAATATGCTTTAACCATATTTTGAATCCCACAAACTTGGAAATTCATTGTTATAATGTTGATGCACATTGTTCAAAATTCTGGGAAGACTTGTTTGACCAAATCTAACTTTGACTCAATTGATCATATTGAGAAATTAGTTTTTGAATTACATTCTAGTGGTTAGAGAATTTCTATGTTTTAGTTTTGAGCCTATGAGGAATTTGTTTGACTAGTTTGCAAAGGCAATTCCAAATGCAGTTTCTAAAGTTTTACTGGTAATAGAATATGCAGATTGATTGATAGCCCTATTTAGGATACTATAACTTTGAAACCATGATAGATTGATCCAAATGGATTGTACCACTCCATTTCATACTAAAAATACTTTAGGTGTGTTAGTTTGAAAGTCTTGACAAATCTATCTGCACATTGTCCTAGGTCCATTCCATTTGTGAAAATCATTTTTATGCTTGTGTTCTTAGTTATCCAACTCCAAGTAGCCAACTTCATGTGCTTGGCAAATTTTTCCAGTTATTCATCATGAGATTAAATCAAAGAAATATAATCTCCACATGAAAATGAATCATTATCCTAGATCTCGTTTCCCCAAGTACCTATTTGACTTGTTTTCAAAGCCAAAACCAAATGCACTTTTATGTTTCTAACATGGTTGATCGTAGGACAGTTTGAAGTTAGCAACTTTGATGGTTGATAATTTTTGACCCTAATATTTTCATGTGGCAAAATCTGATAGGGTAAATATACATGGACTAGATAACATGATTGACTACTTTTTTAACATGCATATATGGTTATTTAGATACACACTAAATACCATGGACATACAAGTCTCATACATGTTGAAACTTTTCTATCTCTTTCTCTTTTGATTGAATAGAAGATTAAAGTATTTATCACCAATAGTATGAGATCTCCTCATAAATGGAATGAAGCCTAATGTTGCAAAAGGAATTTGTGTATTAATTTGATCTTAGCTATAATCAAAGTTTGGTATTGGTTCATCCAAGTTGCCACCCACCTAGATAATAGTTTGTGAGCAACCAAATGCTCTATTGCACCTAGCCTTGAGAAATTTTGCACGACTTTTTCTTCGAATGATTGGAAATCACAAGGGGAGTATGCTGAATGTCTGCAAACCTGAATTGCATGGAGGCTAGTTATTTTTTCAAGGGAAATAAAGTATGTTTTTCATCAGAATTGGTACTGAATGGAGAGCATGTTCATCCTTGATGCAATTGTAGACATGGGAAGGCCACTTAAATTTGAATCCTTTGCCCAATTTTTCTTGCAAAAAAAAAAGGAAATGTCATTGGTTTGGAGTGGAATACCATGATTTTTTAGAGTATGAGCCTCTATTACTATGATGTGTACACTGTGGGAGTGTTTGCATTGGCTCCTCATCGGCCCTTGGAATGATGTAAAGACATGAAGATATGTGTATGAAACAAGGCCCGATTCTCCCCAAGTGTAGGCTAAGTTGTGTTACCATTGACATTTCCTATGAACCACCAAAGAGAAGTTTTCTCATAACCAAGTAGTATGTTGTGAGATTTTCATTTCCCTTATCAAAATTAAAATTGAAATGAATATCTCCCTATGCAATTTCATTTTTCTTGTGTGGTGTAGTACAAAACTATATAAAATTAATGGATCTTTAATGCCATTTTTGTTGTTATGAAAAAACACAATTATTCCAACATGCCTAAATGTCATTAGTGTGAAAAGTTCAATGTGATTGAAACTAGTATAATCTTGGCTGAAAGCAATCTATTCATGAGGAGATTATTGTGTGTCCTACTATTTGAAAGAGGAAGACATGATCTTGTTTACAAATGAAAGACATCATGATCAACAAATATGGGGAATATGACCTACCTAATTTGCGAACAAATCCTCATTTGCAAAGTATGATACCATTTAAGCAATAGATATGATATTCTGCATTTGAATGAAGAGCCTAAATCAAATGGAGCTACTAGGTATATGTAAGATCATGGTGTGCCAAAAAGTGGTGATGTGAAAAAAATAGAGTTTGAAAATTTCTCAAAGCATTTCAAAATCTGCTCTGACTTTTTTTCACCTATCTAGGTACCAAACTTGGAAAGTAAGGTCCGACCCTTATTGGATATCCGATTCGATATTGGATATTTGATATGACATCAAATACTTGATAAAGATTTAAAAGTATATAGTATGAAATATATATAAAATAATATGAAATAATAAATTAGTTATTACATTATATAATTATAAAATAATAAATATATATTATATTATTTATGAAGATTAATATTTTTATATTTCGAATATCATTCACAAATATTAATATAGTATAATATAATATAATAGTATAATATAATATAATATAGTATAATGATTAAAGAAAAAGAGAATAAGAGAAAATTTCTGTGTTTAGCAATCCCCTATTAAATTTGGTGATTCCATAAGTTTTTGGCCATGTCAGATAGTGACCCACTGGCATTCGATGCTGGCATCATCCAAAACTCTAAATGTCATGACAAGGTAACGGTGGCGAGCATAGAAGGTATGTCCGTCCATGACCTGGCATATAAGGATGATCCCAGGAATGCTCACTCTCCTTCCCTTAACACCAGCATTAATGTTCCATCTACTAGCACAGATGGATCTGCTTCACTTAGTAATAATCCACTCGTGTTCAACTCAAATTTTGAGGATAATTTAATACTACTAGATCTCATGGTAGTACTGGTAAACTGAGGACCTTCCTAGAGGCTGTTGTTAATTCAACCCTTACAACTCCAGAGCCCGTTTCACCACCCTTGCTCAGAATGAAAGCTCAACCAAGGGTAATCAATTTGGGGAACCTTATTCTTTTCATGTTGCTCCCAATCTTGAGATGTTAGCTGAAATTATAGGTGAAAAGGAGAGGTTAAAAAAATACTGCCATTTTCTTCTCTACGATGGAAATTGATAAGGTCCCTGTGAGAAAGTTCCTTGTTTATTGGTTTTATAACTATTGGCACTTGAAACTCATATATCAAATATCATTTTGCAGGACAATTCAAAAGGGATTGTTTGTTGTTTTCTTTAGTATTACTAAATCTCAGCTAGCCATCCTTAAAAAAGAATATTGGATTTTTGGGAACACCACTTTTCAAGCCCTACCATGAATGCCGAGGCTAATTTAGATGAAATAATTGCTCTCTTGGCCCCCAAATGGGTCCTTATTAAGAAAATCCCACCCTTTTTGTGGAGATTTATTCCACAACTTGTTGAGCCACTTGGTAAATTCCTCCACATGGATGATTTTTCTCGATTGATCCCCCATCTTGATGCTAGGGTTTTGATTGCCCTAAAACTGGGCCATGATTTTCCTAAAGAGCTTTCAATTTCCATTGTTGATGAAATTATTTCTTGCCCTATTGAAACCCTTGGAGGGCTAAATGCTTGTTTTCTTTGCAAGAGAGAAGCACATCTTAGGAAAGATTGCCCTATTATTGGCAACAAAGGCCCTAAAAATCCTAAGACTTTGAATACCCCGACTTCCACCCATTTGAACTCTTCCTTTGCTAATGCCAACATCTCACCTCCTCCCTTCACCTTCTCACAATCCTTTCCCTACTCCTTACCAATGCCAGCCTCTAATAATGCTTCTTTCTCCAACATCATAGATGCTTATGGTTTTCAAGCGGTAACTAAAAAGGGGAAAAATTGCTCAAATAAGATAGTTTCAATGACTAGTGTGCCTATGGTATCACCTCCCCAAAGTAGTAGCTCGATTGTTTATCCTCAGGTTTTAGATAGTACTCTTGCCCCCCCCCCCCCCCCTTTTGATCCCCATATCTCCAGCCACTCTTAAACCTCCTGCAAAAATTTTCAAGGAAATTTTTGATGACTTTATCCTTGAAGTCATTCCTACAGCTCCATCACAAGTTAAAAACCAGTCGTTAAGATGAGCTAACTCCTCTCCTTGTCTCTCCAATAGCGAGGATTTTCCTACCTCTAAGAAGAAAGGGAGACCTCCTAGTTCTAAAAACAAGAATAAGGTTAATAATAATCGTCCCCACATTGAAGATGTTACTCCTATGGAGGATAGTGGAGAACCTGTAGCATCTAACTCTAACAAATTTTCTCAATGAATTGTATTTCCTAGAATATTTGTGGACTTGAATGTCTTGATAGAAAATTTCTTATTAAAAGTTTTCTAAGTACTAGGAATAATTTAGAATTCATCATGTTGCAGGAGGTTAGGTCTACCGGATTTATGTTAGAATCCAATCTTAATTTCGTTTGGAGAGATGCTATTAAGTTCTTCACTAACCACCATCAGGGAAGAGGAGGTGTTTCTATCTTAATCAACCCTAAATGGGGTCCTCACATTAAGAGTTCTAGCTTCTCTCCTTGTAATAGAGCTATCTGGATTATTTTCAATTATAATGGTTTTGATTTTGGTATATGCTCTTTGTATGTTGCTAATGATTATATTGATAGAAGCATATTTTGGTTATGGCTTGGTTTGCTTCTTGATATCCCTTGGATTTTTGGAGGGGATTTTAATATGATTGAGCACTAGGAGGATAAAATGGGAGGCCTTCCCTTTTCTTAGAAGGAATAAGAGAAATGAGCTTGGAATACCTTCAAATTTGCTAAGTCTCTTTTTTAACCCTTAGCTGGGAATAAGAAGAGGAACCTGGTCTCTAGTTTACTTGGTGCAATTTTCAAAAAGGTCAGTATAGAATCTACTCTAGGCTTGATCGGTTCTACCTCAACAAAAAATTATTCTTTTTTATCCTTGAAAATCTTAATAATTTGGTGCTGGTCTCTCTGACCACTCTCTTGGACCACCACCTGATTTTGATATCATCAATTTCAGTTGTTTCCCCATCCATTATAATCAGGGAGATCACAAATTTATTCTTAATACTAGTCTTTTAAATGATAAAGAGGTTCTCACTGCTATTGATCTTATAAGACTTATTACCAATTCCCATTATCTTTCCTTGTCACACATTGATTGATGGAACATGGATATCTCTGCTTGGCAGATTCTTCTAAAAATTGTTGGTCGAAAAAAGGCCAAAGATTTTAGATCTAAAGAGTCTTGCCTTAATAGTCATCTATATAATGCCAAAAAAGATATTCAAAATAATCCTGATGATCCTCACCTTTGCCATCAATTGGTCCATGCTAAGAATGCTCTTCTTGAACATCAACATCATAAAGCCCTAGGAGCCAAGATTCATTCAAGAGCCCATTGGCTTCAATTTGGGGATAGAGGTAGTAAATTTTTCTTTAATTTTATTAAACATAAGTAGGCAAAGGAAAATATAGATAAGCTCCTCATAAATAACCAGATGATTATGGATATTGACACCATTATAAATGAATTTGCCTAGTTTTATGAGAATCTTTTCATTTTTGAGGATTCCCAAGAAGTTAATGCCCTCAGAGGTCAATGCAAAAATTTGATTCCCAAGAGAATCTTAGTTATTGATGCTTCCTTCCTTGGACAACCTATAACTATTGAGGAAATCAAGAATTTGATTAACTTCTTTAGCAATGATAAAACCCCTAGCCTTGATGGGCTGCCTATGGAGTTCTATAAGCATAACAACAAATGGATTTGTAAAGTTTTACTTAACGTTTACATTGAAGCCATTGATTCTGGGACTCTAGGTAGGAATATTAACACTAGGATTATCAAACTTATTCCCAAAGAAGGTAGTAAATCCCTCATTAAAAATCAAAGACCCATAACTCTATTGAATGTCTCTTATTAAATTCTTGCCAAGATTATGTCTCAAAGATTGGAGTCCATTCTTCCTAACTTTGTCTATCCTACTCAAATTGGTTTTCTCAAGGGATGATATATCCTTGAAAACCTGATCACTGGTTGGGAGGCTCTTAATTGGGCTAAGCATACTAACCAAAATGTGGCTATGTTTTTAATGGATTTTGAAAAGGCCTATGACAAAATTGAGTGGAGTTTCATCAATATGATGCTTGAGGCTTTTGGTTTCCCCTCCTTCTTTTTTAACGTTGTTAGAATGCTTCTTAAAGATGCCTATGCTCAAATTGGTATTAATGGTTCTCTGTTAGCTCCTTTCCCTTTGAGCAGGTCTATTAAACAGGGCTGCTCACTGGCCCTAGCCCTGCTTCTGAGGCTTTCTTTTATATTCTAAGGGATAAATCTCTTTCCCCAGTGGTTAGAGGTATCACCCTCCCTAATAATAATGAGATTACTAATGAAACTTCTCTTTATCATGAAGCCTCTGAAGCCAATTTTCAAGCCATGATTAATAAGCTAAACTTCTTTTGTAAAATATTAGGAGCTCAGCTATCTCAATCTAAGTCTATATGTCTTGGATGGGAGAACAAACCTCCTATTTGGTTTGTAAAATTTGGCTTTCAATGGGGTGGCCCCTCAAAGATAGTCAAATACCTTGGCATCCCTTTCTCTATTGTCCCCTCCTTAAAGGAGATGTGGAGCTAGATTAAGGATAAGATATTTAACAAGCTTAATAAATGGCATAATAGGTCTCTATCTCTTGCTGGTAGAATCCAAGTCTATCAAAAGATTCTTTCTTCTTACAATATTTATTGTGCCTCTACTTGGATGTTTAGTGATTACCAAGTGCTGGAAATTCAAAAATCTATCAGGAATTATCTCTAGTCAGATGGTAAAGGTAACAATAATACCCACTTTGTCAAATGGAAGTGGTGTCATGTTAACAAGCTCCTTGGGGGTCTCAGGCTTAAAGAACTAAAGCTTAGTAGTATTGCCTTGGCCTCCAAATGGATCTTTCATGCTTTGGAAGGACATGACCCTTGGAAGGTTCTGATTCATAGTAATATTGAGAGAGGGTATCCTAAAAATGCTAAATTTTGGAAGAATATTTCTCTTTCTGACCTCATATGTGGTGACTTTCCTGTCATTGTTCAAGGCTCTCTTATTTTTAAATCCATTTGAAAATCTTAGAACCATGTCAAGCATTTCATCACTAACAAAAATTTCTTTAATGATAAGTCCCTTCATGGTGAAAGATCCATTTGGTGGAACCTTAAGCTAGGTAATAACCCCCTTGCTCTTACCCAAGGCTATTCTGCTAAGTTTTTCTCTAACCATGGGATGAAATCGTTTATTGACATCTTTGAAAAGGATAGCCTTATCCAGTGGCATGATTTAAAAAGAAAATTTAACCTTCCAAATTCTCACAGGAAGACTTATAATATGATTCTTAAAGCTTGTAAGGATATTCCTACAATTTGTCACATTGATTCTGATAGGTTCCTTAATATTAAATGGCCTAGTGGAATTATTTTGCCCAATCTTAAGGCAAAGAACATTTACAATGTCATCAATCACAGTGAAGAAATTATCTGTCACTTTAATAATTCCTAGTATATTGATTTAAATGTTTCTGCTCCTAGTAAACTTCTTGATTTTAGCTGGAAAAGTTCAATTGATCCTAAAATCAAGTATTTTAGATGGTTGTTGATGCTAAACAAGCTTCCAATTAGAAGCACTTTTTTCTAATTTTAATTACTGTAGCATTTGCAAAGCCCCAGAAATAGGAAGACATTTTTTTTATTGCAGTTTTGCTAAGGAGGTTTGGCTAATGTTTGGTATCTCTATACACTCTACTTTTAGTGTTTTTGAAATCATTGCTGGTTTTATTCATAATGCTAAAAAAGATGTTAACATGTTTTGGGACATTCTTTTAGCTAATATCTTATGGCAAATTTGGAAGTGCAGAAATGAAGAAAGGTTTCAAAATACCCCCAAATTGCTTACTGAGTCTTTTTGAAGTCTCACTTATTTCAAAATTTTCTTGCAGGTGCAATTTGCTATGAGAACCAACAAGGCTAAATTCAAAAGTTTACTTAAGGATGGATATGCTACATTTTTTTCTCATGAGGTTAAAGATGGGTACCTTTGGAGGCAGCACTTGGACAATATCCACACATTTAATCAAACTCTCAGTCTCATCAGCAAAGAAATCAAGAGACCCTCTCATGGATCTAATGGAGAGATGATGAACATGCTACAACAAATCCAAGATTAGAAGAATTTGGTCTAGATGGAAGGCCTGATAGGGTGGATAGCTTGGTTTGACACCATTGAAGATGTGCTCCACTAATTTTCTTCTTTTTCTTATCATCCTTCTAATGTATATGTAATCCTCCTTTTTTTGGTGCGAGGCCTATCCTCAAATTCTCAGTTACTTTGTGATTTTGCTATATTTTTGATATCCTTATACTTAATAAAATAATAATAATAATATAATAGTATAATATAATATAATAGTATAATATAATATAATATAATATTATAATATAATATAATATAATAGTATAATATAATATAATAGTATAGTATAAATTTCTAATATGTTATTTTTGACTTGCAAGCTATTTCAAAAAAGACAATCCGTGGGTTGACATGGCAAGTATCAGATATTTGATATTGTATTAGATATCCAATATAATATCAGATACTTGATATAATATCAAATACCCGATATCTGTCATTTTTTATAAAAAAAAGACAACCCACAAGTTGTTTTCACAGGCTTATCTCATTCTTTGTGGCTTGGATATCAGGTTTAAAATTGAATACATGATATAAGGTAGTTTAAAAAAAAAATCAATTTTAATATAAATTTAATAAATTTTATCATGAATTTGTTAGTTTTAGTTTAATTTAGGGTTTTTTTGATAGAAATTGTTAAAATTAAGGTTTTTAAAAAATATATATTATGTTTTACAAATTTATAGGAATGGCTGATCAAAATGATGACACCGAGGCAAGGAATAATATTCCTCATAATCCTCCACCAAACGATCCAATGCCTCCACAAAACCATCCACCAAATGATCCTTTACCCCCTAAAAACCCTCCTCGAATCAAGGATTTGATAATTGAAAATCTCACCCAATTAAGTACTTCACAAAGAACATATAATAATGTACCCACATTGGCTCCTATGTTATCCATGTTAAACACCATAGTGGATAACATTGAAACCCTTACCAACCAAAAAAATACCACTCTTTGTTGGTGTGATGAAATGCATGAGATGTTTGATGATGTCTTGGACTATGATGAGGTTGTGGCCCTCAATATAACCAAAGAGAAACTGGCTAGCCTTTTTGCGAACCCAAAAATTGGTATACTAGTCAACAAAAAAAACCCCAAACTATCAATTAAATGGTGCACAAATGGTGCCATACGTGCAAAATTTTGGGATCGGTGGTGGATGGTTTTTGATATCCCTCCACATAGCAATTTATAGGTTCCATTTTATTTCCTTAGAAAATTATATGTAAAATTTGTGTTGAAACTCAAAGTGAACTATTGGAGCATGAAGCCCAACATGGGTGTAGGACTAGGAGTTCCTCAGGATGGACCCTCTTCCCAGTGGAAGAAAGTTGGCACTTTTGTCCTCCCTACTAATATCTCCCCCCCTCCTCGAGTGCAGCATCCAGATATTATGGAAAAGACTAGCTCTTAGACCATTATAGCCATTCATAGGCTGAGTAGCCTGTTGATATCTCAGGCTAGGTTAGTCCTTCCTCCTTGTGTTGATGATGCTGGTGCCAGTTCATCATCGGCTAGCTCATCACACATTTGTATGCCTCACACTTGCATTACATGCAAGAATATTTTCCTGGGTCTCATATGTGATCTTCCTGAGTATCATTTTGTATTAGACAAGGATACACTAGACACAAGTGTAGAGGCTATAGACCCTGATGTGAGAGAGGAGGAGAATGCAGAGGCATGGACTCCTTTTGCGTTAGTATGTGTATACATTTTTTTGTTATGACATGTGATTTAAAGTTAATTTTTATAAGAGTAATTTTAATTTTTAAGCCATATTGACTTATACATGTATGTGATCTTCATTCATGTTTAGTTGATGACCAAAGAGGAGCTTAGATAGATTGATGATGCCATGCTCTCAGCCATTTCATTTGGCCTTGAGACATCTACAATACATTATGTTGTGTTCTCATTATTTTTTCTATTTGATATAGTAGCATATCTGGTTGCTAATCTTTCTTTTATCTTGTAGGTACCACCTATCTCGAGGGGACAAAGTGTGGGGGATGAGCTAGCACCCATTGACAAAGGAAAGGTAATTAGGTGCTTTCTATTTGGTTAATTATTGATGCATTCTTGTAAAATGTTTGTGCTAATCAAATTTAATTAAATTTTTTATTGTATATAGGGTGTGGCTACTGGCATTGAGCCCATACAAATTATGTGTCATAGACGCTCAAGCATTTCCATTCACACCGAGAGCCCCATTTTATGTATAAGTATCATTTATTTTTTATTTTCCTTATCTTCATAAATAAAATCAAAACTAATTTTTGTGATATTAACAACTACTATTTTGTATCTCATAGGAGACTCCTAGTGCACATGAGGTTTTATGGGAGAGTCATGTAGATTTGATGATGTAGCCACTATATCCTGAGGAAGAGCCTAAACTAGTAAGTTGTAGTTTGAATTCGTGATTAAATATGTTATAAATTTAGCATGATATGAATTATAATGTTATAGTTTAACTTGTAGATTCATCTGACAAACATATTTGAACATACATAGCCCACCATCAATGAGGTACAAGTATTTTCGAGGGCATATGAGAGGACTCCTGACTGGCACAGGAGGTCGATGAGAAAGGTATTTATTATAAAAGTTTAATAGTATAAATCTTCATAAAAAAAAAGTTCATTATGCATTTGAGTAATTCAATGTTAGATAAAAATAATCATATAAATTTAGTAGTCTAACTTAGGGTTTTCCTTTTTTTTTTTTTTTTAATAATGTAGAAGGCATTTGATCTACCTAGTGCAGTGAAGAAGCTACATTTTGATCAGCCACCAACACCCTATGATAGTATAGTTGTCATAGGATGCATCATGAGACATTTTGAGATGGCATATGCCACATTGTTTATAGAAACATTGATATTATACACATTCTGATGGCGTGATCAACCACATTTTGTATATGGATCTATGTATTTTGATATATATTTATGTACTTTGTTTATGGATACATGATTTTTGATATATATTTATGTAAATTGTCTATGGATACATGTATTTTGATATATATTTTTGTTATTTATGTGCACAATGATATACATATTAATGTAGTATCTAGTATTGTTCAATTTATCGTGGATCATGTGTATTGTTCATGTTTATGGAATATTATTAATTTTGATTATGTTTGTTATATTTGATTCAAATGAAATAATTTGTGAATAATCTTTTAACAACCTTTATTATCAAATTTGGATGCAATGTTTAATTTGAAGTGCTATCATGACATAAACACACTTGTTAACCTCCTACATAAGGTTCACATAACCCCAAATCTGATTTTAAACTTCACCTTTAACCTTGAAACTAACTCTTGGATTCAAATATAATCTCAAAAAAATTAAGGACTCCACTCCTCACCATGGATTCTATTCCCAACCACAAACTCATTCCTTAACTCATAATATTTGATAACTACCACTTCACTTTGTTACTATCCTCATACCACAACTTTTCAAATTCAACATAACCTCAAAATATCCCAACTTAAGAGACTTGATTGGATCAAACTTTTTTAACTTAGTTTCCAAATACCATATCCATATGAATAAAATCTATACATTTCTCACATTGATCAAATTACCCATACTGATCCACTGAACAAAATTGGCTTCATTAATGCATGTTATCATTTCACACCTTATATAGGTGTTTCCAACCTTGTATGGTTGTGCTCAAACCCCTAACTAACTCTTTGCACTCATTTTCACTTTGCAAGAAAAAGCTATGGCTCATTTTCCTATAGCATTTGATGGTTCATCAATAGCCCTCACGAGCTCTAAGTTACGACCCTCAGAAGATCAACCTCAAAACGCACTTAGAGCACCTTGGAGTCTCCTTGGTATGTGGTGGCCATGGATGATGGATGGTCTTCATAGCCTAAACAAGGGTGTCACTAGGGTTCACCCACCCATCCAGAGCTAATAGCCCTAACGATTCTATGCCAAGATCAGTGGTTTCAAAGTTATGTTGTGGTGCACTTATGAATTGAGGCACACTGTGAGTTTTGGCATCGAGCAAGATCATTGTGTTGAATCCAAATAGAAGGCGATCTCTTGAAAATGACATAGGTTATTTTAGGCCTTAGAATTACCATCCTGTAGCATTTGATGGTTCATCAATAGCCCTCATGAGCTTTGACTTATGGCCCTTAGAATATCAACCTTGAAATGCACTTAGAGCACCTTGGAGACTCCTCGGTATGGGGTGGCCGCAGGTGATGGATGATCTCTATGGCTAGAAAAAGGGTGTCACTAGGGTTCACCCACCCATCCAGAGTTAATGGCACTGACAATTCAATGCACCAAGATTAGTGGTTTCAAAGTTACACTGTGGTGCACCTATGAACTGAGGCACACTATGAGTTTTGGAATCGAGCAAGATCGATGTGCCAAATCCAAATAGAAGGTAATATTTCAAAAATGAGATAGGTTATTTTAGACCTCAACATCAACGTTCTATAGCATTCAATGGTTCATCAATAGCCCTCATGAGCTCTGAGTTATGGCCCTCAAAAGATCGACCTCAAAATGCACTTGTAGCACCTTGGAGACTTCTTGGTATGGGATGGCTGTGGATGATGGATGATCTCCATGGCCAAAAAAAGGGTGTCACTAGGGTTCACCCACCCATCTAGAGCTAATGGCATTGACGATTTGATGCCAAGATTAGTGGTTTCAAAGTTACACTATGGTGCACCTATGAACTAAGGCACACTACGAGTTTTGGCATTGAGCGAGATCGATATGCTGAATCCAAATGGAAGCTAGTCTCTCAAAAATGAGAGATTATTTTAGGCCTCAGCATCACCGTCCTATAGCATTCAACGATTCATCGATAGCTCTCACGAGCTCTGAGTTATGACCCTCGAAAGATCAACCTCGAAATGCACTTAGAGCACCTTAGAGTACAGGGTAGCTATAGATGACATATGATATCCATTGAAAGAAAAAGGGTGTCACAAGGGTTCACTTTCCCATTCAGAGCTAATGGCACTAACAATTTGATGCCAAGATCAATAGTTTCAAAGTTACGCTGTGGTGCACCTATGAACTGAGGCACACTGTGAGTTTTGGCATCAAGTGAAATTGCTGTGCCGAATCCAAATAGAATGTGATCTCTCAAAAATGAGATAGGTTATTTTAGGCCTTGAGATCACCATTCTATGGCATTTGATAGTTTATTGATAGCCATCACAAGCTTTGAGTTATGACCCTCAAAAGATCGACCTCAAAATGCACTTAGAACACCTTGGAGACTCCTTGGTATAGGGTGGCCATGGATGATGGATGATCTCTATGGCCAGAACAAAGGTGTCACTAGGGTTTACCAACTCATCCAAAGCTAATGGCATTGACAATTCGATGTCAAGATTAGTGGTTTCAAAGTTACGCTATGGTGCACTTATGAACTGAGACACACTATGAGTTTTGGCATCAAGTGAGATCATTGTGCCGAATCCAAATAGAATGTGATCTCTCAAAAATGAGATAGGTTATTTTAGGCCTTGGCATCATCGTCTTATAGCATTTGATGGTTCATCAATAGCCCTCACGAGCTTCGAGTTACGACCCTCAAAAGATCGACCTCAAAATGCACTTAGAGCACCTTGGAGACTCCTTGCTATGGGGTGGCCGCAAACGATGGATGATCCCTATGGCTAGAATAAGGGTGTCACTAGGGTTCACCCACCTATCCAGAGCTAATGGCGCTGACATTTTGATGCCAAGATCAGTGGTTTCAAAGTTACGTTCTGGTGCACCTATGAATTGAGGCACACTGTGAGTTTTGGCATCGAGTGAGATCACTGTGCCAAATCCAAATGGAATGTGATCTCTCAAAAATTAGATACATCATTTTAGGCCTTGTCATCACTACCTTGTAGCATTTGATGGTTCATCGATAGCCCTCACGAGCTCTGAGTTACGACCCTTGGAAGATCAACCTTGAAATGCACTTAGAGAACCTTGGAGACTCCTCGGTATGGGGTTGAAATGTCCTTTTTTCTGATTTTATATGATATTTCAAGCCTCTAATCATATTTTTAAAATCAAACAACTAATATTACAAAGATCCACCAATTTCTCAATAAACCCCAAATCGGGTATGTTCAAAATAGTGCCAAAAACTTCACAACTTCACAAATTATTAATAAATATGAAAATGGACATTTTTATAGAAATTTTAGCAGCATAAAAGCCTAAAATATGATATTTCTATATTTTTATAGAATTTACACAACAGCTCACAAACATAGGACAAAAACTATGCTCATCGGGCTCCTGAAATTAACACAAAAATGCCTGGAAACATCACAAAATCACTAATAATCTATCTCAAAAGTTTAACCACATCCCAATACATATATTCAGCTCTATTTTAACATTTTAAAGTCTGAAATACAACAGAAACCCAAACTGATATGAAATACTCAACCGAAAACACCAAACTCTTACAAAAAACACACCCGAAAACTCACAAATTTGCACTGTTCAGCACAAGGGCAAACTCTGCATGAGCTTGCACATGGAATGGCTTCAAAATACCATCTTTAGCCTTCCTAAAAACTTGCAAACTCCCATCCTTGGGTCTTCTTCTCCACAGGTTTGGCAGCCTCTGAAGAACAACAAAGCAATAAGTGAAAATCAAGTTCTGGAATGAGCCCAAAATGCCTCTAAATCTTTAAAAAAAGGGCATAACCCTAACTCACATCCAAGAGGGGCTAATAAAACATATTTTAATAATTATTTTTATTTATTAGTCCATTGATTTCCAAAGATTAGCCCCTTTTTTCGAAACTTCACCTTTTTTGGGCCTGTTTGCCTTAACAAAGATTATTATTTTTAAATATTTGAAAAGGGGACATGACAAGTCCTCCCCTCCAAAATATTACTTGTCCTCAAGAAATGAAGATTGGAATGTTCAAGAATATGTGCTCCTTCCCAAGTTGCATCCTCCAGTGGTAATCCTTTCCATTTGACCAAATGCTCTATGATGCTCCTGTTTCTCAATCTTTTCTCTCTTGTATCTAAGATCTCTTCTGGTATCAAAACTAATTTCCTTTCATCATCAAGAGGTGGTAATTCTGTAGATACTATGGTCTACTGGCCTAGAACCTTCTTTAGGCAAGATACATGGAAAACATTATGTATTTTGCTATTTGGTGGGAGCTCTAATTCATAAGCTACCTCTCCTACCTTCTTGGTGATCTTATAAGACCCATAGAACCTTGGCTTGAGTTTCTCTGCCCCACTCCTCTTCAAGGTACTTTGCTTGTATGGCTGCAACCTGAAAAATACCAAATCTCTCACCTCAACAGATCTTTCAGTCCTTTTCCTATCAGCATACAACTTTTGTTGGTTCTATGCATGTTGTAGATTATCCTTGAGGGACCTTATTATGTCTTGACTTTGCTTGATGAAATTACTTGTTGTAGGTACTCTGCTATCTGAAAGTAGTTGAACCTTGGACAACCCGATGATGAAGTCCATGGAAATACTTTCCCATTTTTGTTTAGGAATAGAAAGTGGCTACAACAACCCTGTAGGAAAATTTTGCTCACTCTTGCTTTGTTGGCATACCATACACTCCTTAATGTGTTTTAGGACATCCTCCTTCATACTGTTCCCTAAAAATTGCTCTCAAATTTGCCTGTATGTCTTGAAGTATCCCTGGTGACCAGCCAAAGGTGTGTCATGAAAGGCCCTCAAAATTCTCTCCTTAGTTTTTGATCCTGGCACTAAGAAGATCCTGTTCTTGTAATAAATCAATTCATCAACAACCTTGTACCTATTATCATCCACTAACTTATCCAAAATATTGGTGGCAAAGGAATCTTTAGCATACTCTAAAATTATGGAGACTTTCCAATCAGCAGAGATAGATGTTAAGGAACACAGAGTGGGCTTTCTTGAGAGAGCATTAGCAACCACATTATTCTTTCCTTTCATGTATTCAATATCAAAATCATACGCTTGCAATTTTCTTACCCATTTTTATTGACGATCATTCAAATCCCTTTGGTTCAAGAAGAACCTAAGGTTATTATGGTCTGTCTTTACAATGAATCTCCCACATACCAAATATTGTCTAAACTTATGAAGTGCATGCATGATTGCCAACATTTCCTTATCATAGATGGAGTAAACTTTCTCTGATTGATTTAGTTTTCCACTCTCAAATGCTATTGGATGTCCCCTTTGAGTTAGGATAGCCCCTATACCTTCTCTAGAAGCATCACATTCAACAACAAAAGGTAAAGAGAAATCTGGAATTGCAAGCACAGGGCATGAACTCATTACCTTCTTAAGCTTATCAAATGTTTTTTGTGCCTCTTCTATCCAAACAAAAGCTCCTTTCTTTGTCAAATCAGTCAAGGGCGCTGAGAAAATCCCTTGGCAAATCTTCTATAGTAGCTACACAACCCAAAGAAACCTCTCAACTGTGTAAGATTAGTGGGTGGAGGCCAATCCAAAATTGCCTGAATTTTTTGTTGATCAACCTGTACTCATTTAGAACTTATAATATGTCCCAAATATAGGATCTCTATCAAACCAAACTCACATTTAGATAGCTTAGCATAGAAATATTGCTGCTCCAAGATTCCCAAAACAGTGTCTATGTGCTTTAGATGCTCTTCCCATGTTTTACTGTAAATCAAGATATCATCAAAAAATACCAAAACAAATTTTTGAAGATGATGGTTGAATACATTATTCATACAATATTGGAATGTTGCAAGTGCATTAGTGAGGCCAAATGGCATAACAAGAAATTCAAAGTGCCCGTAGTGACATCTGAAAGCAGTCTTTTCCACATCTTCACCCCTCATTCGGATTTGATGGTACCTTGATCTTAAGTCAATTTTTGAGAAGTATACATCACCATGTAACTCATCAATGAGTTCATCTATGTGTGGTATGGGATACCTATTTTTTATGGTCTTCTTTTTTAGAGCCTTGTAGTCTATACACATTCTCAATGTACCATCCTTTTTCTTGACAAGTACCACAGATGATGCAAATGGACTGGAGCTAGGCCTTATGAATCCCATGTCTAGGAGTTCCTTAATAGTTTTTTCAATTTCTTTCTTATAACCTTTTGGATGGCAGTATGGGGTTGTTATAACTGGTTTGGCATCCTGTTCTAACTCTATAACATGCTCAAAACCTCTATTTGGTGGTAATCCTGGAGGCAAGTCATTGAAAACTATACTATGCTTATCAAGAATATTTTGAATTTCAAAATGGAAATTACCTTGATTCTTTGGAGAGCTTGTTGGATGGATTATGACTCCTCCTGCCCATGCTACTTGTCCTCTTTGAAAAGTCCTCTCCATCCTCTTTGCAGAGACCGCCTTAGGTGCTCCATTTGATAAGCCTCTCAATAAGACTTCTTTCCCATTTGAATGAAATTTAAACTCCTTAGTTTGATGGTTCATGTAATAGCCTCCAATAGAGTGCAACCATTGAACACCCAATACAAGATCTGTCTCCCCAATGCCAACAACATAAAAGTCATCACATAACTCATAATCTCCTAAGGTCATCTTGAGTTGTTTCACTACCCGTGTGCAAGGCATAGTGAATCCATCAGCTACAGTAACATTGAATCCTTCAAAATCTCCTGCTTTAAGCCCTCTTTTCATGATAAATCCCTCATCAATAAAATTGTAAGTTGCTCCACTATCAAGAAGAACTGTCAACCTTTTCCCTGCTAGTACCCCTTGAATTCAAAAGGGATGGTATCTTGGGACTCCTGATAATGCTGCTAAAGTGCCATCCTTGCTGATTTCTTTTCCTTTTTCTTCTTCTTCCTCCTCCTTAGTGTCATGAAATTCCTCATACTCATCTGAATCAGATTCTGAAGCAACTTCAATATAGCACACTTAACGTTTCCCCAAACATCTATGTCCCAGAACCCATGGTTTTCTACAAGTGAAACAAAGCTTTCTCCTTCGTAATTCACTCCTAGTCTCTTCATCTATCTTCTTTTTTTCCACATTTATCACATCTTTTGGTGGTAGTGTTGGAAAAGTCTTTTTCTAAAAATTCCCCTTATGTTGCTGAAGATTTGGGGGTTTTTGAGTAGTGACTGATTTCATAGTCACACAAGTTTCAAGTTGCAAGCTTCTTTTGATAGCTTCCTGTAAGGCTGAGGGTGAGAAAGCCTTAATCAAACCCTTAACATAATCTTCCAAACCATCAAGAAAAAGATAAACAATCCTCTTTTCACTCATATCAGGTACCATAACAGCCACTTTTTAAAATTCTTCTATATACTCATTAACTGATTTGGTTTGCTTCAACTTTGACAATGCTTTAAAGTACTCTTCATCATCCTTGAGGTCAAATCTATCTATCACTCTTTGACTAAAATCATCAAATGTAGTTACCTGATCATGACCTTGAGTAGTCATTCCATGATACCACCAATCATAGGCTGCATCTTTCAAGTGTAGACTTGCAAATTGAACAACATCACTCTCCTTCATGGGGTTAAGTGTGAAGAAGGTTTGTAATTTTTGTAGCCATGCTCTAGCTGAAATTTTATTTATTCCATCAAAAGTAGGTGCTGTAAACTTGCTTATTTTATTTTTGAGCTCTCTTCCACTTATGCCATGCTCCCTCCTATACTCTTTCTTGGGCATCAAAGTGTTCATCATATCCACATATTCTCTAAAAGGGACCGAACTGCGAAAGTCATCATCTAAGCCATTGTAAGTAGCTCTTAATGCAATCGAGTTAACTGTAACTTCTTCCATGGGATTAAGGGCTAGATTTGGTACTGGTGTCTCATCTACAGGTAGGAAAATAGTTTTTGTTGATTTAGAGGGTGCGGGTTTCAAATTTCTTGGCTCCTCTAAAGTGCTCCATTTCTCATTAATAGATGCAACTCCTTGCAATTTTTTCGTCAATATTTGCAAAGCCTCTTTAGTTTCCGCCAAACTATCCACTATTTGCTTCTGAGTATCTTGGATGTCTTGAAAAAATTTCTTTGCCATCTCATCTTGATCAGCCATACTTTTTCCTTTGTTAGATTTTGAGCTTTTACTTTTAGCTAGAGGTTTGATCAAATTTTTTTTATTCTTTTCTCGCTGCAAATATATCTTTTCTCTTTCACTTGGTTGCATGCAAACTTCTACAAACCCTCAGGCTGGCAAGATCATAGCTCTGATACCACTGAAATGTCCCTTTTTCTAATTTTATATGATATTTCAAGCCTCTAATCAGATTTTCAAAATCAAACAACCAATATTACAAAGATCCACCAATTTCTCAATAAACCACAAATTGAGTATGTTTGAAATAGTGCCAAAAACTTCACAACTTCACAAATTATTAATAAATATTAAAATGGAAATTTTTATAGAAATTTCAGTAGCATAACAGCCTACAATATGATATTTTCAGATCTGTATAGCATTTACACAACAACTCACAAACGTAGGACAAAAACTATGCTCATCGGGCTCCCAAAATTAACACAAAAATGCCCGAAAATACCACAAAAACACTAATAATCTATCTCAAAAGTTTAACCACATACCAATACATATATTCAGCTCTATTTTAACATCTTAAAGTCTGAAATATAGTAGCAACCCAAAATGATATGAAATACTCAACTAAAAACACCAAACTCTTACAAAAAACACACCCGAAAATCCACAAATTTGCACTGTTCAGCACAAGGGCAAACTCTGCATGAGCTTGCACATGGAATGGCTTCAAACTCCCATCCTTAGCCTTCTTAAAAACTTGAAAAATCCTATCATTGGGTCTCCTTCTCCACAAGTTTGGCAGCCTCTGAAGAACAACAAAGCAATAAGTGAAAATCAAGTTCTGGAATGAGCCCAAAATGCCTCCAAATCCTTTAAAAGAGGGCATAACCCTAACTCACGTCCAAGAGGGGTTAATAAAACATATTTTAATAATTATTTTTATTTATTAGTCCATTGGTTTCCAAAGATTAGCCTCTTTTGCTGAAACTTCACCTTTTTTGGGCCTGCCTGCCTTAGCAAAGATTATTATTTTTAAATATTTGAAAAGGGGACATGACAAGGGTGGCTGCAAATGATGGATGATCTCTATGGCTAGAACAAGGGTGTCACTAGGTTTCATCCACCAATCTAGAGCTAATGGTGTCAATGATTTGATGCCAAGATTAGCAGTTTCAAAGTTATGCTATGGTGCACCTATGAACCGAGGCACACTGCGAGTTCTGGCATCGAGCGAGATTGCTGTGCCGAATCCAAACAGAATGTGATATCTAAAAAATGTGAGAGTTTATTTTAGGCCTTAGAATCATCTTTCTATAGCATTCAATGGTTCATCGATAGCCATCATGAGCTTTGAGTTATGACCCTTAAAAGATCAACCTCGAAATGCACTTAGAGAACCTTGGAGACTCCTTGATATGGGGTGGTTGTAGATGATAGATGATCTCCGTAGCCAAAACAAGGGTGTCATTGGGGTTCACTTTTCCATCTAGAGCTAATGGCATTGATGATTCAATGCCAAGGTTAGTGGTTTCAAAGTTACGCTGTGGTGCACCTATGAACTAAGGCACACTATGAGTTTTGGCATCGAGCAAGATCATTGTGCCAAATCCAAATAGAATGCGATCTTTCAAAAATGAGATAGGTTATTTTAGGCCTTAGTATCACCGTCTTAAAGAGTTTGATGTTTCATCAATAGCCTTCACGAGCTCTAAGTTACAACCCTCAGAAAATTGACCTCGAAATGAACTTAGAGTACCTTGGAGACTCCTTGATATGGGGTGGTTGGGGATGATGGATGGTCTCTGTGGCCACAATAAGGGTGTCACCAGGGTTCACCCACCCATTTGGAGCTAATGGCATTGACGATTTGATATCAAGATCAGTGGTTTCAAAGTTACGTTGTGGTGATCCTTTAATGTTGTAGAATGATATTTTTATGGACTTTTATGGATGTGTATTTGGAAATTGAATAAATTTTGCAAAATTATTGATAGGGACTTCAGACCAAAACCAAAATATTATAAATAAATAGTGCCAACTTATCAATGCAAAAAGTTCACCCTTCAACCATTTGGTTCTATACTGCACGTGGAAAATTAGAAAAATGCTCTAGAAACAACAAGTTCTTTATTGATTTGAGAGCAAGTACAATGTGTTTCTTCAATCTATCTCCTTGTTTGAATGCTTAGAGCCTATATAGGCTATTTACAACTGATTCAACCAACCTTTGGATAGTTTTAGCAATTAGGAGTTACATTTTGAAAATTTGTTAAGAAAATTGTAAAAGTTGCTAAGCAACTTTTTACAATTTTTGCAATATTTGTGCTAAGACAAGTTTTATTGCAAATTTGTTTGCAAATGGACTCTACAAACTCCTAGGGATCCTACTAATGTTCTAAACACCTAGACTTTCCTAGAAAACATGGAATTCACAAACAAATCCACTTTATTGGACCAATTCATGCCCAAGGCTTATAGTTGCACCATGGGGTCTTGTGTCCATTACAAATGTGGATGGTCGTAGGGAGATCATTAGATCTATTCCTAAACCTTATTACATAAAGAAAAGAAAAGAAAATTAGGTGATTTATCTCTATATGCTACAATGTCTTCATTGGATACCTTCATTTTGTGTTTAGCCTTCCGACGACTGTTGCTTCCCATTCAGATGACAATATCAGACACCTAGGGATATATTATCAAACTTTTTTCGATTGTTTGGGCCCCAAAACATGACCTTTCCTAAAACCAATGAAAAAGACCCAAAAAAAGCGATGTTGTCGGGTTTACAGTGAAAGGGAATATTTGGAAAAATCATGCCAGTAAAATAGGGTATTCGATTTCAGATCGGATATCTGATATTGGTTGGCACCAAAATATTGTAGAAAAAAATGAATTTATGAGTAAGGACTAATCTATATATATATATATATATATATATATATATATATGAAATTAAATTAAATTATTAATATTATTTAATATAATAATTTAATATATGTTATTATTATTATTATTATAATCTATAAATATAATATATATTGTTATATTATATTATTATTTTTACTATATTATTATTAAATATAATAATGTAATATATTATATATATGTTATTAATATATATTATTATTATCATCTATATAGTATAATCTATAATATATATTATTATTATTATGACCTATATTATTAATATATAATAATATATTATGTTATTATTATTATTATAATCTATAAATATAATATATATTAATATATATATATATATATATATATATATATATATATATATATATATATATATATATATATATATATATATATATATATATATATATATATATATATATATATATATATATATATATATATATATATATATATATATATATATATATATATATGTGATTATTATACTATATTATTATTATTTTTACTATATTATTTGTATTTGTTACTATAACAAAATATAATAATTGTTTATATGGGTCGAAAGGGGCAATAGGATGACCTATGGCCCCTTTCGGCACATTCCATGATGACATATGTCTCTACGGGTCCTAAGACGCCGAGGGACATATTATAATTGTTTATATAGCTCAAAATGGGCCATAAGATGATTTATAACCCCTTTTGACACATTTTATTACAAGATATGTCTCTAGGGGTCCAAGGACCCCTAGGGACATATTAGAATCATTTATATTGGCCAAAAGAGGTCATAAGATGACCTATGACCTCTTTCGACACATTCCATGATGACATATGTCTTTAGGGGTCCTAGGAACCCTAGAGACATATTAGAATTATTTATATGGGTTGAAAGGGGCCATAGGATGACCTATGACCCCTTTCGACACATTTTATTACAACATATGTCTCTAGGGGCCCTAGGATTGATAGGGACATATTACAAGCATTTATATGGGTCCACATTCCATGATGAAATATGTCTCTAGGGGTCCTAGTACCCCTAAGGACATATTATAATCGTTTATATGGGTTGAAAGGGGTCATAGGATGACCTATAATACCTTTTGACACATTCCATGATGACATATGTCTCTAAAGTCCTAGGACCCCTAGGGACATATTACAAATCGTTTATATGGATTGAAAGGGGCCATATGATGACCTATGACCCCTCTAAACACATTCCATGATGGCATATGTCTCTAGGAGTCCTAGGACCCCTAGGGAAATATTATAATCATTTATATGCGTTGAAAGGGGCCATAGGATGACTTATGGCCCCTTTCAACACATTCTTTGGTGATATATGTCTCTAGGGTCCTAGGACCCCTAAGGACATACTATAATAATTTATATGGGATGAAAGGGGCCATCAGATGACCTATTACCCCTTTCAACACATTCCATGATGACATATGTCTTTTAGGGTCCTAGGATCCCTAGAGACATATTAAAATCATTTATATAGTTTGAAAGGGTCCATAGGATGACCTAAGACCCCTTTCGACACACACTTTGATGATGTATGTCTCTATGGGTCCTAGGACCACTAGGGACATATTAGAATCATTTATATGGGTCGAAAGGGGCCATAGGATGACCTATGACCCCTTCTGACACATTTTATTATGACATATGTTTTGAGAGGTCCTAGAATCACTAGGGACATATTACAATTGTTTATATGGGTTGAAAGGGGCTATAGGATGACCTATGATCCCTTTCGACATATTCTATGACGACATATGTCTCTAAGGGTACTAGGACCTGTAGGGACATATTAGAATCATTTATATGGGTCAAAAGGGGCCACAGGATGACCTATGACTCCTTTCAACACATTCTATGACAACATATGTTTTCAAAGGTCCTAGGACCCCTAGGCACATATTATAATCATTTATATGGGTCAAAAGGGGTCATAAGATACCCCTTTCGACACATTTTATTACAACATATATCTCTAGGAGTTCTAGGACCTCTCTGAACATATTATAATTATTTATATGAGTCGAAAGGAATCATAGGATGACCTATGACCCCTTTTGACACATTTCATAACTACATATGTCTCTAGGTATCCTAGGACCCATAAGGACATATTAGAATCATTTATATGAGTCAAAAGGGGTCATAAGATGACCTATGACCCCATTCAACACATTTTATTACAATATATGTCTTGAGAGGCCCTAGGACCCCTAGGGACATATCAAGATCATTTATATGGGTTGAATGGGGCCATAAGATGACCTATGACCCCTTTCGACACATTCTATAATGACATATGTCTCTAGGGGTCTTAGGACCCCTAGGGACATATTAGAATCATTTATATGGGTCGAAAAGGGCCATAGCATGACCTATGACGCTTTCGACAAATTTCATAATGACATATGTCTCTAGGGGTCATAAGACCCCTATGGACATATTATAATCATTTATATGAGTCAAAAGGGGCCATAGGATGGCCTATGACCCCTTTTGACACATTTTATTATAACATATGTCTATAGGGGTCTTAGGACACTTACAACATATTATAATTATTTATATGGATCGAAAAGATGACATATGTCTCTAGGGGTCCTAAGACACCTAGGGACATATTAGAATCATTTCTATGGGTCGAAAGGGGCCATAAGATGACATATGACTCTTTTTGATATATTTAATTACAACATATGTCTCTAGGGGCCATAGGATCCCTAGGGACATATTACAATCATTTATATGGGTTGAAAGGGGCCATTGGATGACCTATGACCCTTTTTGACACATTTCATGACAACGAATTTCTCTAGGGGTCCTAAGACCCATATCGACATATTA
This sequence comes from Cupressus sempervirens, assembly GCA_028749045.1. Lineage (NCBI taxonomy): Eukaryota > Viridiplantae > Streptophyta > Pinopsida > Cupressales > Cupressaceae > Cupressus > Cupressus sempervirens. The sequence goes on along the minus strand of CM053786.1, from coordinate 85,417,092 downwards.
TAATCATTTATATGGATTAAAAGGGGCCATATGATGATCTACGACCATTTTTGACATATTTTATTACAACATATGTCTCTATGGGTCTTAAGACCCCTATAGACATATTATAATTGTTTATATGGGTCGAAAGGGGTCATAGGATGACCTATGACACCTTTTTGACACTTTTCATGATGAAATATGTCTCTAGGGGTCTTAGGATTTGTAAGAACATATTATAATCATTTACATGGGTAGAAACAGGCCATATGATGACCTATGACCCATTTCGACACATTCTATTATAACATGTCTCTAGGGGATCTAGGACCCCTAGGAACATATTACAATCATTTATATGGGTCAAAATGGGCCATAGGATGACTTATGACCCCTTCAACACATTCCATGGTGACATATGTCTCTAGGGGTCTTAGGACCCTTAGGGACATATTATGATCATTTATATGAGTTGAAAGGGGCGATAGGGTTACCTACGACCCCTTTCAATAGATTTTATTACAACATGTCTCTAGGGGTCCTAGGACCCCTACAAACATATTATAATTGTTTATATGGGTCGAAAGGGGTCATAGTATGACCTATGACTCTTTACACTTTTTGACGCTTTTCATGGTGACATATGTCATTATGGGTATTAAGACCCATAGGGACATATTAGAATCATTTATATGAGTTGAAAGGGGCCATAAGGTGACCTATGACCCCTTTCGATACATTTCATGACAACATATGTTTCCAAAGGTCCTAGGACCCCTAGGGACATATTATAATCATTTATATGGGTCGAAAGGGGTCATAGAATACCCCTTTCGACACATTTTATTACAACATATATCTCTAGGAGTGTTAGGACCCCTTTGAACATATTATAATTATTTATATGGGTCGAAAGGGATCATAGGATCATAGGATCATAGGATGACCTATGACCCCTTTTGACACATTCCATAACCACATATGTCTCTAGGTATCCTAGGACCCCTAAGGATATATTAGAATAATTTATATGGGTCAAAAGGGGCCATAGGATGACTTATGACCCTATTCAACACATTTTATTACAATATCTATCTCGAGAGGCCTAAGGACCCCTAGGGACATATCAGGATCATTTATATGGGTCAAATGGAGCCATAGGATGACCTATGACCCCTTTCGACACATTCTATGATGACATATGTCTCTAGGGGTCTTAGGACCCCTATAATCATTTATATGGGTCGAAAAAGGCCATAGCATGATCTATGACCCTTTTGACAAATTTTATGATGACATATGTCTCTAGGGGTCATAGGACCCCTATGGACATATTATAATTATTTATATAGGTCAAAAAGGGCCATAGGATGACCTATGACCCCTTTTGACACATTTTATTATAACATATGTCTATAGGGGTCTTAGGAAACCTACAACATATTATAATTATTTATATGGATTGAAAGGATGACATATGTCTCTAGAGGTCCTAAGACACCTAGGGACATATTAGAATCATTTATATGGGTCGAAAGGGGCCATAAGATGACATATGACCTTTTTTGACACATTTAATTACAACATATGTCTCTAGGGGCCCTAGGACCCCTAGGGACATATTACAATCATTTATATGGGTTTAAAGGGGCCATTAGATGACCTATGACTCCTTTCGACACATTTCATGACAACAAATTTCTCTAGGGGTCCTAAGACCCATAGCGACATATTATAATCATTTATATGGATCAAAAGGGGCCATAGGATGACCTAGGACCCTTTTCGACACATTTTATTACAACATATGTCTCTATGGGTCCTAAGACCCTTATAGACATATTATAATTATTTATATGGGTTGAAAAGGGTCATAAGATGACCTATGACACCTTGTGACACTTTTCATGATGACATATGTCTCTAGGGTTCCTAGGATCTGTAGGGACATATTATAATCATTTGTATGGGTAGAAATGGACCATATGATGACCTATGACCTGTTTCGACACATTTTATTATAACATGTCTCTAGGGGCCCTAGGACACCCTAGGGACATATTACAATCATTTATATGGGTCGAAATGGGCCATAGGATGACCTATGACCCCTTCAACACATTCCATGGTGACACGTCTCTAGGGGTGTTAGGACCCCTTAAGACATATTATAATCATTTATATGGGTTGAAAGGGGCGATAGGCTGACCTATGACCCCCTTTCAACATATTTTATTACAACATGTCTTTAGGGGTCCTAGGACCTCTATAGACATATTATAATTGTTTATATGGGTTGAAAAGGGTCATATGATGACATATGACCCTTTACCCTTTTTGACACATTACATGATGAAATATGTCACTATAGATCCTAGGACCCATAGGGACATATTAGAAACATTTATGTGGGTCGAAAGGGGCCATAAGATGACCTATGACCCCTTTCGACACATTCCATGACAACATATGTTTCCAAAAGTCCTAGGACTGCTAGGGACATATTATTATCATTTATATGGGTCAAAAGGGGTCATAAGATACCCCTTTCGACACATTTTATTACAACATATATCTCTAAGAGTTCTAAGACCCCTCTGAACATATTATAATTATTTATAGGGGTTGAAAGGGATTATAGGATGATCTATGACCCATTTTGACACATTCCATAACTACATATGTCTCTAGGTATTCTAGGACCATTAAGGACATATTAGAATCATTTGTATGGGTCAAAAGGGGCCATAGGATGACCTATGACCCCATTCTACACATTTTATTACAATATATGTCTCGAGAGGCCCTAAGACCCCTAGAGACATATCAGGATCATTTATATGGGTCGAATAGGGCCATAGGATGACCTATGACCTCTTTTGACACATTTCATGATGACATATGTCTTTAGGCATCTTAGGACCCCTAGGGACATTAGAATGATTTATATGGGTCGAAAAGGGCCATAGCATGACCTATGACTCTTTTGACAAATTCCATGATGACATATGTCTCTAGGGGCCATAGGACCCCTATGAACATATTATAATCATTTATATGAGTCAAAAGGAGCCATAGAATGACCTATGACCTCTTTTGACACATTTTATTATAACATATGTCTATAGGGGTCTTAGGACACCTACAACATATTATAATTATTTATATGAATCGAAAGGACGACATATGTCTCTAGGGGTCCTAAGACACCTAAGGACATATTAGAATCATTTATATGGGTCGAAAGGGGCCATAAGATGGCATATGACCCTTTTTGACACATTTAATTACAGCATATGTCTTTAGGGGGTCTTATATGGGTTGAAAGAGGCCATAAGATGGCATATGACCCTTTTTGACACATTTAATTACAACATGTCTCTAGGGGCCCTAGGACCACTAGAGACATATTACAATCATTTATATGGGTTTAAAGCGGCCATTGGATGACCTATGACCCCTTTCGACACATTCCATGACAACGAATTTCTTCAGGGGTCCTAAGACCCATAGCGACATATTATAATCATTTATATGGATCAAAAGGGGCCGTAGGATGACCTACGATCCCTTTCGACACATTTTATTACAACATATGTCTCTATGGGTCCTAAGACCCCTATAGACATATTATAATTGTTTATATGGGTCAAAAGGGGTCATAGGATGACCTATGACACCTTTTGACACTTTTTATGACGACATATGTCTTTAGGGGTCCTAGGATCTGTAGGGACATATTATAATCATTTATATGGGTAGAAACGGGCCATATGATGACCTATGACCCATTTCGATACATTTTATTATAACATGTCTTTAGGGGCTCTGAGATCCCTAAGGACATATTACAATCATTTATATGGGTCGAAAGGTGCCATAGGATGACCTATGACCCCTTCAACACATTCCATGGTGACATATGTCTCTAGGGGTCTTAGGACCCCTAAAGACATATTATAATCATTTATATGGGTTGAAAGGGGAGATAGGCTGACTTATGACCCATTTCAACAGGTTTTATTACAACATGTCTCTAGGGGTCGTAGGACCCCTACAGACATATTATAATTATTTATATGGGTCGAAAGGGGTCATAGGATGACCTATGACCCTTTACCCTTTTTCATGTATTTCATGATGACATATGTCACTATGGGTCCTAGGATCCGTAGGGACATATTAGAATAATTTATATGGGTTGAAAGGGCCCATAGGATGACTTATGACCCCTTTCAACATATTTTATTACAACATATGTTTCGATAGGCTCTATCACCCCTAGGGAAATATTAGAATCATTTATATAGGTTGAAAGGGTCCATACCATGACCTATGACCCATTTCAACACATTGCATGATGACATATGTCTCTAAGGGTAATAGGATCCCTAAGCACATATTAGAATTGTTTATATGCTTTGAAAGGGGTCATAGGATGACCTATGACCCCTTTTAATAAAATCCTATGACCCCTTTCAACACATTTTATTATAAGATATGTCTTTAGGGGTACTAGGACCCCTAGGGGCATATTACAATTATTTATATGGGACAAAAGGTTGCATAGGATGACCTATGACCTATTTTGAGACATTCCATGATGACGTATGTCTCTAAGGGCCCTAAGACCCCTAGGGACATATTACAATAGTTTATATAGGTTAAAAGGGGTCACAAGATGACTTATAATGCCTTTCGACACATTCCATGATGACATATGTCTCTAGGGGTCCTAGGACCCATAAGGATATATTAGAATCATTTATATGGGTCAAAATAGGCCATGGGATTACCTATGACCCCTTTCGACACATTTTATTATAACATATTTCTCTAGGGTTCTTAGGACCCCTACAAACATATTATAATTGTTTATATGGGTTGAAAGGGGTCATAGGATGACCTATTACCCTTTTTGACACATTCTATGATGACATATGTCGCTAGGGGTCCTAAGACCCCTAGGGACATATTAGAAATATTTACATGGGTCGAAAGGGGCCATTGGATGACTTATGATACCTTTCAACACATTCGATGATGACATATGTCGCTAGGGATCCTAGGACCCCTATGGACATATTAAAATTATTTTTATGGGTTGAAAGGGGCCATAGGATGACCTATGATCTGTTTCGACAAATTTCATGATGACATGTCACTAGGGGTCCTAGAACCCCTAGGGACATATTACAATCATTTATATGGGTCGAAGGGGTTATAGGATGATCTATGACCCTTTTCAACACATTTTATCACAACATATGTCTATAGGGGCCTAGGGCCCGTAGAAAAATATTAAAATGATTTATATGAGTCAAAAGGTGCCATAGGATGACCTTTGACCCCTTTCGACACATTCCATGATGACGTATGTCTCTATGGGTCCCATGACCCCTAAGGACATACTATAATCTTTTATATGGATCGAAAGGGGCCATTGGATGACCTATGACCCTTTTCGACACATTTTATTAGAACGTATATCTTGAGGGGCCTTAAAACCTCAATGGATATATTAGAATCATATATATGGGTCAAAAGAGGCCATATGATGACCTTTGTCCCATTTTGACACATTCCATGATGACATATGTTCCTAGGGGTCCTAAGACCCCTAGGGACATATTATAATCATTTATATGGGTGAAAAGGGGCCATAGGATGACCTATGACCCCTTTTGATGGATTTTATTACATGTCTCTTGGGGTCCTAATACCCCTACAGACATATTATAATTGTTTATATGGGTCGAAAGGGTTCATAGGATGACCTATGACCCGTTTTAACATATTTTATTACAACATATGTCTTTAGGGTCCCTAAGACCCTTAAGGACATATTAGAATCATTTATATGGATCAAAAGGGGTAATAGGATGACCTACGACTCATTTTGACACATTTTATTATAATATATGTCTCTATGGGCTTTAGGACCCCTAGGGACATATTACAATCATTTATATGGGTCAAAAGGGGCCATAGGATGACCTATGAGTGCTTTTGACACATTCGATGATGACATCTATCACTAGGGGTTGTAGGACTCCTAGGGACATATTATAATCATTTATATGGGTCAACACATTTTATTACAACATATGTCTCTAGGTGTTTTAGGACCCCTACAAACATATTATAATTGTTTATGTGGGTTGAAAGGGGTCATAGGTCTTTCGACACATTTTATTACAATATATGTCTCTAGGGACCCTAGGACCCCTAGTTACATATTACAATCATTTATATAGGTCGAAAGGGGCCATAAGATCACCTATGACCCCTTTCAACATATTTTATTACAACATATATCTCTAGGGGCCCTAGGACCCCTAAGGACATATTAGAATCATTTATATGGGTCGAAAGGGGCCAAAAGATGACCTATAACCCCTTTCGACACATTCCATGACAACATATGTCTCTTAGGGTCCTAGGATCCATAGGGACATATTATAATCATTTATATGAGGGGTGATAGGATGACCTATGACCACTTTTGACACATTTTATTACAACATGCTTCTCTATGGGCCCTTGGATCCCTAGGGACATTACAATCATTTATATGGGTCGAAAGGGGCAATAGGATGACCTATAACCCCTTTCAACACATTCGATGATGACATGTGTCTCTAGGAGTCCTAGGACCCCTAGGGACATATTACAATTGTTTATATGGGTTAAAAGGGGCCATATAATGACCTATGACCCCTTTCAACACATTTTATTACAACATATTTCTCTAGGGGCCTTAGGACTCTTAGGGACATATAATCATTTATATGGGTCAAATGGGGCCATAGGATGACCTATGACCCCTTTCGACACATTCTATGATGACATATGTCTCTAGGGGTCCTAAAATCCGTAGGGACATACTATAATTGTTTATATGGGTCAAAATGGGCCATAGGATGACCTATGACTCCTTTTGATACATTTTATTACAACATATGTCTCTAAGGGTCCTAGGACCCCTAGGGACATATTATAATTGTTTATATAGTGTCGAAAGGGGTCATAGGTCCCTTTTAACACATTTTGTTATAACATATGTCTCTAGGGGCCCCAAGACCCCTAGGGACATATTATAATTATTTATATAGGTCAAAAGGGGACCCCTTTTGACCCATGTAAATAATTATAATATGTCCCTAGGGGTTCTAGTGCCCTTAGAGACATACGTTGTAATAAAATGTGTCAAAACCCTTTCGACACATTCCATGATGACATATGTCTCTAGGGTTCCTAATACCCCTAAGAACATATTATAATCATTTGTATTGGTCAAAAAGGGCCATAAGATGACCTATGACCCCTCTTTACGCATTTCATCACAACCTATGTCCCTAGGGACACATTTAGTTGGTTCTAGTGTGTTGAGAGGGGTCATAGGTTAAGCTATGACCCCCCGTCAATGTATTTCATGACAATATATATCCCTAGGACCCCTAGTGACCCATTGAGAATGCGTCGAAAGTGGTCACTGGGGGCCCTAAGGACATATGTTGCCATGAAACGTGTCGATGCATTTTATAACAATATTATATTTAATAATAATATAATATTGTATATTTTAATATAATAATAATAACCATATATATTATGATTTATAATAATAGTCGTATAATATTGCTATATATATTTAATAATAATATTTATCATATATATTACTATATTATATTTAGTTATAATAATAATTATATTTATAACTATATTATATTTAATAATAATAATCATACATATTACTCTAATATAATAATAATTATAATCATATATAATAATAATAATAGTTAATAATAATATTAATGTCCACACTTCCCCTGAATAAATTTCCCTCTAAAACACTCTAAAGTTTCCCTCTTAAATTTATTTCTTCTCAAATTTCCCTCTTTCCAAATTTAACTTTGGAAAATTTCTCCTCTCAAATTTCCCTCCAATTTTCAATTGAAAAATCTTGGACTTGATCGGATACTGGATTTGAATTTGGGTATCCAATTAGCCTTGGCATTTACCAAGCCTATTCGATCAACCCAAAAAACATGTTTGAGAAGTGTTTCACTGAAACTCAGACTTCAGGTAGCCATCTGACAATGTTATTTTCATCGAAATTGAACGAAACAAAAAGAGTTTTTTTATAACACTCTTGAGATCCCATCGATATAATTGCTATCAAATTTTAATTTCAATAAGTATTTATTAGTTAATTATCAATGAAGCTAATTGTAAAGTGCTGATTGACATACTAATTGAAAAATAGCTATAACTTTCAAATGGTATAACATTTTTTAAATCTAAAAGTTGTGTCACATTCTATGCTTCAGTTAGTATAAGAAAAATAAAATAAAAAATTAAATTTGGTAAAGTTCTCTATTAGTTAAGGTGGTCAGACAAAGGAGTTTTTTTTTAAGAAAAAGTTTTAGTAGAAATATCATATTTAATTATTTATTTGTAATAAAAATACCTAAAAATATTCGTCACATCCAAGCATGAGTCTACTTTTTATAGCTATAATTATATTTAAAAAAATTATCATTTGATTTTGATTACAACTACTTTTTATTTTTTCTTTGAAATTTTTGTAGTACTGCATTAAAATCCAAACTTTTGACCAATCAATTTGTTTTCCCTAGATAAGGCCTAGTAATTTAGAAACTACATTCATTTTCTTATAGATTATTTTCTTACAGCTTTTTGATATAAAGTCCAAAAATACTTTAAAATTATGTGTCAAGTTGGCATAACCCTGATTTGTTGGTTTTTCATTGCCACTTAAGGCCATAGTTTGGTTGACCATGATCCTACACATACCTTGCTAGACCATTATTTTGACTGCAACCAAAAGCTACAATTTTATTATCTATTTGCTTGTCTATTTGCAAAGTATGTGAGAATGAAGATGTACTGTTGGAGGATATTGTTGAAGTAGATTATATCTTTTCATAATGTTTGGAAGAATAATTTGAATGCTTGTATTTCAAACTATTGATCTCCCATTTGTAGCATTGAAGTGGGAGAAAAATCAAGTGCCTATGCAATGGTGTTCTCTACTTCCTACAATGAATCAAAAGGAAATCAAGATAAAGATGTCCAATAAGGTTAAAGAAAACCTTTCTAGTTTGCAAGTGACAATGTTGAATTTGATTGGAACCCATGAGGTTTGGAAATAAATGAATGTGATGGGCATGCATCTAGACTTGAATAGAACAAAGGAAAGGATAGAGAATAAGTAACCATAGTGACCATAAGTTTTGACAAATCATGCATAGGGGGATTTTTGTGAGAAATGAAAAAGGATCTAAGTTTTGTTTTATCCCACATGTGTGGTGCTTGGGGCTTTCCTCATGTTTTTATACAACAACACTTATTATCCAAGTATCTTAAAGATGGGTACTTTTTGACAAGGATATTCTATATGTGAGGAGCCCACTTGGCTAGCTCGATGACCATGAATAAATTTTGACCAAGTTTATTGGCTACCTATGACTAATTTGAGGTAATGACCTGGATCAAAAATGACCAATGCAAACATGCCACATTGCATACATCCCAAGGTAGTTGACTGGACAATACAAACACTTGGCACATGGACACATTCTCACAGATGATGTGGTGGATTCTAGAGTGGCATGCAAAATGAAAAATCATGACATGTGTCTAGGGTGCTAAGGTGGTGAGATGAAATGTGGCACAAAAAATTGAGGCACTAAGCTTGATCCAAGTGACATGTGTTCTCATGATGATGTGGTAGATTGGTAACTGCATATGACAAAATGTGATAGTACGATATGTGGCAATGGATGCTAATAGGGAAGACACTAGATTGACACACCAAATTGTGCCACATGGCACAAGATCAATGACTCTCACATAGTCACCATGGGAAGATGCTTAGATGTTAACTAATGTGACAATGTGATGACAAATAAGAGGTTGCTACATGACAACATGTCAAAGGTGAGGTGGGAGTTTCTAAGCTAATCAGATGGTGACACATGATGCCTAGGTGGATAGAGGTACCCAGTGTGCTGATGAAGTGGGATAACTTTAAAGGAAAGAACCAATGGGGTATTTCCACATGTCATAGGACTAGTCAACAAGGTTTTACCCAGATGGAAAAAGGGAGAAAAATGCAATGTTCAAAAAATAATTTTCTAAATATATTTTTCCTCATTCTACATACAAGCCATTTTAAGTTGAAACTAATTTACATTGTATAGTTCAAACTTTGAAAAAAGTTGAATTTTTACAAATTTAAAGGCTCTATAAATCAATCCTGAATCTGGAGTTTCGAATGGACACCTTGGGCATGTTTTTAAGGCCAACAAAAGACTATTATATATTGTCAAAAAGCTCTCAGATTCTATTTTATAGATCTTTCATTAGTTTTTGCACATGTTTTTGTGGTTAGGAGATACTCATAAATTTGTCTAACATAACTATATTCTAGTATGGGTAGTTCAGATTTAGTTTGTGGCCAAATAGTTAGATGGGTATCCACCAAATTTGGAGGGTCTTAGCAATGATATTATTTTTCCTTCAGAGTAGTTCAATGTGGATTTTAGCAGAATTTTGATACTGGATCTAATAATTTATTAGGAATGGGATTTTTTCATAATTTTTGAAAGATATTTATAAGTTTGTTTGGCACAATGATGAGATTTGATCCAGTTTTCACTTCTCGAGAGAAGAAAGAGGATTTACAAAAATAATGGAGGGAGATTCAAGTGGACAAGTGTCGATTGTACATCAAATCTAGGATTCCTTCCTTCTTCTATATCTTTCTTTCTTCTCTCATTTTAGAGATTTAGTTCCAATCTATTGAGCAGAGCCCTAGCTATGATTCCACCATTCTTTAGTATTTCTCCTTGTTTGAACAACATTGTAGTTTTCTTGGAGCATGTAGTTGTATCATCTTAAAATGGAAGCACTTTCATCTTAAGAGTGTTTAGCCCTTTGAGTAAGTGGTCTAGAGTCATGTCAAGTACCTTGAATAAGTCTTTGCATGGATCTGGCTATTTTTTCTCTCTTCTCCTTCACTCTCTCTCTCTCTCTCTCTCTCTCTCTCTCTCTCTCTCTCTCTCTCTCTCTCTCTCTCTCTCTCTCTCTCTCTCTAGTCTATTTCTAACAATTTTCTCTCTTAAATTAAGGACTTTGACTTTTTGGGTTAAGGAAAACCTTGACCTTGACCTATGGTAGGGTCAACCTCATCCCTAACCCCAGGTCTAACTTTCAATTTTTGGGAGATTTGAGATATCAAGCTTTAGAAATTTTCATTTTCCCATTTTTGGGTTGGCTATTTTGGGTTTTAGAATGGTAGACTTTTAAATTGCATTTAATCTAGGTCCATTTCTAGAGGTTAAGGTTAATTTTGATTTGATGCTCTCACATTGGCCTTATCTAGAAGTTTGTGCCCTAGATCTCTATATCAGTAAGCCTTCTCTCATTTTTACCTCCATCATCCACCAACACAAAGGACTATCCACTTTTTATGAGAGCCTCAAAACTTTATTATCAAAGAGCTACCTACAAATGTTAGAAAGTATGGGATTGTCGTCGCACCAAAAGATTGACCTGCTAATGCTTGATACAACCAATAGTCATATAGAACCACATGAGATAGTTAATCCATGTCGTGAATCCTACAAGGGATGCTAGCGCATTGCCAATAATCCCCCTCCTAGCATCACTCACCATGGCTAGTAGGATTAAAACCTATGACCAAGCTCTTATACCATTGTTAAATAGGATAGGGTTGCTGTTGCACCAAAACATCTACCTACTAATGCCCAATACAAACAATAGTCTTATAGAACCACATGAGGCAATTAACCCATGTCGCAAATATTGCAAAGGATGCTAGCCCACTACTAAAAAATTGAAGTTTTGATCCATTATTCTATGAAGTGAAGATTTACTAGCATTCAAGCATTAAAGTATTCAAGATCTAATTCAAGGAGGTCAATTGTTAACTATTAAAAGATTCAATCTCTATGGAGCCCTCTTGTTGAAGATTTCTCCATCCACACTCATCCAAGCCTATTCCTATGCAAAGATCCATTGAAGATTGGTGTTGAATATCTAATGCCATTGATTTGAGACATCCTACATACATTTCTACATCCATTTGCAACATCTGTACTTGTGGATTCAAGGATTCAAATCCTCCACAAGGATTTCAATATAAGCAAGGTAAATAGTTCCATTTTCTTTGTTTATACATATTGCAATTTCAATTAAATTTCAAGCTTGATTCAAAACTAGGGTTTGACCAAGGAAAACCCCCCATCCAAACAAACAAACTATTTTTCTTGAAAATAAAAGTGTGGAACAATGAACTAAAAAGCATATTTGGTTACCATTTTTATCAAACTTGTGGGCTCTGTAAACATAAATTTCCTAGGAGTGTTGTAGGTCAAGATCAATTTTTTGGGGTACAATTGTGCCCCAAGGTAATATTGTGCCCTTTTATTTGGGTCAAGCTCAACCTACCTTCAAAAGGACAATTTTTTTTGGGTTTTATTCGTCTCAACATTTCTAGTCTGGAACAAGTTGTAGAATTCCTTGAAACTATACACAATCATCTAAAATCAAATTTTTCCATATTTATCCTACGTGAAGGTTAGTATTTTTCTTTTATTTAAGATTTTAAGTACTTACCTTCCATAGAAAGATCATAGGATCTACTTCTTTCTTCATATTCTCCATTGCTTGATCCATTTGTGCATTGATCACTTCCTTCTGGTTAATCAATTTGGATCATTTCCTTTGGAAATTTGGGTTGAGGATAGGTCCTATTTCCTTCCTATTTAGTAGTTAATAGAATCATCTTTGGTGTGTTATTCAGGGTATTGCATGCACCTAATGCATTTTTTTCAAAGAAATTAATATAAAGATTCTTGTTGAAAACTTTCATTCTAAATCGTGTCTCCTTTCTATGTGTTTGTAATTTTATGTGATTTATGGACAAAGAATACATAGTTAAGTTGCAACTTGATTTGAAGTTGTATGCCATTGTGTGTTTTTCCATTAAGTCAAAGACTTGAGTAAATGCTTAATATGCATTAACAAAATTGTAGGGATCATGAGAGGATTTGATAAGCATGAGACTGATTTTGAATATTGATGTCTAATTTACAAAGTAAAAGGATAGATCACAATGATATGGTGTATGTTTTGACTTGTGTGATACCCAATGGATAAGGGATTAATCATGTAGGAGATTACATATCATTTTTTTTGCATAGATGGGTTATGCCAATATCAATCAAGTAATAAAAATAATTTTCCCTTTCATGTTGTAGAGCTAAGAAGGATAACCCACTCTTAGCTTCTCAATCTTATAGAGCATGTTATTAACTATTTCATGTCTTTGTCATTTGCATAAGCATAGAATGTTTGGGGTTTTATTTTCTTTTTCTAGATTCAAATGTATGGTTTGGAAACTAGTACCATATAAATGAATCTGAGGTCTACCCACCTAGGTCTTGCAGAGCCTGAATTGAAGGAGTTTGACTTTATAATTGGCCTAGGTTCTTGAAAAATTGTGTCCATCATAGAAGATATCTACCCTTAGATGCAATCCTATCTTGGCTAGCTGGTAGTTGATATCTCTGTTAAATTAGGAGCAAACAAAATGGCGACTCTACTGGCGATGTATTGAATATGTCTGGTAGACAACCCTTGAGAATCTGAAAAGAGATTCAATATAGCAAGAAGAAAGGCATGAAAAGAATTTTCTACAACAACAAGGTTGTGATGTATTTCCCATTTTCTTGTTGAATATTCATGTCTCCTACTAATTCCTTATTCATGATAGTAGTACTTTAAGAGTTGGATAGAAATTATGTGCTACAACCATAGTAAGTTTAATATTAATTAGTTCGGTTAAGTAACATTCTAAAGTGCTATTGTAAAGTTCAGAGTCAAGAATGATCAAATTTTTCTCTTTTTTCCAAGTGTGTAAATTTCCAAAAGTGGTTTGATGGTCTGCAAGTTTTCCACAAACTAAAAGTCAAGTTCAGATTCGTCAAGTAATCAACTAAGTTTCAAAATTTTGTCTCACAATTGTGTGTGGCAACTCTCAAAGATATCTGCACCAGTTGTAGAGGGTTTCAAAATGTCTTAAAATATTTTTAGCATTTTGAGGGCAGATATGAAGCTTTTGATAGTACTTCTTGGAGAAGAAAGTTATATTTCTTGATTTACATGTTTGTATGTTGTATGCATTTGGTATTTTATGGGTATGCATCTGGTATTTTATGGAAATTAAAGTATTATAAAGTAAATCATAGCAGTGATTTCATTTTCCTCATTCAAGGAAGTGGCAACCCTACATGGTTTTTATGTATGGTGTGAAGAAGTTCATGTTTACACCCATACCAAATTAGTAGATCTAGTTGCAACATCAACACTAAAAGGTACATAAATTTTCATGTGTTTTCTTTTCATGAAAATTGAGTTTTAAAAATGGCTACCTCCATTTAGTGATTGAGCACTAAGGAGAGAGTTATAAATTGTTTCTAAATGGATTTAGACTTTGGATCTGAAGATGGTTGTTTGTCAAGTCATGAAAGTGTGCTTGATGAAGTTGTGTTGAAAAAGGAACTCAATAATCATATCATTACCTTCATAAGAAATATAGCCGGAAGTATAAAAGGTCTAAATAATTTTTAAGTCTACATGAAGTTTAAGTTAACACTCATGAAACTTTATGTTTCTTTAATACCTAAGGAGTCTTCATGGCCCATTGTCTTCCTAGATGTTTTCATGCCTAATTTAGTTGATTGGCTTCTTGACACTAAGGTCAATTTGTCTATTAGTGACTCACACTTTGTCAATACATAGTTGCTACCAAGTTTCTCAGTTGCTACCGAGCTTTAGAACATATGTGCAATTCATGCCAAGTGTAGTAGTGTCACTGAGTTGTTCAGTACAAGTGATGAAAAATCTAGTGTTAATCAAACTCCACAATGTCAACTGAGTTACATAGTGTTAAACATGTTCTCTAGTTTCTACTGAGCTCACACTATTAAGCAATGTGAATATTGTGTTAACTGAGCCATGGAGTGTCAACCAAGTGATTCAATATATGTTGAGTTTTGCAGTGTTCACTGAGTCACACAGTGCTAACCAAGTTAAAGCTTCTTGGAAGTGATCAGTATGAACCAAGCCTCTTTGTCAATAGAGTACCAGATGATGCTAAGTGTTGATAGTGGTTGGTGAATGTTAGAACATCACCAAGTTTATCTTTAGAACCTAAGTTACAATAGTTGGACCGACCTTGTGAATTTTGGTGAAACTTGTTTTGTAGCTGACTTTAGTAAGTTGTGATTTGGGTTGGTATATATGTAAAGCATTGTATCATATCCAAAAAAGTATAACATGAGTATGGAATAAGAAAAAGTGAAAATTAAGAAAGGATAAAAGTAGTATAAGGGACTCTAACAAAGATTTATCTACTATAGCAAGGTAATCATTATAATTCAAGGAATCACAACTAAAAAATTAGAGTTGTAGTTCACAGATCAACCACTGGTTCATCCTAACATGTGCATTAGTTAAATCCTTTAACAAGGTAGACTAATCAGTCTTATGTAAAATCTCTTTACTGAGTGCATACTTCATTGTATGTTTGTAAATCCTTTTACAAGGTGGACCTCATAGTCCTTATTGCTCCTAACATGACAAATCATCAGAAGTGATCAATTGTAAAGCTTAATAGGCCAACTTTATACTGTAGTACTAGAGCTTGTGGGTATCATCTCATACTCATTTTTACTTTCTATTTGGAAGGTTTTTGGGTTACCATATCTTGTGTTAAGTGTTATGAATGTTTTACTACTTTCATTCTTTCATGCATGCAATTAGATCATAATATTATATGGATGATTAATTAGTAGAAGAAATAATAAATAGATTTTATTAGTTCCCGATTCACCCCTCCCCTCTGAGTAACCTTGCCTACCACATATTTCTAAAATTTAGTATCAGAGAATTGTGGTTCTCACAGAAGAAGTTTAACAGCTTGAGAAAAGAGTAGAGGCAATAGAGGCATACATGCTAGATAAGGCTATTGACAATAAAAAGTTGTATCTTGAATTGGTCATTGGGAAACTGAAGAAAGCAAAGGAGAAACTCTTTCAATAATTGAAAAAAGGAAAGATCTTGTAGTAAGAATGAATGCTAATCTCTATAATGAAGAAAGAATCAAAGATATATATCCTGAAAGAAATTTAGATGAAGTTGATGAAGCAATCAAAGACTTATTAGAAAAGAATTCCAATCTTCAAGAAGAAGTTAAAAAGATGAAAAGAGAACAAGAAATCTAATTAGTGAGATTATGTGAAGTCATGGAAGAAAAAGAAAAAGAAAAAGAAGAGATAGAAGAAAATAACAATGAAATTAAACATCTATCCCTTCAACAAGCATATTTCAGTGATTAGATCACTAATGCAAATGAAGAACTAATGAATCTAAGGTTAGAAAATGAAAGACTATAGAATGATCTAAACACTGATTAGAAAACCAATGAAAGGATGATGAAATCTCAATATAGCATGAATCAATTGAATGAACAATGTTAGTACAAATACAAAGGCAAAGCTGGAATAGAATACATAGAAGAAGGCGAATCATCCAAGGAAGGAGCTCAAAAGAATCAAAGGCCTACTTTTAATTATTGTGGTAAGATAGGTCATACATCAAATAAATGTTGGAGTAATAATAAAGTGAAATTCAATGAAAAATTCTATAACTGCAATAAGCATGAACATAGAGCAAGTGAATGTAAGGAGAAATATAAGTTTGAAGGACAATGCTATAGTTGCAATAAACAAGAAAAAAATCTTCTGATTACAAAACCAAACAATTCAACCAATAGAATAGATTGTGAATGTAATATTTGGATGGGACTACAACACATGGTGTAGATGCTACTACTGTGGTGAATTTGGGTACATTGGAGCAAATTGTGTAAAACATCACACAAGGAAAAGCGATATCACTAAAAGATGTTTCATTTGTACAAAAATTGGACATCTTGCCAAGAACAGTATGAACATAGGAAGAATTGAAGATGAAAAGAAAGCCAAGGCTGAAAATATCTAAAAGTAGATGAAGCAAAAATGGATACCAAAATCTTTTGAGAATGCAAGCCCAAGTCATGAAGTAGATGTCACTCAAGAGTTGGGTGACTCAAGTATTTCAATTTGAATCCTTATGAGAATAACTCAAATTTGAAGTAGACATCCCCATAAGTTCTAGCTTGCAAGAAGAAGAGATCTATATCAAAATTCAAGATGCATAAGGATCACAAGTGTATGGAGAAATTCAAGACCTTACCAAGCTAGGTTGGGTTGTAAGACCTTGCTGAGCAAGGTTGGGATACACTAAAGTATTGTATATAGACACTGAGTTGTTGAAGACTTTATTGAGTGATAATGATTTTGTTGAGCCATGAATCTTTGCCAAGCATTAAAGGCTAAACCAAGTGGAAGGAAACCTATCACCAAGCAAGAAAACATACGAATCACTAATGGTGATTGTAAAGAGGAAATTCATTGAAAAGGAAGAAATTGAATGCATTATTTCAAGAACTATTTTTATGAAGAATGATTTTAGAGCTTAAGAACAATTTGATTGTTTCTTGTTGAAGAAATTTTGAGTTTTCAGAAACCCTACTGAGCATGGCATCTTCCAACAACAAAATTAAGAAAGGGTCTAAAATGTTGGCTCAAGGAGTCGATTGCAAGGCACCAAACTTCAAGTTGAGTCTAGAAATTGCAAAAGCGCTTGACACAACTAGTACACAATTGCAAATTTGACCCAAGGTATTGCTTGTTGCATGATATCCATTCATACTATCATTGTTCTATTCAAGAGAAAGGCACTCATGAGATGAACAAAACATTGAACAATTTATGTGTGGATGACATTCTAAAACCTGAGCATCAACACTTGGAAGCCAAGGGCTTGACGCACATATCACATATGCCAAGAGACTTCCATTTCAAATGTATGAGATATATTTTTGAGCCATGTGTAGAATGGACGATTGTGGTTGGAGCAATCTATTCAGATATCAAAGAAGATGATTCACAAAATCACTATTCTTCCAATGTTGGACAAAGCCAAAGCAACCAAAAGCCTAGGTCAAGTTGAACTAGCAAAGAAAACTCTTGCCGAATGGGATGGTAGATGAATGATGATAAGAGGAATAATAGACATGGAACTAAATTTTGGAATTCACATGATCACTCATAAGATCTATAGCTCTAGTCATCTCAATAGTGTGTCATGTGAGGTAGTTGATCTGGCTCTCAAAGTGGTGAAGAATAACATGGCATTCAAATTGCCAAGTTGTTATTGAATTAGTTCAATAAGAACACGGAGAGCATCAGAGGTACCAAGAATAATCCATGTAAGTTTGGTTCACTCTTGACTTTTTTATTCTTGTTTGTGCATAAATTCTTCCCTTCCAAAGGTATAGTAGTCTGGAGAAAAGATATCCCTAGTTTATATCAAATAAATGAGTATATAGCAGAAATGGGTTAAAACTTTGATAGCATCATGGACATCTACTTCAAGAATTATTCAAAGAGAAGATGCAAAATAGATATACAATACCTAAGAAGCTTGTAGAAAACGACAAGGATGAAATTTATTTCATGATGGACTATGACAAAGTGTACATTCAAGAAGTTAGACCTAGAGTGGCATGGGTTAAGCCTCTAGAGTATGATGTCAACATTGATGAAACCAAAGATATCATTGAGGCACTTCTGGATGAGCCTGTGTTTCCTAAAGCACCTTATTTTGGGACTTATGAAG
The DNA here is from genome assembly GCA_028749045.1 of Cupressus sempervirens. Classification (NCBI taxonomy): domain Eukaryota; kingdom Viridiplantae; phylum Streptophyta; class Pinopsida; order Cupressales; family Cupressaceae; genus Cupressus; species Cupressus sempervirens. Next base: position 85,398,270 of record CM053786.1, on the reverse strand, counting down.
AATCCAAGGCAAGAATAGAACCTAAAATTAAGATTCCTCAATTAGTTGACAAAGGAAGAAATAGGATAGCAAAGCTAAAGCAAGCACATTCTGCTCTCTTGCTGATAGAAGGAAAAGGTGATGATGTGGAAGAAGATAATGAAAAGGATGAATATGAGGAAACCAAATTTAAGGAATAAGAGCCTATAAGGAAGAAAGGTAAGGCTATCATAACTAGACCTAGTAAGTTATCCACTACTGTATTCACAAGAAGGGCACCAAAGTCCAGAAAGAAATTGAAGTTAGGTGAAGAGGATGCTAATCAGATTATCTTCAAAAAGCCTGCACCTACACTTCAACAAAAGTTAAAGATATTGGAAGAAGGAACTGGCATGGCATGTTTCAAATTCCTCAAATATAAATCAAGCAATATAGATGGGAAAAGATAGATTGAAGACACCATTATGACCAAATTGGGAAAATGGAAGGATTCTCCTAATGAGTTTATTGAACAAATTTCTAATGAGCTTATGCAAGCAATTAAGCCTAGATGTGAGCATGCAAAGAAGACTACAAAAGACATCTTTGAATAAACTCTAAGGCAACTCATGTTGAGTCTCAGTGAAAAGGAGGTGAAAGAATAATTGAAGATAAATGAGAAAAATTTTACTCTCAAGATGAACACAGGCATGATATTGTTAAAAGAAATAGAATATGTGGTGAATGTAGCCACAAATACATGGAAGAACATCTACAAACTACATCAACCTAGTGATTTTTTTGTTCATGTTGATGACAAAGATGACGATGATAATGAGGAAGACAATGTGGAAACAAAAGATGATGAAGTAGATGATGTAAATCTAGATGACGAGGAGGAAGAATAGGAAGCTATTGGATGAAGTCTTCCAAAGTTTCAAAGCATTGAGGAAATTGATGTAGAGAAGATTATAGAAATAGTAATGGCCCCATTTCCTCATTCTCTGACCAAAGCCTTAGTCTAATCTAGCTTAGAGAAAGTTTCTACCGAGTTGACTATGGCTACCACTACAACACCAAGCACCCAACCAAGCTTAGCACTTGTTTAGTTGAATATTCCATTGACTGAAGTGACCAACACTTCATCTACCAAGAATAAAGTGCCACCATCACCAGGTTTAATCATACAACAACAAGGTATTTCTACTATTAGTGACATATCTACATTTGTTTCTAGCCCCTTAGTTTCTACTATTGTGTATATTCTGCATATATCCATGGCTAGTACAATGATAGTTGAGAACAAGTCTCGATTGAGTACCAAAGTTTTAGATAAGGTTAAGGGGAAAGAAGAAGAAATTGATCTAGATGGAGATATAGTTATTCCAAATTGCGATAGTCTATCCTCACTCCTGATCAAATGAATGCCCTAGGAGAATTTTTGCAAAAGAGAGCTAAGCAACATAAGCTTAGAGAAGAGAAGAGAAAGAAAACCCAAGTGCTTGAAGATATAAATGACATATTTGTAAATACACTAAGTATTGAGGTTGATAGTACTCAACCTATTTTGGAATAGTTGGTAGAAGTTGTCCATAAATTCAACAAAGACTTGAATGGATAGGATAAGTTGCTACAAAGAGCAAAAAGAAAGTTTGCAAACTAGGTATTGGAACAAGTGGCACAAAAAATTGCAATAAACCAAGTAGAATTGTCTACTTTTCTTGTTTTATTAGAGACATTTTAAAATAGTGTCACTTCATTATTTGTTAAATTGTGTGATGAATCTATCGTCACCAAGGATATCAAGGAGAAATATTCCAAGATAGATGAAGACATGAAGGAAAGTACACACTAATTGTCACTTGACCCAATCTATGGTTCTACTCATTATTAAAAGATCAAATTTATGAAAAATTTGCAAGCAAAATTATTAAAGGAAGAAGCCAAGATCAGGGCCATGCTTGTAGAAACCCAAAGCATGATTCTTCCAAACATGGATGCATTGCAGACACACATTGCACATACTAAGACACTCATTCATGACAATAACTTCTTCATAGTTGATCACATGATGGAATTATCATTAGAAGTTTAGATTGGATTGCATGTAAGTAAGGTGTTACAAGAAATTTGGGACAAGAAAATGACATTAATCTTGAAGCTACACTCTAAATTCTTGTCACATTTTGGTATTAATGTATAGTATACACCTTTGACATTTATGTAAAAAAGGGGGAGAAGTATAGATGAATGCATATATTTATAAAGAGGGAGAAGTATATGTAAAGACATTCAAAGAATATATGTATGAGGGAGTAGTACTCTAGATATATAAGGTTTATGTATGGGGGAGAAGTATAGTATTATACAAGATACATGAACAGATAAGAAAAAAACATCTTTTACAAAAGCAATTTTGAAAATTTGAAAAATAGAGTATGTTATTGAGTTGTAGACACAAAATGGTGACAAATGAATTTTTTGAATTATAATTTTGAGCATTCAATTTTTGGGATCTGATACATGTTTTTGTCACTAATGCCAAAGGGGGAGATTGTTGGCATTAAGGTCAATTTGTCTATTAGTGACTCATACTTAGTCAATATATAGTTGTTACCAAATTTCTTAGTCGCTATCAAGCTTCAGAACTTATGTACAGTTCATGCCAAGTGTAGCAGTGTCTATCGAGCTATTGAGTGCAAGTGATGGAAACTCTAGTGTTAACCTAGCTCCATAGTGTCATCCAAGTTACATAGTATTAACCATGTTCTCTAGTTTCTATAAATATTGTAGTTTTAAGTGATGTGAATATAGTGTTTACCAAACCATGGAGTATCAATTGAGTGATTCAGTAGATGCCAAGTTTTGTAGTGTTCAATGAGTCACATAGTGTTGACCAAGTTCAAGCTACTTGGTAGTGATTAGCATGAACTAAGCCTCATCATCAATTGAGTGCTAGATGATGCCAAGTGTTGGATATGGTTTTTGAGTATCAAAAAATAACTAAGTTTATCTTCAGAACCTGAGTGACAATAGTTGGGATGACTTTGTGAATTTTGGTGAAACTTGTATTGTAGCCAACTTCAGTAAGTTATGATTTGGATTGGTATATATATGTAAAGCATTATATCATATCCAAAAAGGTTATCACATGAGCATGGAATAAGAAAAAGTAAAAACTAAGAAAGGATACAAGTAATATAAGGTATAACAAAGATTTATCTATCACAACAACGTGATCATTACAATTCAAGGAATCTCAACTAGCAAATAAGAGTTGTAGATCAAAGATTAGCTATTGGTTCATCTTAATAGGTGTATTGGTTAAATATTTTAACAAGGTAGACTTAATGGTCTTGTGTAAAATCTCTTCACTAAGTGCATACTTCATTGTATGTTTGTAAATCCTTTCACAAGGTGGACCTCATAGTCCTTATTGCTCCTAATAGGGCAGATCATTAGAAGTGATCAATTCTAAGCCTTAACAGGCCAACTATATCCTACAACACTAAAGCTTGTGGGTATCATCCCCACCCTAGTTTTACTTTCTATTTTGAAGGTTTTTAGGTTACCATATCTTGTGTTAAGTGTTATGAATGTTTTACTACTTTCATTCTTTCATGCATACAATTATATCATAATATTATATGGATGAATAATTGTAGAAGAAATAAGGAAAAAAATTATTGGTTCTTGATTCACCACTCCCCTCTCAGTAACCTTGCCTACCTCATATTTCCAACAATTGGTATCCGAGCATTATGGTTCTCATAAAATAAGTTTAATAGCTTGAAAAAAGATCAGAGGAAATGGAAGTATATATGCTAGATAAGGCTATTGACAATGAAAATTTGGATCTTGAATTGGTCATTGGGCAACTGAAGAAAGAAAAGGAGTAACTCTCTCAATCATTTAAAAGAAAGAAAGATCTCACAATAGAAATAAATGACAATCTCTACACTGAAGAAAGAATTGATGATATATATCCTAAAAAAAATTAAGATGAAGCTAATGAAGAAATCAAATACCTATTAGAAAAGAATTATAATCATCAAGAAGAAGTTAGAAAGCTCAAAAGAGAATAAGAAATCCAATCATAGTGAATATGATGAATCTGTAGAGGATGATGGTTTATCTTCCAATTGTGAAGAGAAGGGTTCAAGATTTAGTGAATCAGATAATTGTAGTCAGCATGAGAAAGATGTATTATGAAAACTCTAGTGTTATAGACACCATGAGCTAAAATAAGATGCTAACTCTTGTGTTTTCAACATGACAACTCATATGAGTACGAATACTCCTAGGTGTCTAACTAATAAATAATAAAATAATGTATTTAACCTAAGTAAACTTAAGTAAAGTGTAAATAATAATTAATTATTTACACTAACACACTCCCTTAAGTGCAACTTAGGGGAATGCACTTAAGCTCACAAAAGGTGATGAAAATGCATGATGGGTCCTAGCTACTAGGCCATGTTAGCTACCCATGTACAAATGCAATGCAATCTCTATGAAAATGAAGAAAGAGGAAAAACCTCATGGGAAAAACCCTCCTCCAAAAAAAGAGATAAGAACAATAAAGAAGATGCATGTATGGATGTAGTAATCAAGATCCCCCATTATGAATTACATCATGCATATACAATAGAGAATCCCTCCATGAAATCCCTCCCTTAGTGAAGGATCTCCTAATTTTGAGTGCTTGAAGACAAAATAGAATCTAGTGCCTACAAATAACATCTCCCCCTTTAAGAAGAAGATACACCAAGTATAGGTGCAACTATGCTTCCCATTGTGGATAGGAAGATAGAAGAGGGATCCATATGTAGTATGCTATGGATGCTACCTCTGAAGTCTGCTCATATGTTGACAAGATCATAATTAATGTAGATTCCACAAACAATTCTGGTGGATGCCCAAAAGAAGGTGGCAAACAAGGTAACATGTCCATGTATGAAACTGAATCAAACTCCAAAAGTAATGAATCATCTTGATAGGAAGAAATGGGAAGAGAAACAACGTCTCTTCCCCTCAATAATGAATGCACACCCATGACAGATGCTCCTTGATGGCTGAAGAAGCTACACCATAAAAGTTGAATGATGTTCCTCCTTGTAGGAAGATATGGTGTCATAGGTGTAGTAGAGAATGCTCCCCAACTAGTAGGAAGAATCTTCATAAGATATGATGTATGAGGAAACTAGAATACAATCTCCAAAGATTGATGTGTCTCCTTTAAAGTAAAAGAGTCCTTCTCCGATTAATGTAAAGAATTGTCCACAATCATGTCAATCTCAAAATGAAGATCAAGTGGTTGAGGGTTAGAGTGTTCCCTCAAAACAAGTGAAGAAGTTTCCTTAACAAAGAGAATATGGATGTCATCAATAATGTCTCCCACATCTTCAATGCAAGACTCCACAAATAACACTGCAATGTCTAGAAGGAAGTCATCTCATGAAGCTGAAATAGGAAGACATGGTACTTCCTATTGCACTAAATTAGGAGCATCTGCGGCTAGAACTAGATCAATAGAAGCAATATGAGCATTAGGATGTGTGATCTCATTTGGAGTTGAAGGTAGTGAGTGGAGGTAGAATGTCCTTTGGAAATGGAAGAATTGTAGGATCTCCATATGCTTTCCAAAGAGCCATCCAAATGTCATAAGTGTCATTAAGCTTTCCAATGACATGAAAGCAATAAGCATTGATACTGAAAAAATGACTGACCCAATTATGTGAATAAGTGTCAAATTAGTGTAAGAGGGTAGTTCTTTGGAACATAGAAAAGTAAATACTTCCTTATGCTCTCTTAGATGATCAATCACTAGAGCACTCCATTTGTGATAGTTCCTCTTTGTCAACCTCAGTGTTATACTAAATTGACATGTGAAAAAAGACTCCATGAGATTAATAAATGTGTGCACCCACCAAAATGCAAAAATAATCAATGAACCCCCTAATGCATGATTTGGCACTTTATATTTAGTGCGATTACAATTGGCCACTTGCTAATTTAGGGCCTAAGTGGAATTCTGATTTTTTTGGTTACAACAACAAATATGGAGCTATATCAGACTCAACAAGATAAGACACAAGATCTCTCAAGGATCTAATTAATTACAAGTGCTAACAAGCCAACATCAGACCAAATTTTAAAAGTACTATGTCTATTCAAAATTACTCCAATCTAATATCAAATCTAGAAAACAGACAAAAAATCCTACAGTCTCAAAAAAATAGTACCTGAATATGTGTCCAAATGAGCCCAAACTAAGCCTTTTAAGTTGTAAAAATTGGGATTTGCGAGTTGCAAAAAAGTTTAGGAACAAAGATCTCAAACAACCACACCATTGTGTAGATCACAAAATTCTACCCCAAAACAAAAAAAAATTACTCAAAAAAAAGAGTTTGTATGAAGGAGATATTGCTGTTTGAAAATCACCTCTGTAATTTTTTTTTCAAATCGCCCCCGTCGCACCTCAAAAAATAAATTTACTCTAGATTTGACCTCAGATGTCCAATTTTGATGAAACAAAATTTAATTTGGGTGTTTTTTGACCTTTTAAATATGATATCAATATTTGATTGCAGATCTAAAAATCAATTGCATAGATCTAGAGAGATCATACCAATTTTGCAAATAGGGCCTTTGGGTTCTGGTTTGCAAAAACAAATTTGCCTGCATTTTGACTATGGCCTAGGGTAGGAAAATTTATAGTCAAAATTCATTGAATCAATGCTCTAGACGCAATGGTGATGTCTGCTTTGGCTCTAGACACTCCTAATGACTGTAGATTCACTAGATTTGCATCAGTGGCCCTCTTAGAGGTGAAGCAAAAATGTTCTCCAATGGCTATGAAATGATGCTCCTATGGATTTGATACCACGTAAAAATTTAGTATAGCTCTAATACCATGTGAGAATTTTCTTAAGGAAAAATGATGCCAAGATCAAGAAGCTCAAGAAAAAAGCACAATATGGACTAAATGATGTATGATCATAATAACAATATGAGAATGAATTAATGTCTGAATATTTGGACATTAAATCATTCAATAATTGATGTACAAGTACACTAAAAATTTTTGTATATAAAGACCTCTAGAATGACTAGGAGTTAGCAAAATGATAAGCCTCACAACTAAGCACATGTCCACCAAGAGTGGATTGCCCTCCATTGAGCATAGGAGTTTTTGTGATGATGAGAGGATAAGTTTACATAGGTGTGCCATGTAAATAGATGTACTTATTTAGAGTGTGAACAACTATGTTGTCTATATGACAACTCAGTTGATTATGCAAACTCTAGCGTTGTAGAAACCATGTGCTAAAATGAGCTGCTAACTCTTTTGTTCTCAACATGACAACTCATATAAGTATGCATAATTCTAGGTGTCTAAATAATAAATAATAAAAAAATATATTTAACCTAAGTAAACTTAAGTAAAGTGTAAATAATAATTAACTATTTGCACTAAAAATTGATAGATCTATCTATGAGTCATGTGCTATTCTCAAATAGTATTTAAGTTTTCTAAAAATATATTTAACTAACTAATTTCTCATACAACATAATGAAAGGTGGATAAATCTAAGAGTGTGGAAGTGATTTTAAAAATAGGCTCAATAAATATAAAATATGGCATAGATGTCTATCATTCAGTCATGCAAAAGTGATATTAAAAAATGCAACTAAGAATTAAGACCTGCAAGTCTTTGGACCTGCTTGAGTTTCCCATGTTTAATTTTTGACATTTTGGTTGTGTTAATCGAGTGAACAAAAAACTTTCCTCAAAAGCAATAAAGGAAAAAAAAATTGTTAAAATAATGTTAATATACTCAAACAACTTTGGGAACATATCTCAATGCGGGCCCACAATAATCAGATTTACTACTAAGATTTTGATCAGAATCTATTTTCTTATTCTTAAAACTATTAGGGAGAAGAATTTGGAAGGAAAAATTTAATAATTTTTAATAGATTTCTTTACAAACTACTTGCCTTATATTCCATCCAACTACTCAATTCTAAAAGAAATAATTGGTAAGAGACAATATATATGAGTCAAAACTAAAGTTGTAAAGAAAAGAAACTAAAGCATGTCTAAAAAACTAAAATTTCGAGCTGGAGAATTGGAAAGGTATGTGAAATGCCAAAAAAACATTTAAGGAATTTGTGTACATAACAATCAAATACAGAGATATGCATTAGATAAAAAAAACTTACTTTAAAAGCAAACAACTCATACACAACAAGAGATTGTATCCAATAATTTCTATGATTTTTTTTTATTAATGTGATGTAAAAAAGCATCCTTCTAATAACCAAGGACTAGATAGCAATGTCAAGATAGAAAATTGATTGAAGTTTTAGCAAAGTGAGACATTAAATGATTTTCTCTCTACAATAGAAAACAAATAGAACCTTAAAACAAAACAATATACAAATCCCACTACAAAAGTTTATACTGGCTAATAACCAAGTTAATAGGCAGCTATATTTTAAGTAATGCATAAAGTAAATTTGTTTTTGAAATCTATATCCTACAATTTTTGCATTATTTCCTTTACAATAGTATGACCTCAAGAAAAGAAATTGAATTGGTTAACAAAACTTCAGAAATCCTTTCAAAAAAAATCATTCAGTTTCAATTTGGTAGGAAATGGATTTAAGTTATACAAAAGATATACGGACACATTAACTGTCCTGAACTGAAATAACTAGTAGATTAAAAAATAATAACTACAAAAAAAAAGGTAGTGGAACTACAAAAAACATAGCTCATACCTGCGAGCACCATCTAGAATCATGGGTCCTATATACATGTAAACAATGCACTCTTTCCATTATTCATACACAAGGGTAAGTATTCGTATATGGGTTTTCTCTGAATACACCATGATTTAATATCATTCTACTAATAAATATCTATGCGAGTAGCTTATTAAACAATCACATTTCTCACTTGCATGAAGGAGGAGAAGTCTTAATCGCCAGCTATTGTTTCAGTCTTTCCATAGAAATGAGAGGCCCAATACTTAGGTAAGTTAACCCCAACATGCTTTACTTTGATTTTCCCATCTTATCTTATGCTGATTTATGTGAAATCATTATTCAAGATTGTATCCCGATAACAATTGATCACCTCCATCAATTAAGAAAGAAGAAAACTTGGAAGTGGACATTGGTTGAGGACAATGAAGAATTATGATTAGTTGTAGAAAAAATTAATAATGATCGATTAAGTCCAAGCCTAAGTAAATAGTTCTCTGGTACTATGCATCCATAAGGCAGGGTCAGTAGGACATATATTTAATACAACAAGATGGGTTACTAAAAATAGAGAGTACATGGTTATCTAAGTGGGAAATAGTGCATTTAGATCCTAAATAATTGGAGCAAATTGTCACTTGCAAGAGTTGTATTTCTTTCAACAATGACAGGATGATCCTAGAACTTCTTGAGGTCATAAATTTATAGTTAGATGTAGTTTTTTTTAATCTAAAGGTGGCTTCATTACAATAAATTAACTACTTTCCATTTCAGCTCTTCTTTGTTGGTGGTCATTTCAATTTATTTTTTAGGGCCTAAAAATCAACTTAGACTCTTAAATTTAGACTTCCTTATTTTTCCTATTTATTTTTAGTTTCTTTATTTTAATAAAATAAAAAGGGTGTCTCAAAATTCAACACTTATTTGAAAGTTTTACTTATAGTTTAAGGAAAGTTTAATTTAATTTTCATCTTTTTAGGAGTTATTTTTTAAGGTTACAAAAATGACAAATTTTAAGATTTGTAAAAAACTGACAGAAATGGTAAGTTTAAATATTTTTTAGTTTAGAGAATTTTCACTTATTTAAGATGTTCTTGAACATTGTAGAAGGGTGATTGGTGAATGGGAAGTTACCTAGTTTGAAACTATTTGTATTTCATCTCTGTTTTTACATTTGCAAAAAGAGGGGTAAAAATTTATTAAGACATTAAGGAATACAACAAGGAGAGCTCAACAAGGAGCTCGATCCTGAGCAACAAGATCATCAAATTCTTGCACCATCTCAAAGGAAAGTTGCCTCCTATCTCTAATATTCCAACCCGGATCATGACTAGAAGCCCATTTGGCTAAACAATTAGCAGTTCTATTCCATTCATGAGGAATATACGTGAACCTAATGAACTGAAAAGAGGAAGAGAAGAAAAGAATATGCTTAACAACAGTGGCCAGCTGCCAACTAACATCCTCAAGCTCTTGCGAAGAAAGCATGTTCACCACCACCTGTGAATCAAACTCTCAGATAATCTTACTCCATCCCCGCATTGGCTGCCGGCTGGGCTAGGGTTTTTCCCGTAGCCTGTTCTTGGTGTTTGATCTTTACTATTTTTCTGTTTTGTTTGGATTGCTAGCTACTAGACATAATTTGTGTCGATGTTTTTGGAAATCTTCTACAGTCAATTTTGGATTGGGGTTTTATTGTTTGCATGGAAGGGCCTAGGATTTCTTCTCTGTTGGTGAGAACAGATGGTTCTTCTCCAACTATGCATGCAATGCGATCTGAATCATTTTATTCAGGGGAGAGCTCCAAGCTGAAAAAAGTTAATGGTTGTTTTCCGCGTAGCAATGATCGCCCTGTTCTGGTTATTCCTCCAACGACTGCAATGGAGGACATTGATTATTGGACCAAGCATGCTTTGATATGCAAATTTCTTGGAATCCAAATTTCTCTATCCGCTCTTGAGGCATGGATCTGTCGCTCATGGCAGGTGGAAGGCGATATGGAGATTATGTTGGCAGGGAATAGTTATTTTTTTGTTGTATTCTCTTGCATGTCTGATTGGGATCGTGTTTTTGAAGGAGGCCCTTATTTCTACAACCATGTGGGGTTATTTGTCAAACCTTGGCATTCAAGTTTTAATTCTGCTGAGGATCTCCGTTCAATAGTGCTAGTTTGGGTTCGCTTGCCTCGTCTTCCCTTGGAATTTTGATGTAAAGACATCCTTCGACAAATTGCTACTTTGTTGGGGAAGCCGACTATGATCACACATCAATCCATCGATAAAAAGGTTATTTCTTATGCTAGAATTTGTGTTGAAATTAATTTGAATAACCCATTACCAAATTCTTTGGAAATTTGTATGGGGGATTCTTCTTGGGTGCAACAATTAGATTATGAATCCCTCCCTTTTCGTTGCTAGATTTTTCATGAGTATGGTCATTTACAGTGTCAGTGCCCTCGTAACTCAAGTTTCAAAGGAGTGGATGGTTTTACAGCTGGCAATGTTGGTGGTTTGGCAGATACTACAAGGAAAGGACAATCTCAAATGGCTAATACTACCAAGGGGATGAATCTGCAAGATGCTACAGGTAAGGGTAAGGCTCAAATGCAGGATAAGGATGGATTTACCCCTGTTCGCCCTTGAGCTAAGGGACGTGGTCAAAAGAGGCCTTTGAAAGAAAGATTATCTGATTCAGGTTTTAATCGCTTTGAGGTGCTGGATAGTATGGTTCTAGAGGAGGGTATTCCTCCTCCTATCTCTTCTGATCTAGTTTGCCCAGATGAGAGATTTGTTCCTAATGATGCTTGTGGGGCATCCCAAGTTGTAGTATATCAGAACCGTGAGGTCCCTGTAGCTCCTGTGACAGAGGCTCTAGTGACTCCTGCAGTATTGGAGGATAATGATGTTGTTTTAGCTGACTTGGTTAAGGATGTGCTACCATCAGGTAAGGGCAAGGGATCTCCTCTCCCCTTGGGGTTGATGTCTCGACCCTTTAAGCGAGCTTCTTCTACTCCCCCTCTAAGGAGTGGGTGCAAAATAGACCAAGAGAAGATTAAACTCATAGGAGATATATTGATTGAGTCTGGTTCAGTGAAACCTTTGGATTCTCATTTTCCCAATTCTACCCAATGATGATTATTCTCTCATGGAATGTAAGGGGGTTGAATAGCATCCCTAAACAAAAGGCTATTCATAACTTGGTGGTTGATCATAGTCTTGATGTTTTTTGTATCCAAGAGACTAAGCTCTCTGTGGAGTCTATGGTCCAACATGCCTCTAGTATTTGGTCTTGTGGCCAATGCCAGTGTGTTGGGGCAACAGGCAGTGCGGGTGGTTTAGCTATATTTTGGGATCCTCAAAAAATTTCTCCTCTTAGCTGGATGTCTTCTCGCTCAGCTCTCTCTATGGTAGCTTATGCTCTAGACTTAGGAGAGGTAATCATGGTTACTAATGTGTATGCACCTGTTGATCTTGTGGGAAAGAAGGAACTTTGGGAACATATATAATATGTTAGAAATTGTCATCCTTATCATCCTTGGGTGTTAGCAAGGGACTTTAATTCAGTTTTAAGTCTGGAGGAGAAGCATGGTGGTTTGGCTAGATTGGGGCCTTCTTCTGCTCTTCTTCAGCAACACATATCTCTTTTGCATCTCTTTGATGTTAAGCCTTCTAATGGTCTCTATACCTGGAATAATTGCAAGACTGGTGTTGCTGCTATCTTAGAATGTCTAGATAGATTTCTTGTTTCTTGCTTCTGGGTTAGTGGCACCCTTACTATCTCTTCAAAAATCCTTGATTGGAGGGGTTCAGATCATTGGCCAATACAATTTTCCACTATAGGGGCTTATGTTCCGAAGAATCCTCCTTTTAAGTTCCAGTTGATGTGGCTTCGTGACTCCTCTCTTCATGATTTTTTTTTTTGTTGGTGGAAAGATGGTGCTCATGCATATGGTACTGCAATGTTCTCATTTTCTAAAAGGCTTCAATATGTTAAAAGGCAGCTCAAGATATGGAATAGGGAATGTTTTGGGAACCTTCACTTTATGAAGAGGCTTGCTCAAGAAGATCTTGATGTCATCACAAGGGAGATTAGAGATCGAGGTTTCTCAGAGGATCTTGGCAAGGCTGAATCCCTTGCTTCTAGAGCTCTAGAAGAATGGGAACTTCGAGAAAAAAATTTTTGGAAGCAAAAGGCTAGAGTTGATTGGCTCCAGGAAGGTGATCGAAATGCTGCCTTTTTCTATAAAATACTGCAATCTCGCTAGAATTAGAGCACTATCTCTTCTTTGGTTAATTCTCAAGGTATCCAACTGAATTCCTTGCCAGCTTTGTTCCAGGAGGCTATTTGGTACTTCTCTACTCTCTTCTCTGAGGAATTTCCTCCTATTGATAATGAAGAAAATCTTATTTTGTCCTGTATTCCTTCCCTTATCACTCAAGAAATGAATGATTATCTCATGTGCCCTATCTCTTCGGAAGAGCTAGAGGAGGTGGTCTTTGGCATGCCTAAGGGGAAGGCTCCTGGTCTTGATGGCTTTCCAGTTGAATTCTTTCAAGAATTTTGGGACATCGTTAATCATGATTTGTTGGAGGTGGTTAAAGAATCCTATGCTAGCAAGCAGATGCTTCGAGCTTTGAACTCTACATTCTTGACTCTTATTCCTAAGAGAGAGGGTGCTAATCAATTGGAGTTTTTTAGACCAATTGCCTTATGCAATGTGGTTTACAAAGTTATTACTAAGTTGATTGCTAAGAGACTGAAAAGGTGGCTTCCCATTGTTATCTCAGAAGAACAAGGTGGTTTTGTTGTTGGCACACAAATTTTGGATGGGGTGGTTATTGCTACTGAGGCTATTCACTCTATGGCTACTTCAAGGGAGAGAGCCATGTTTGTTAAGCTGGATATGGCTAAGGCCTATGATAGAGTTAAATGGAGCTTCCTAAGGAGTATTCTTCTTTCTTTTGGATTTAGCTCTGACTGGGTGAGTTGGATTATGAGTTGTGTTACTTCTGCCTCTTTTTCTGTTCTTATTAATGGTCAACCTTCTCAACTATTTGGTGCTTCTAGAGGCCTCTGCCAGGGTGACCCTCTCTCCCCATATCTATTCATCATCATGGCTGAAGGCTTGGGCAGATTCATTAAGCATTAGGTGTCCCAAAATTCTATTCAAGGCAGGCAGTGGGGTAATGGCTTACCTTCTCTTTCCCATCTTCAATTTTTTGATGATTCTGCTCTTGCCAGTCTTGCTAGGATCAAGGAAGCTGAAGCCTTTCAACATGCTTTGGAAGTTTATTTGGCAGCTTTAGGCCAGAAAGTTAATGAGCATAAATCTTCCATTTACTTTTTTAACACTCCTGATTCTATTCAGCACAAGATTGTTGGTATCCTATGGTTTCCGATAGGATCACTTCTTTTGACTTATCTTGGCATTCCTATTGCTGTTTCTATGCAGTCACGTCTCTTCTGGAAAAATTTGATTACCAAGCTTCAGGATAAGGTAAATCATTGGACTCATAGATGGATTTCTACTACTGCCCGGGTTACTCTTCTTCAAGCTGTTATCCAAGCTCTTCCTACTTATAGAAGCATGGTTCATGCTGCACCTATTTACTTTCTCAAGGAGTTTGATGCTCTTTCTCAACAATTCCTTTGGAGTGGTAATTTGTGTAGTACTAAATGGAGCTTGGTTAATTGGGCAACTGTTTGTAGGCCTAAAAAGGAGGGTGGTCTTGGTCTTCGATCTGCTCTATTGAGTAGTCAAGCTTTGGCTGCTAAACTTTATTGGCGATGGTGTTCTGGACAACATCAACTTTGGGCTCGTATTATCAATCATAAATATTTTCATGTTGCTGATCCTTGCTCTGTTTCTGCACTTCCTCTTGAAGGTCGTTGCTCAATGGTTTGGCATACTTTGAAGACAGGTGCGATGTTGGTGAAGAGGGGTCTGTTTTGGATATGTAAAGGAGGTTCTCAGGCTTTGTTTTGGTTTGATGCTTGGGATGGATTCCCTTCCATTTTATCCATATACCCTCATCTTCAGCCTCTTTGTGACTCTTTTCTTGCCGCTGGATGGGATAAAGTGGCTCATTATAAGACTCCTTATCAATTGGGACCTGTTGTTGGTTACAGATGGAAGCATTCTTCTGATTGGCCTCCTAGAGGTACAGACATGGATCGTCAGGAGCTTTCTCAAATTATGGCCTCTAGAGAGTGTTCTTCTTTGCTTGGTCCAGATGTTTTGGCTTGGGGCAGTACCTTGTCTGGTAAATATCATGTCTCTGCTGGGTATCACTAGATAACTAGACAATTATTTGGGGATGCTGAGGTCCCTTGGTGGAAGAAAGTTTGGAATAAAGTTTCTTGGTCCAAGTGCAATTTTTTCATGTGGCTAGTGGCTCACAACCATTGTCTTACCTGGGATAATCTTTGTAAATGTGGATTTCAGGGCCCCTCTTATTGTGTTTTGTGTGGTAATGGAGAGGAGTCTGTCTCCCATTTGTTCTTCCATTGCTCCTATTCTACTTAGATATGGCATCTTTGGTGGAGCGCTTGGGGTTGCTCTTGTCGGCATGCTTCCTCTTTGCCTGAGTTCTGGGCCCGCTTGGGTAGTGCTCCCTCCAAGTCTTCTTCTCTCCAGGCTGCTTGGATTGCTGGCCCATCATTCATGCTTTGGCATATCTGGTTGGAGAGGAATCATCGTATATTCCCAGATGTTCGGCTTGGTGTTTTGCATCTTTGGTGAAAAATATCACATTCTCTTCAGGAAACTATTCTTGTGAAGTGTGAGCTTGATGGGGGTATGGATCCGGTTGATCTTGCTATCTGTAATCGCCTCAATTTTCATCTGTAGGATGGGGCTGTAGCTCATAGGTTTCCTTCTATGTCCAGGCAGCTTAATCGGGATGGGCACTGGACTCCTCCTCCCTGTGGAGTTCTAAAAATTAACACTGATGGTTCTTCCCGTGGGAATCCTGGTCCAGCTGGTATTGGTGGAGTGGCTCGTTATAGTTCTGGGGATGTTAAATTTTTCTTCTCAGTTCATAAGGGTGATTATACTAACAATCTTAGGTTTCATTTTAAAGAATGGGTTATTTTTTATAAATTCTTACAAATTTACTATTGAGTAATAGAAAATATGAAAAATCCTATCTTGTTAATTCATGTATCTCATGATATTCAATGCAAAGAAATATTATAATCTTGTATGCCTTGGATTCAACTAAAAATGTAGAAATTAACATAAGATTCTAAAATAAAAATGGAACACTTTAAAATATGAAGATAAACTACATATAATGAATTATGACCATATGATCCTATTGAAAACATATTATATAGTTAGTTATCATGATATGTGCTAAGAAAACCAATTGCCAACACATTGTAGACCAAATCAAAATTTTACTTTTTTGGAAATATTACTTTGTAAAAGTATGTTTAAAGATTCTAAAAGAAAAAGGGAACACTCAAAAATATGAAGATAAACTATATATAGTGAAATATGACCATCTAATCCTATTGAAAATATATTATGTAGTTAGTCATCATGACATGTGCTGAGAAAACTAGTTGCCAACACATTGCTAACCAACTTAAAATTTTACTTTCCTAGAAAGAATGATTCATATTACTTTGGAAAGTATGTTTAGTGAGGATTCTTCCTACTATATAAATAAAGTTATTTTAATTTTTGCATCATTTACAATTTCACATTAATCTAAAATCAAATTTAATTTTGTAGTATCATAAAATCAAATGTACACTATTTCACTTAGAGATAAATAATATTTTTAATATTTTTAACTCCATGTTTACAGTTTATGAATATAATACGTTTATATTTAGTTACTTATGTTATATACAACATACAATAAGTAACATATTAATTGTTTAATATGTCTATTTTTAATAATATATATTATATAAATAAGAATTATTTTAAAATTTTATTATGACAAATAAATATATTTCTTTTTATTTCTCTATAAGATGTATTTAAGAGAGAGGGGGAGTGAGTAAGAGAGATAATTTTATAATGGAGTGAGATGGGGAGGGGGAAAGAAAGACAAATAAATTAATTTAAGAAGTAGATATAGATAAATAGAGATGGAGAAAGGGAGAGAGAAATGAAGGGGGAGAGGGGAATATAATGAAGAAGAGGGGTGAGAGAGGGAAACATAGCTAAATGTGTTTAGAGAAAGAGTGAGTGAGGAGCTTTAGAATGCACTGATCCATTGACAAAGTGATTATATGAGGTGTTCATTGATATTTCCTTATAAATCCATATGTCTCATAAAGTATGTATGCAACTATAACAATACAAGGATGCACCATGAAGTGTTTAGCATTAGTACCACTTGCTACATAAGTATGACTAACTAGTGCAATGGTACCCACGAAAGAATTAATTTGCCATCATTATGTGTTGATATTATGCACAAATGTAAGCATGAAATACCATATGGGTGAAGGACTCCAAAAGGGTTAATATCTTATCATTTAGGTACAAGTTTAAATCAATGGGTAATGAAGCAATAAAATCGGTGTAAAACATGTAACTAAACTAGGCAAGAAACGGTTTGTAACCATTAAGATAGTCTTTAAAAGACATCTCATGATGTAAATAGAAGGGAGGAGAATCGATAAGTGTGAAAAAGAGAAAAGGTTTGAAGAAGAGAGTGAATTGAGAAGAAATTCTCATGGCTCTCTAGTGGCAGCCAGAGAGCCATACTTTGTAATATGTCATTAGCATATAATGGTGTGTGTTTTTTTGTTTTAATAATGCTCCAGTCTTCTCTATATCGATCTTTTATACTCTGAAGTATTTAGTTATTTCATTGGTTCATTGATAGGAAGAATGTTATAACAATTTGGTTTGGGTTCCAAGTTAAGAATAGTCAATTTCATATTACCATTATTTTATTGTCATTATTGTGGTTGCTCCACATCACTAACCAACTAAACACTACATGCACAACCAATGATTTTCTAGTAATCATCTTCATAGCCAAAATTTTAATTTAAGATTTCTAAAAATGATCTAAATTTTTTTATGAATAGACTTCCACACCTCTTTGACATACCCATTACATACATAGCCATAATTACTAATATATATTACATTCAAACCACTTCAATAAGATCTCCTCCATTTCATATAAAGCTAACAATTCATTTTATTAGAAAATTGCATATGCATATTATTTGTATTTAGAAGTTAGTTCATATTATATCTCTCTCCATTATATTAGAATTGGTACAATTATAGTGCAGGTACAATCATGTGATGATCAATGTGTTGGAAGTCTTAATGAGGTGGCCAATAAGTAGGATAGTTATTTTCTTTTCTTCAAATCTTTCTGAGAAACCACTTCCATAAGTAGGATAGTTACTTATTTTGATTTTCTTTCATATATTGTTTGCTACTTTATTCAAATTGTAACATTGGATGGTACTTCTATAATTTTGACTCATCCAAAATGAATGTTACTATTCACAAGATATTCCTCTACAATAATTAAGCCGAGAGGCTTTCCTACAGTGGGAGCAAATTTCAATGTAAACAATAAGCACTTTTAAAAAAAATTGATAGGCAGCTGCCAGTATAACAATGAATATTTATATCATCATAGCATATTAATAATGGTAAGAGGTCGCTAGAAATCAACAGACATAACGTATATTGAAAGGTGCCAAGTTCTGCGTTAATAAAGTCTTTTTCTTTTTTATTCATTTGGACGTTATGTTAATAGATGTTCAAGATCTAGTTCTGCATTAATAAAGTCTTTTTCTTTTTTATTCATTTGGACGTTATGTTAACAGACGTTCAAGATCCGTCGATCTCCATTTCTTAATAGACTAATTGTAGTTTTTATTTCCATGTTTCTATTTCTATTTGAGTAATGATGATTCCATACTATCATTGTAATAAAATTTAAAGAATAGTGCAGTGGAATATATATGGGAGTTGTTGGTGCCGAAACATCTTGGAGGAGGAACCATTTGAGGTAACAGAGCTTACAATAGACATGGGGAATGCAGGGACAGTACCCGAACCTGTTGCTTGCCTGATGGCCGGTTTGGCCTTATGAAGAAACCACTGGATTGTTCCCCGTCTGATTTGTGACCCAATTCTTTAGTTAACTAGAAGATCCTGGCCGCACATGCTACGGGCATCCTGATTCTCCTGCCTCACCCATTCACCTTGGTATGCCTATCTTTATTGGAGGATCTCTTGGGCGTTAGCCTCTTCCTCGTCAGCTCTGTCGATTGGGAACTATTCTCCTGCAACACCATTTGCTACTCCCCCTGCATTTGCATTCCTTCAGAGTCCATTTCCACAAGCAATCTGGTATGGCCTATAAATATATGTATTCTTAAAAAGATAAAGTATGCCTCTGCAAATCTGTATCTGCTAGGAACACAAAACTGAGCTAGGTATTTCAGTAGAAGACAGGTATTTGAATGTTGTTTATGGTTGATTAAACGTTTGGTTGGATTGTAAGAGATCAATTTACATTTTTTTGTATATAGATATCTAATATACAACATTTCTCTTTGAGCATAGAAGATATATTGAATTTTAGTTTGGCTGAGCTTAAAAATGGTGGCGGCATCGACATGAGATAGAAACTATAGAATTGTTTACAACTACAAAATCAAATCATTCCTTAAATGCATTTTCCTTTTAAATCAATTGTTGTTCTCTATAGAAAATGGTATGATTATAGATATACCAATCCGCATAACTCAATTTATTTATTTTTATCATTTTTAGACATTTTCACATAATTGTAAAAGCAGATTATAAGATAGATTTAAATGTACCACATTACAATGTGAAGGTAGCTCTTGAAAACCCCCACCACTCAAATTAATCTAATATGATTCCCCCATGTTGCTGTACAGGCGAAGGAAATCCCAGATTCATCATTTCCACATCATCTGAGAGTAAAGAAGTTCCATTAACCAGTGATTCCCAACAACCCACTTGAATCTCACTAAGGATTTCTTTGAAAAATGGGGATTCAACTTGTGAAACACGGCATAACATCTCTCCCACTTCTGCCATAGTTACACCAGGGACTTGAGGGAATCTTCTCAGGGCAAAATTGGCTACGACTGCCTAAATGTCTTCATGCCAAAAAAGTGAAGAGGCCGCGGAGATTTCAATTGGAGATTTGATGAAGTTGAAGGTGGCATTTGGGCCTCTTAAGCAGAAGAGAGCAAAATCATAAGGGTAGGCTACTTCATTTGTCGTCTCGTAAGACCCCAACCAAATTTTAGTTCTTGAATTGGGGATAAATGATTTGAAAAAGAAAGGAGTTACTAAAAGAAAAGGATAATATGTGGTGGAGTATGTCCAATTACAGAATCAAATCATTCCTAAAATGCATTTTTCTTCTTAAATGTTCGATCGCCATGATTTGATTTGCAAAGACTTGAAGTTTTTTAACCAGAGTCTCAAACTTTTGTTGTTATAGATGGTTTAGGGTTTCAACATTGTGCAATTTATATTTTCGTCAAATTATTCTACAAATATTTCAAATACACATGATGTGAACTCTCATTACAACTTTACAAACCTTTTTGTTTTCACTAACCAATATTAGATATTGTGATTATATAATTTGAAATGCTGGATTAAATTTGGATAAACAAATTAAATAATAAAGTTAAGACCATAACAACTAATGAAATTACAATCGATTTTAAAAATTATAACAAAATGTTAGATATTATATCAAATTTTTAAATAAGGCTGAAATTTATAACATTGGGGAAATATTGAATTCATGAGGTTAAACATATAAAATTAAAATTAAAGAATTTTCTAAAGCACTATAAAATTAGCTTACAAATAAGATTAAGCTTTATAAATCAATTCAAAATATATGCATATACTCAAATTTCAAAAGGGATGTGTGGGTGTGGGAATGGGTGTGAGAGGGGCAGTGGGGAGGGTCTACATTATTAGTAGGGTGGAGGTGGAAAGAGAGTGTAAAGAAGGAAGTGTGGGTAAATTATAGAAGGGGACATGTGACAAAGACTGTGACAAGGGGATGAGGGTGAGGCATGAAGTAAACACTTTAAGAGAGAGTTAGAGACAAAGATACATGAGACAAAGAGAGCAAGTAATAAGGGACATGATAGAGGTTGGGGGGGAGTAGGGGGGCAGGGGCTATGAGAGACACAAGATAGACATATAGAAATAATTTGAGAAATAAAGAGATATGAGGAGGGGACATGAGAGTGAGATAAGAGGAAATATGGTGAGAGACATGTGT
Organism: Cupressus sempervirens; assembly: GCA_028749045.1. NCBI lineage: Eukaryota > Viridiplantae > Streptophyta > Pinopsida > Cupressales > Cupressaceae > Cupressus > Cupressus sempervirens. Next base: position 85,377,250 of record CM053786.1, on the reverse strand, counting down.
AAAAGAGATTTTGAATAGGGAGAAGAGATTGTAAGAGGATATGGTATGAGGTAGAAAGAGACAATGTCGAGGGGAGAGAGATTAGGTACATAGAAAGAAAATAATTAGGGCATCAAATGGATGGAATTTGTGATGGGGGGAGGAATTTGGGAGCGAAGAGAGAGAGAGAGAGAGAGAGAGGATGAAAAGTTATAGATTATATCAAATTTTGAAATAAGGTTGAAATTTATAAATTTAGGAAAATATTAAATTAATGAAATTAAACATATAAAACTTAAATTCAAAGAATATTCTAAAGTAATGTTAAATTTGTTATGAGAAAGTGTTATAAAGTTAGCTTTTAAATAAACTTTAAGTTTGCAAATAAAATCAAGCTTTATAAATTAATTCAAAATATATGCATATAGTCAAATTTCAAAAGCGATGTGTGGGTGTGGGTGTGGGTGGGGGTGTGGGCATATATGCGGGTGTGGATGTCTGTGTGAGAGAGGACGGGGGGGTGGGGAGGGTCTACATTATGAGGAGGGGGTGATGGGGAGAGAGTGTATAGAGAAGGACAAGTGGGTAAACTATATAAGGGGACCTGTGGGAGAGAGTGTGACAAGGGGATGAGGGTGAAGCATGAAGTAAACTCTATGAGAGAGGGTGAGAGATAAAGATACATGAGACAAAGAGAGAAGGTAGTAGGGGACATGATAGAGGCTATGGGGGGGCACATGAGAAACACAAGGTGGACATATAGAAAGAATTTGAGAGATAAAGAGATATGAGGAAGGGACATAAGAGTGAGATAAGAGGAAATATGGTGAGAGACGTGTGAAAGAGAGATTGTGAGAGATACAGATACATGAGTGATAGATATGGCATAGATATAAAGGGTAAATAGGGGGATGAGATTGTGAGAGGAGGTTAAGGAGAGACTTAAAGAGATTAAGGAAGTAGGGAGGTAGAGAGATGATGTAGAAATAAATGGTAATAGAGGAGAGGATATGGCAACTAGGGCTGGAAATAGGACAAAGGGAGAAATGTAGGAAGGTATGAGGTAGAAAGAGACAATGTCAAACGGGGGAGAGATTAGGTAGAGAGAGAAAATAATTAGGGCATCAAATGCATAAAAATGGTGATGGATGGAGGAATTTGGGAGAGAGAGAGAGAGAGAGAGAGAGAGAGAGAGATGTGGTAATTAGGGAATGGATGAAAATTAAAACAAAATATTAGCTATTATTTCAAATTTTAAAATAAGGTTGAAATTTATAAATTTAAAAAAGTATTAAATTATTGAAGTTAAATATATAAAGTTAAAATTAAAAGAATATTCTAAAGTAATGCTAAATTTGTAACGAGAAAGTGTGATAAAGTTAGCTTTAAAAGAAAGTTTAAGTTTAAAAATAAAATAAAGCTTTATAAATTAATTTAGAATATATACATATGGTCAAATTTCAAAAGGGATTTGTGGGTGTGGGTGTGTGCGTCCGGAGGGGGGGAAGAATAGGGGGAGTGAGGAGGGTCTGCATTAAGAGGAGGGGGTGGAGTGTGTAGAGAATGGAGGGCGGGTAAATTATAGAAGGGGACATGTGAGAGAGAGTGTGACAAGTGGATGAGGCTGAGGCATGAAGTAGACACATTGACAGAGAGTGAGAGATAAAGATACATGACACAAAGAGAGCAGGTAGTAGAGGACATGATAGAGGTTGTGGGGGGCATGAGAGGCACAAGGCATATATATAGAGAGAATTTGAGATATAAAGAGATATGAGGACAGGACATGAGAGTGAGATAAGAGGAAATATGGTGAGAGACATGTGCAAGAGAGATTTTTAAGAGATAAAGATACATGAGTGAGAGATATGGGATGGATATAGAGGATAAATAGTGGGAAGAGATTGTGAGAGGAGGGAGAGGAGACTTAAAGAGATTAACGAGGTAGGAAGGTAAAGAGATGATGTAGAGATAAATGGTAATGAAGGAGAGGATATGGTAACTAGGGGTGGAAATATGACAAAGGAAAAAATGTAGGAAGGTATGAGGTAGAAAGAGACAATGTCAAAGGGAAGAGAGATTAGGTAGAGAGAAAAAGAATAATTAGGGCATTGAATGGATCGAAATGGTGATGGGTGGAGGAATTTGAGAGAGAGAGAGAGAGAGAGAGGCATGAGGTAGACATAGTGTGAAGGGCATGAGAGGTACAAGGTATATATAGAGAGAGAATAAGAGACATGAGAGAAAGATAAGAGGAAATATGGTGAGAGACATGTGCAAGAGAGATGTGAGTGATAAAAAATACATGAATGAGAGATATGGGGTAGATATACAAGGTAAATAGAGGGAAGAGATTGTGAAAGGAGGGAGAGGAGACTTAAAGAGATTAAGGAGACAGTGAGATAGAGATATGATGTAGATATAAATGGTAATAAAGGAGAGGATATGCTAACTATGGGTGGAAATAGGACAAAGGGAGAAATGTTGGAAGATATGAGGTAGAAAGAGACAATGTCAAAGGGCAGAGGGATTAGGTAGATAGAAAGAGAATAATTAGGGCATCGAATGGATTGAAATGGTATTAGGGGGACAAATTTGGGAGAGAGAGAGAGAGAGAGAGAGAGAAGAGTGCCTAGAGGTTGACAGACATGGGCTTGGGCTATATCGTAATAAAGAGGAATAGATGGTGAGAGGGGGATGGATATAAGAGAAAGAGGGAATGGTAGAGGGAATAGGGGAGAGATGGGGTAAATATAATAATTAGGGAATATGATAGATGGACATGGTAATGAAGGAAGGAAGAGAGGATAATAGTGATAAGAGGGTGGAGGGGGATGGGGGAGTTAAATAGGAGAAGATATGTTGAGAGGAGAGTGGGAAAATAGAGAAACAAAGGAATTATGGGGGGAGAGATATGTATTATATGTTTGGGAAAGAGAGATGTGTGAGAGAGACTAAGAGATATGATGTAAACATATATAAGATATTTAGGGGGAGAAATCGCTAGAGGGGCAGAGAGATGATAGAAAGATAGAAGGGGGAGTGGGGAGAGATAGAGGTAAATATATATATATATATATATATATATATATATATATATATATATATATAGAGAGAGAGAGAGAGAGAGAGAGAGAGAGAGAGGGGGGGGGGGGGGTGGGGGGGGGGGGAGGGGTAAGGCGTGAGGTAGACATCATGTGAAAGGTGAGAGATAAAGAAACATGAGAGAGTTTTTGAGACTTTAATTTAATGAATAATACACAAACCATGTATTATAAAAGTTGAACCCTTAATAACTCTCTAACTCTTGATTTCCTTAAAGAAGCCCACTATGACTTTTTCTCTATTGCAAATAATAATCTAGCTTTAAGTATAAAACTTAAGCTAGCATTAATGCAAATGGAAACTCTAATTTCAATCCAAATTCTAATTAGTTGAATATAAATAAATAAAAATTGATTGTATTAATTATTATATAGGTGGTGATTTATTTTTTTCCAAAGGGAATCTATTTCATTAAGCATATTTTTGAAGTGAACATATAAAATCTATAATGTACCATAAATATAATAAATATAACAATAATTATTTATTCTTGTAAATTACCAACAATAATGTATTTCACTCTTCCATCTACTAGCTTATATATATTATATATATATATGAAATAAGTCGAGAGATATCCTTCTCGAGGTGCTTATTGCACTGAGTGAGATTATGAAAATAGGCGCCTTGAGAAGGATATCTCTCGGCTTATTTTATATATATATATATAAGCTATATATATATTTCTAGAATGACACTTTATTAATACTTTATGTTGTTACATAAAATTTCATTTATGCTTTCAAAATTTTTATATATATATATATATATATATATATATATATATATATATATATATATATATATATATATATATATATATATATATATATATATATATATATATATATATATATATATATATATATATATATATATATATATATATATATAATTCATCTATCTAGCACTTCCATCGGATGCATATATCATTTTATTAATAATTACAATAAATGTGAAAATACAAAAAGTGGGCTATAAAATTGTAGGTAATTCTCTGTAGTCTTGAATTCAAATCCAATGACCCTCTTCTTCAATGCACTACCAGAATACCTCTGAATTGAAAAACAAAAATTTACAATAAAATGAAAAAGTTTGGAGTGGTATACAAAGGGTCAGCGCTTCCAATGTGCTTTGAAGGGCCGGTATCATTTTACTGATGTATCTATCGATTGAAATTATGTTGAATTGGCAACCTTTCCTAATGGAGCGAAAGAGCCCAAAGGCATCAAACTGCAAATTATTAATGGTAATGCAAGCATTAGCATTACCAAAAAGCATCAACAATGCGCTTTCTTGTTTGTAGACTTTTTGTTAAGCCTCTGGCTCTGCCATTCAATGGCATAAAACGCTCTGCTACTACTAGTCTTTCTCTCCAACACCACACTGGCTCAACCAGTTTGAGTGGAAATGTCACTCAAGGTGAAGTGAAGTTTTTCATTTTCTTGGCATCACCAAGCCGCTCTCTCTTGCTGGTAAATTTCAGATTTGTTCTAAGATTCTAGTGGCCACCCATGTTTATTATTCTTCCTATTGGGCTCCTTCCAAAGTTTCCTATCTTAAGTTGGAACGCCTACTCAGAGATTTCCTTTGGGTTTCTAGTTTCGATCACCATGGATTTCATAGATTTGCCTGGGAATTTTGTTGCCTCCCTAAAGAATCTAGTGGCCTTGGTCTGCTTTCGACTCACAAACAAGGCCTTGCACTTTGTGCCAAGTGGATCATTCGAGCTATTACTGGAGATGAAGCTTGGAAGATTCAGGTTCACCATTGCATTTCTTTTGGCTTCCTTGTTAACAGACCTGCGTGGAAGGGGATTGGTTTTCAAACCCTTCTCATCATGCGCAATCCTGTTGTCATATAGCGCTCATTTGTTATCAAGAGCATCTGGAAAGCCTGGGAGGCTATCAAGCTCTGGCTTCATTGGGCTGGGGGTGACTTTCATAATGGTCTTTCCTTGAATCAATAGAATATTTGGTGGTCTCCCCTGTTTGCCATTCAAGGTAACCCTTTTGCTAAGACCCAAGGTGCAAGTGCTCTTTGTTTTTTCAAATGTGGCATCAGAACTGTCAAAGATCTCTTTTCCAGGGTCACTATGAGTTTCGGGACCTGAGAAGACATGCAGGTTTAGTATCGTCTTGTCCATGCAGATCAACAAACTTTTGACCTATTGCTTTCCTCCATCCCCGTACATCTGGTGCACAAAGTTCGAATTCAGTCTGGTTGTCCTTGGTGACATGACTTGAAGTGGTATCTTGATACTCCTTTTGCCAACTACAAGCCCAATAAGGGATACCGATGACTTTCACCCCATCTTCCAATGGTAGACATGGTCAACAAGAGATGGCATTTGCAATCTTCACTTTCTCATTGGAAAAAATGCTTCGATACCATCTGGTGCACTATTACTGAGCCCAAGATCACACACTTTGCTTGGTGCCTTGCTTTCCAAGGTCTTCCTCTGGGGCCTCGGCTCAAGCACATAGGGGTTCTTGATCTCAGATGCCCCTTCTGTGGCCAGCCTGAGTCCTTTCTGCATAGTTTTTGGTTTTGTAAATGTGCACAGAATTACTGGCACTAGATTCATGATTTTTTCAAGCCCTTTAGGCCTGAACCATTTTCATGGCACATGATCCTACTGGGTGATTCCCCCAAAATTCCCAGAAAGTACTCCCAAATCTGGCATACATTCAGGATGGAAATTTTGTTTACTCTGTGGAAAGATAAACATTTTGTTTTATTCACACACAGCTTTTTGGATGTTAATATTGTAATGTACACTAAAGCTTGTATTTGTAACAATGTTATTATGCAAATATAGGTGCAAGCTAACAAAGTTGCCCTAGAAGTTGCTCACCTATAGGAGCTGCTCAACCACTGGGGCAATGCCCCTTGCACTGTGGCTCTAGTACCTCCAGATGCCTTGGCAAACACATCGATGCCTCGTGGCTTTTGGCAGCGACGCCACTCCTCAGGCTGCCACTCGCACACTCCGCACTCGCAAGCCTCCTGCCATCGCTCTCCTAGTGGTGAGGCTGGTAGCTGGCGGTGCTGCTCTGCCTTTCCACCCCATGGTGGGTCTGGCTGGTCCCTGCCTCCTCCTCTTGGTGCTCGGCGAGATATTACTAGTAAATAGCCCCGCCTGGGACTGGCGATTTCCCCTCCGTAGCCTAAGGTCAAAGATGCAGAGGCTTCCATTGATCCCCCTGCTGCTATAACTCCTGATGATGGCTGGTCTGTACCTAGCCTGCCCCCCAATTCCAAAAATGATTGGGGTTTCAATGAAAAAGATGATCCTCCCCCCTCGGCTGCCACTACTTTGGTAGCCTGAGGTTTCTTTATATGTTTTTTTTTTTATGAATAGTTGCTTCTTTTGGCTGATGCCATGTGTTTAGTTTTGGCTTTGGCCACTTGAACTCTCTCGCAGGGTGATCGTGTATCCCTCGACCCTTTTTTTATGAATTGTATTCTAAGTATATTTTTTAATAGAACGTGACTATTCATCAAAAAAAATAATGTTGAATTTGTATGTTTCTGGTTTTCCTTTGCATAACGAGTCAATTAAACATCACACCTGTGAACTTGTAAGCATCTCCTTGTTTTTTTAAATTTAAAAGATAGTACGGTATCAAGATTAACACAAATTTTGTACAGATCTCGTTGCATTTGATGAGATAAAGATATTAAAACTGATGCAAAGTTTCTATATATCTCGTTGTATTTGATGGAACATTGTGGTTTGAGTCCTTCAAACTAGGTAAACTCTACCTGTGGCAATGGAAGCTAGCTTAGTTGTGTTAGACCATGAAAAGTTTCCTTTCAAAATAGTGATGAATAATGATAAATTTGACCATAACGAGGCTCTGGTCGGAGAGGAAGAGAAGGGGATGAAGTTGTTTCAACTTTTGCTCGAGTCTAGACATTTGTTAGGTGATGAGAAATATGATGACGCTGCTGAAATGGTGACAAAATGAAAACAACTGTCTTGTCAGATAGGGAATGTCACACAAAGTGTGAAAAATTTAACTATTGCAGTCACTGATTATTAATCTCCTATCATAAATGATTATTAAACTGCTGAAAATAAATTCCTAGCTAATATCAAAAAATAACACAACTGCAACTTCACTGATAAAATACGGAAAGAAATGCACAACACAATGAACACAATATTTTTGGACAAATTGTCCCTGGAAAAAACCCTAAGGGAAAACCAGTTCTACAGATGGGAAATTATATTAAACTTCAGCAAATCAAGAGATACAAAATTCCTTGCCTCTTACTGGCAGAACTTTGACAACCTCCTAATTTATCCCACTGAAATTCCCCACTGCTATTCCCACGCTAACACTGCACCCTTGCTAACACTGCAAGACTGTTTGCTAACACTACAAATGTTTCTCCAAACTTCTCGTTCACAAATGCCCCCTAGACCCCCTTTTATACTACTCTCATTGGTAAACCAATGTCTGAGATTGATTTACAATCAATGGTGGAGATATAAAACAACTTACCAACCCTAACAAAATTGGTTTCTAGTTGCTTCTAAAAGAAGTCAATTATTTAATAAATAATTGTCCTTGCTCTAACCAATTTGTTACAAAAACAAATAGATACTAAATAATAGCATATGGACAAACAACTATGCAAGCTAACAAACTAACACTCCCTCTTAGCGAGGAAGCTGTTCTGCAGGACACCTAACTTATCTCTGAAGAAGATAAATTTTGCCTTCCCCAATGCCTTAGTCAGAATGTCTGCTACCTGCTCCTCTGTAGGTATGTATTGTAGCTGAACAACTCCCCTTTGTACACAATCTCTGATGAAGTGATATCTGATATCTATATGTTTAGACCTATCATGAAACACTGGATTCTCAGACAACTTGATGCAACTTTGATTGTCACAATGTATCACAATAGTCTCAACCTTCTAACCAAAGAAGGCTACTAACAACTTTCGAAGCCATATAGCTTCACATGTTGCCATGCTAGCGGCTATGTATTCTGCTTCTGCTGAACTTAGAGCCACAGACTTTTGCTTCTTGCTGAACCAAGATACAACTCCTGATCCCAAGCTGAAACAACACCGTGAAGTGCTCCTTTTGTCTGTTGTACTTCCTGCCCAATCTATGTAAGTATAGCCTATCAACCTGATACCTTCACCTCAAACATATCTGATCCCATACTCAACTATACCACACAAGTAACGTAGCACATGCTTAGCCACTATCCAATGCATTCTCTTTGGTTCAACCATGAACTGACTAAGAGAATTAATTGCAAATGCTATATCTGGCCTAGTGTTGACCAAATACATAAGCGATCATGGGTGTAGACATGGCATTGCAATCCTCCATCCCAAATTTCTTCAATATTTCAATGCAATATTTCCCTTGACCAGGGAAAATCTCCCCATCTGTTTGCCACACTTCCATGCCTAGAAAGTAGTGCATAAGTCCTAAAGCCTTCATCTCAAACTCTTCTGCAAGGTTCCTCTTGCAATCCACTATGAGCCCTAGTGAACCTATAAGAAATAGGTCATCCACATAAAGAACAAGAATGAGAATCTCACCCCCAACCATCAAGTAGTAGAGGTTAGCATCTGCTTCACTCTTCACAAAGCCCATTTTCTGCAAGTATGCATCAATGCACTCATACCACGCTCTAGGAGCCTGCTTGAGTCCGTATAATGCTTTCTTCAATCTGCACACGTGGGTCTCTTTGCTGTGTGCCACAAAGCCTTCTTGTTGTTCTATGTATACCTCCTCCTTCAACTCACCATTAAGGAATGATGTCTTGACATCCATTTGATGGATTTTCCATCCCATCTATGCTCCAAGTGAGATTACAGCTCATATAGAAGTATACCTGGCAATTGGAGCAAATTTCTCCTCATAGTCTATTCCCTCCTTCTGAGAGAACCCCTTTGCCACAAACCTCACCTTGTATTTCTCGATGCTACCACCTGCACCATGCTTTATCTTATAGATCTAGCGTGATCCAACTAAAACCCTATCTGTTGGTCTAGGTATTACCTCCCACACATCATTCTGCATTATTGAAGAATATTCCTCAACCATAGCATCTCACCATACCTGATGTTCTGCAGCTTCCTGATAGCTAGAAGGCTCACTATCTACCAACTGACTAACTAATGCCACATAGTCATTGAACTTGGTTGGTTGTCTTCGTTGTCTAGTACTCTTCCTAGGAGCTCCCACAAACTCTTGAGTATCCCTTTGTGTATTTGGAACCACATGGTTCCCACTACCAACTGTAGAGGATGAAATGTCAACCTCTAAGTCTTCTAGATGCATTTCCTGTTGGACCTGTTGCTCCATACTATGTGAATCTTCACTAATTGAGTCTACACTCGTACTAGTAACTGTACTTGAGCTTTATTGCTCTTGACTTGGTCTTGGAGCTTCTATTGGCTGCTCACTCTGATCATCTACTGGAAAATCTCTGGATCTCCTGAATGCCTTGTCCTCCATGAACTTGACATCCTATCTGAAAATAATTCTTTTAGTCCCTGGAATGAAAATCCTATATGCCTTTGAGGTTTCACTATACCCAACAAAGTACCCCCTCTCTACAGTTTGATCTAACTTTGTACGTGTATCTCTAGGAATATGGCAATATGCCAAACTCCCGAATATCCTGAAGTGACTAACATCTGTCTTCTTCCCTGTGAATGCCTCCTCTGGTGTCATCTTCCCTAGCACCTTGTGTGGAACTCTATTCTGAATGTAGACTGTTGTACTACATGCCTTTACCCATAAGTAATGGGGCATGTCTTGGTCATGTAGCATAGCTCTTGGTGCGTCTGATATAGAATGGTTCTTCCTCTCAACAACTCTATTCTGCTATGGATTGTAACGGACAATCCATTCTCTCTTGATTCCTTCTCTGGTGCAAAACTCCTGGAAGACATTTCCTTTGTACTCACCCCCATTGTCTGACCGAAGAACCTTTATCTTCTTTCCTGTCGAGTTCTCCACAAGAGCCTTGAACTCTTGGGATCGACTGAAAACCTCATCCTTAGTCTTCAAGAAGTATATCTAGGTCTTTCTAGAGAAATCATCAATAAAAGTAACATAGTACTCATATCTTCTGAGAGATTTCGTTGACATTGGTTCAAAAACATCTGAATGTACTAGATCAAGAACACCCTTAGATCTGATGTCACTCCTTGGAAAAGATGCTTTCGCAAACTTCCTCAACACACATCCCTTACATACATCATCATGCTTTGTGCTCACCTCTGGAACACTTGTCACCATCTCACGAAGCAATCTAAGTGCTCCATGATGAATATGGCCCATCCTCCTATTCCATAGCTCTCCAAGATCTCTAGGATTACTATTGGTCATAAGTGCCTTAGGAGTATCAAACTACAATCTATAAAGGCGACCACTCCTAACTCCAATAGTTATGGGTGATTTTCAATCCTTGTGCTTAATCAACACATTTGTTCCTCTAGAGAGTATATTATACCCCCTATCCTAAAGAACAAATACATAAATCAAATTCATACCTAAGCCTGGCACATATAACACATCATGAAGTGGGATTATCTTTCCATTCTCCCTCTGAAACTAAATAGTCCCTTTCCCAACAGGGTTGAGTTTGGACAAGTTTCCCATAGAAATTTGGATGTTGGTGTCCTCCTCCTTGTAACTGGAGAAGTACTCTCTAACTCCTTTCATATGAAATGACGCCCCACTATCTATATAGCAAACACACTATGAGGTTGAGCTAACCATACAAGCTATGAGTGCAAACTCATCTTCCATTCTACTGGAGAGTTCTTCCGCACTTGTTGAAGCTGCCACCTGCTTCTTACCCTTCTTCCTCTCTGGGCAGTCACTGACATAGTGGCCAAACTCGTGACATCCAAAGTACTTGACCTTAGAAAGGTCCTTCTTCTTCTTCTCACCTTGTGAATTTGATCCTTTGCTAGATCCCTTCTTTGCTTTCCCTTTACCTGCTAGGGCAATGTTCTCTTGTTCCACCTCATTTTTCTGACTCTTGTTGGCCCCATTGACAAGACTTAGTCTAAACTCCTCCTAAGTGAAATCAGTCCATAGTCAATCCCAAATCAGTAAAGTATCTTTTCCACTGAAAACTTGAAAAAAGACACTCCATTGTTTAGTAAATCCATTTAGGGCTATTCTCACTAGCTCATCATCACTAGGGCTATCTCCAATAACTGCTAACTCATCCTTGACAAGTCTGAGCCTGGTGGGTTAACTTGTGACATCTTCTCCCTAATTCATCTGGGTATTCTTTAGCTTCTCTCTGAGAATCAACTTCCTATTTGTGGTAGCATTCTAGTATAGATTCAGAATGGCATCCCACATCTTCTTCGCTGTATCTAGCTTCGAGATATGTGGAACAATATGATCCTTGACACCATCAAGGATTATCCTCCTCGCTTTAGCATCATCCTTCCTATATGTTGCAAGCTGTGTTGCATCCGTTGGTACAGGTACAACACTGGTAGCATAATCGTTGATACCATTCTCTTCCAAAAATACATTTTTTTTGGCTTTCCAGACACCAAAATTTGAGGCACCATCTAATCTATCCTGATCTCTCAAACCAACTGAAGCCATCTCAAGGGTTTAAAGCAATAATAAATCTAAAGAGATCAAAATTTCTTTCCTAGGGCAAAACTCTTCTACCCTTAACAACACTCTGAGACTATGTGAAAAATTTAACTATTGCAGTCACTGATTATTAATCTCCTATCATAAATGATTATTAAACTGCTGGAAATAAATTCCTAGCTAATATCGAAAAATAACACAATTGCAACTTCACTTATAAAATACGGAAGGAAATGTGCAACACAATGAACACAATATTTTTAGACAAATTGTCCCTGGAAAAACCCCTAAGGGAAAACCAGTTCTATAGATGAGAAATTATATTAAACTTTAGCAAATCAAGAGATACAAAATTTCTTGCCTCTTACTGGAAGAACTTCGACAACCTCCTAATTTATCTCACTGAAATTCCCCACTGCTATTCCCATGCTAACACTACACCCTTGCTAACACTGCAAGATTGTTTGCTAACATTGCAAACATTTCTCCAAACTTCTTGTTCAGAAATGCCCCTTAGACCCCCTTTTATACTAGTCTCTTTGGTAAACCAACGGCTGAGATTGATTTACAATCGACGGTGGAGATATAAAACAACTTACCAACCCTAATAAAATTGGTTTCTAGTTGCTTCTAAAAGAAGTCAATTATTTAATAAATAATTGTCCTTGCTCTGACCAATTTTTTAGCAAAAACAATTAGATACTAAATTATAGCATATGGACAAATAGCTGTCCAAGCTTAAAAAACTAACATAGAGGCTCGACTATTATGTCTCCACTACACTACAGGAGAGAATCGAACACCAGACTCTCATAGTGCTAAACAGGGTAGCTAAACTAGTATATTTTGGCTTCGATATTGCTGAAAAATTCAACAAAAAGGAGTTTTATAGGCAACTTGTATACTGTAATAGAATTCTGCCCTTTGTTAGAGTGATGCAGTTTACATCTATGCAGGAAATCATTGACACTATGGGGAATGCCCAAAAAATTCATGTGATTGATCTCGGGACGCGAATTGGGTTGCATTGGACGGTATTGATGGAGTATTTGGCACACACATCTTTGTCTTCTAATTTCCCTATGCTTCAACTTCTCAAAAATATAGCAGTTGGGATAGATGGCGATGAGATTTGGAAAAGCGGAGAAAGACTTCACGAGCTCGCTCAATCTTTGGCTATTCCATTCTCTTACAAGACGGTAGTGATTGCCTGAACAAAGGAGATTAAGGAGGGCTTGTTCACCATTGAATTTGGCAAGGCGTTGGTAGTTCATGCTCCATTTGTTTTGAGAACTTTGTTATACAAAATTGTCCTGCTAGAAAATCTATTAAGCATTATAGAGATGCTACGGCCAAGCATCATGGTGAATGTTGAAAAAGAAGCCCAACACAATTCTCCATCTTTTGTTGATAGATTTAGCAAGATGCTTAGCTATTAAATGGCATATTTTGATATGGTGGATGTTAGCTGTGAAAAATTTAACTGTTGCAATCACTGATTATTAATCTCCTATCATAAATGATTATTAAACTGCTGAAAATAAATCCCCAGCTAATATCGAAAAATAACACAACTACAATTTCACATGTAAAATACAGAAAGAAATGCGCAACACAATGAACACAATATTTTCAAACAAATTGTCTCTAGAAAAACCCCTAAGGGAAAACTAGTTCTAGAGTTGAGGAATTATATTAAACTTCAGCAAATCAATAGATACAAAATTCCTTGCCTCTTACTGGTAGAATTTTGACAACCTCCTAATTTATCCCGCTAATATTCCCCATTGCTATTCCCATGCTAACACTGTGCCCTTGCTAACACTGCAAACATTTCTCCAAACTTCATATTCTCCAAATGCCCTCCTGACCTCCTTTTATACTACTCCTATTGGTAAACCAACGATCAAGATTGATTTACAATTGATGGTTGAGATTAAAACAACTTAACAACCCTAACCAAGTCAATTTCTAGTTGTTTCCAAAAGTGGTCAATTAATTAACAAATATTTGTTTCTAATCTAACCAATTAGTTAGCAAAACAATTACTTGCTAAATAATAGCAAATGGACAAATAGCTGTCTAAAGCTAACAAAACTAACACTCCCTCTTAGTGAGGAAGCTATTCTATAGGACACCTAAATTATCTCTAAAGAAGATAAATTTTTCCTTCCCAATGCCTTAGTCAGAATGTCTGCTACCTACTCTTCTGTAGGTATGTACTATAGTTGAACAACTCCCCTTTGTACACAATCTCTAATGAAGTGATATCTGATATCTGTATGTTTAGACCTATCATGAAACACTGGATTCTTAGACAACTTGATGCAACTCTGATTGTCACAATGTATCATAGTAGTCTTAACCTTTTGGCAAAACAAGGCTACTAACAACTTTCAAAGCCATATAGCTTCACATGTCGCCATGCTAGCTGCTATGTATTCTACTTCTACTAAACTTAGAGCCACAGACTTCTGCTTCCTGTTGAACCAAGATATAACTCCTAATCCCAAGCTAAAACAACACCCTGAAGTTCTCCTTTTGTATGTTGTACTTCCTACCTAATCTATGTCAGTATAGCCTATCAAGTTGATACCTTCACCTTGAACATATCTGATCCCATACTCGACTATACCACACAAGTAACATAACACATGCTTAGCTACTATCCAATGCATTCTCTTTGGTTCAACCATGAATTGACTAAGAGAATTAACTGCAAATGCTATATCTAGTCTAGAGTTGACCAAATACATAAGCGAACCAATCAACTATCTATATAAAGTGGGATCTACATCCTTCTCCTTAGATGTATCTACCTTCCACCAATTCGTGATCATGGGTGTAGACATAGCTTTGCAATCATCCATCCCAAATTTCTTCAAAATTTCAATGCAATATTTCCCTTGACCAAGAAAAATCTCCCCATTTGTCTGCCACACTTCAATGCCTAGAAAGTAGTGCATAAGTCCTAAATCCTTCATCTCAAACTCTTCTACAAGGTTCCTCTTGCAATCCAATATTATCCCTAGTGAACCTGTAAGAAACAAGTCATCCACATAAAGAACAAGAATGAGAATCTCACCCCCAACCATCAAGTAGTAGAGGTTAGCATTTGCTTCACTCTTCACAAACCCCATTTTCTGCAAGTATGTATCAATGTGCTCATACCATGCTCTAAGAGCCTGCTTGAGTCCGTACAATGCTTTCTTTAATCTGTACATGTGGATGTCATTGATGTGTGCTACAAAGCCTTTTAGTTGTTCTATGTATACCTCCTCCTTCAACTCACCATTAAGGAATGCTATCTTGACATCCATTTGATGGATTTTCCATCCCATCTATGTTGCGAGTGAGATTACAACTCGTATAGAAGTATACCTGGCAAATGGAGCAAATGTCTCCTCATACTCTATTCCCTCCTTCTAAGAGAACCCCTTTGACACAAACGTCGCCTTGTATTTCTTGATGCTACCATTTGCACCGTGCTTTATCTTATAGATCTGGCATGATCCAACTATAGCCCTATCTTTTGGTCTAGGTACTATGTCCCACACATCATTTTGCATTATTGAAGAATATTCCTCAACCATAGCATCTCACCATACCTGATGTTCTGTATCTTCCTGATAGCTAGAAGGCTCACTGTCTACCCACTAACTAACTAATGACACATAGTCATTGAACTTGGCTAGTTGTCTTTACTATCTAGTACTCTTCCTAGGAGCTCCCACAAATTGCAAGCACATGGTTCCCCCTACCAATTGTAGAGGATTAAATGTCAACCTCTAAGTCTTCTAGATGCATTTCTTGTTGCACCTAGCACTCCATACTCTATGAATCTTCACTAACCGAGTCTACACTCGTACTGGTAACTATATTTGAGCTTTGTTGCTCTTGGAGCTTCTGTTGGCTACTCACTCTAATCATCTGCTAGTAAATCTTTGGATCTCCTGAATGCCTTGTCCTCCATGAACTTGACATCCCATTTGACAATAATTCTTTTAGTCCCCAGAATGAAAATCCTGTATGCCTTTGAGGTCTCACTGTACCCAAGAAAGTACCCCCTCTCTGTAGTCTGATCTAACTTTGTATGTGTATCTCTAGGAATATGGCAATATGCCAAACTCTTGAATATCTTGAAGTGGCTAACATCTAGCTTCTTCCTAGTGAAAACCTCCTTTGGTGTCATCTTCCCTAGCACCTTGTGTGGAACTCTATTATGAATGTAGACTATTGTATTACACGCCTCTGCCCATAAGTAATGGGGCATGTCCTAGTCATGTAGCATAGCTCTTACTACCTCTGATATAGAATGGTTCTTCCTCTCAGCAACTACATTCTATTGTGGATTGTAAGGAACAGTCCATTCTCTCTTGATTCCTTCTCTAGTACAGAACTCCTAGAAGACATTTCCTTTGTACTTGCCTCCATTGTCTAACCAAAGAACCTTTATCTTCTTTTGTGTCAAGTTCTCCACAAGAGCCTTGAACTCTTGGAATCGACTGAAAACCTCATCCTTAGTCTTCAAGAAGTATATCCAGGTATTTCTAGAGAAATCATCAATAAAAGTAACATAGTATTCATATCCTCTAAGAGATTTTGTCGACATCGGTCCACAAACATCTGAATGTACTAGATCAAGAACACCCTTAGATCTGGTGTCACTCCTTGGAAAAGATGCTTTCACAAACTTCCCCAACACACATCCCTTAGATACATCGTCATGCTCTGTGCTCACCTCTGGAACATCTATCACTGTCTCACGATGCAATCTAAGTGCTCCATGATGAATATGGCCCATCCTCCTATGCTATAGCTCTCCAAGATCTCTAGGATTACTGTTGCTCATGAGTGCCTTAGGAGTATCAAATTGCAATCTATAAAGGCGACCACTCCTAACTCCAATAGTTATGTGTGATTTCCAATCCTTGCGCTTAATCAACACATTTGTCCCTCTAAAGAGTACATTATACCCCCTATCCTGAAGAAAATATACAGAAATCAAATTCATACCTAAGCCTGACACATATAACATATCATGAAGTGGAATTATCTTTCCATTCTCCCTCTGAAACTGAACAGTCCCTTTCCCAACAAGGTTGATTTTGGACAAGTTTCCCATAGAAATTTGGATGTTGGTGTCCTCCTCCTTGTAACTGGAGAAGTACTTTCTAACTCCTGTCATATGAAATGACGCCCCACTATCTATATACCAAACACACTGTGACGTTGAGCTAATGATACAAGCTATGAGTGCAAACTCATCTTCCATTCTACTGGAGAGTTCTTTCGCACTTGTTGAAGTTGCCACCCACTTCTTACCCTTCTTCCTCTGTAGGAAATCACTGACATAGTGGCCAAACTCGTGACATCCAAAGCACTTGACCTTAGAAAGGTCCTTCTTCTTTTCATTTTGTGAATTTGATCCTTTGCTAGATCCCTTCTTTTCTTTCCCTTTACCTGCTAGGGAAACGTTCTCTTGTTCCACCTCATTTTTTTGTCTCTTGTTGGCCCCATTGACAAGACTTAGTCTAAACTCCTCTTGAGTGAAATCAGTCCATAGTCAATCTGAACTCAGTAAAGTATCTCGTCTACTGACAACTTGAACAAAGACACTCCATTGTTTAGTAAACCCATTTAGGGCTATTCTCACTGGCTCATCATCACTAGGGCTATCTCCAACAGCTGCTAACTCATCCTTGACAAGTTTGAGCCTAGTAAGGTAACTTGTGATGTCTTCTCCCTGATTCATTCGGGTATTCTTTAGCTTCTCTTTGAGAATCAACTTCCTGTTGGTGGTAGCATTCTGGTATAGATTAAGAATGGCATCCCACATCTTCTTTGCAGTATCTAACTCTTTGATATTGGAACAATATGATCCTTGACACAATCAAGGATAATCCTCCTCACTTTGGCATCGTCCTTCCTATATGCTGCAAGCTAGGTTGCATCCGTTTGTATAGGTACCATATGGTAGCATAATCCTTGATACCATTCTCTTCCAACAATAAAGAAATTTTTTCTTTCTAGACACCAAAATTTGAGGCACCATCCAATCTATCCTGATCTCTCAAACCAACTGAAGCCATCTCAAGGGTTTAAAGAAATAATAAATCTAAAGAGATCAACATTTCTTTCCTAGGGCAAAAATCTTCTACCCTTAACAATGCTTTGATACCATGTGAAAAATTTAATTGTTGCAATCACTGATTATTAATCTCCTATCATAAATGATTATTAAACTGCTGAAAATAAATTCTTAGCTAATATCAAAAAATAACACAACTGCAACTTCACTTATAAAATACGGAAAGAAATGCACAACACAATGAACATAATATTTTTCGACAAATTGTCTCTGTAAAAACCCCTAAGGGAAAACTAGTTCTATAGTTGAGGAATTATATTAAACTTCATCAAATCAAGAGATACAAAATTCCTTGCCTCTTACTGGCAGAATTTCGACAACCTCCTAATTTATCCCGCTAATATTCCCCACTGCTATTCCCATGCTAACACTGCAAGACTATTTGGTAACACTGCAAACATTTCTCCAAACTTCATATTCTCCAAATGCCCTCCTGACCTCCTTTTATACTACTCCTATTGGTAAACCAATGACCAAGATTGATTTACAATTGACGGTTGAGATTAAAACAACTTAACAACCCTAACCAAGTCGGTTTCTAGTTGTTTCCAAAAGTGGTCAATTAATTAACAAATATTTGTTTCTAATTTGACCAATTAGTTAGCAAAACAATTACTTGCTAAATAATAGCCAATGGACAAACAGCTATCCAAAGATAACAAAACTAACATTAGCATGATGGATAGAAGTGATATTAGGAGAATGAGGCATGAAGAATTGTTACCTGGAAGTGGCATTAGGAATATGATAGTGTATGTTTAGGCATGTTGGAACTAATGTGTGGAGGGGTTTCTTCAAATGAGCAGGGTTTGACCAAAAGAGTTTATGCTTTCGAGGAATGTATCAGGTAGAAATTTTATTACAAGAATGTGGTTCCGGTGAACATTGTAATCTAGATGTCGATGGACATGCCATAATTGCCAAGTGGAAAGGCACACCATTATTTGCACTCTCCACATGGAGTGTTGTCTGAATAAATTTTCATGGTGATGTCTGGATATTGTCAAATGTTAGCTATTAGATAGACCCATAATTTGGGGTTTCATTTAAATCCTTGAATTCTAAGCGAAAATGCACTACTACAATGGTGTTATTATTATTATTATTATTTATTTCTCACCCTTTTGTTTTCAATTGTGCATTTCTTCTTGCAATTTCTGTTATAAAAGAATAATTCAATTTGTGTTAAAATTTGTAATGCCGTGCAATAAAAATATTATAACTACGTTTATTAAGGGTCCATTTGGCAAGGGGAATACAAGTGCAATAGGCATATGCAAATTCTTAAAATTTTGAATTCTTTGTTTGGATGTACCAAATCAGAATTGGAATATGAAGTAAAATAGGAATACGTATTCCAATTTTGGCCCAAAAATGAGGTTTTGCAATTCCACCCAAATAGGTGGAATTGGAATGCGTATTCCTATTCTAGTTTTATTTATTTTAGAAAACATAAATTTTTGGGTCTACAAATTCCCCATCAAATTTTGGCTGAACCAAATAGAGAATAGGAATACATACCCCATTTTCTATTCTAGAATAAGTATTCCAGAATAGCTATTCCTATTCCCCTTTTCCTATTCTGGCATCCAAATGGGCTAAGTGAAATAAATCAACTAAGACATCGATAACAACTAAATAATGCACAAAATACATTGTAATTGAAAAAATGTCATTTTTGTAAATTTTTTGTTCACAAATTCAAATTCAATAGTGCAAATGATATGCCACACAATCTAGCATATTCATTTGGCAATGTGTTATTTTATGTGTGTGAGCTACTCCTTATATGTTTGGCTTCTATTGTAGAATGTGTAGACCATCTTCTATACTTTCTTCATTAAATAAAAGTAGAACCTCATTAAATAAAAGTAGAATATATATATTTATGTATTGAAAATTAATATTCTATTAGCATATTCATTTGGAAATGTATGTGTGTTATTTTATCTGTGTGGTCACTTCTTATATGTTTGGCTTCTATTGTAGAATGCGTTGACCATCTTTTATACTTTCCTCACTAAATAAAAGTAGAAGATATATATTTATGGATTGCAAATTAGTATTATATTTTTTATTACATATATGGGCCCATGACTTGATGGCATGTGAACTATATTTATAGAGATTCGTACACAATGGGGTGAGTTATGATAGTAACTTTATGCCTATTATTTTATCTGTGGGGCCACTAGCAATCTTTCATGCTTCTCAATAAACAAGTAAATAGGAGTAGAAGATTGATATTATCTATATTTTGAAATAATATTTCACTTCATTAGTATGTTTGTTGTGCATAACTTGAAGTGCACACACTATTTGTGAAACAATTCCTATACAATGGGGTGAGAAATAATTATAGTAACTAATAAATAGTACACACACACACACACACACACACACAAAATGAAGTGATCAAACTATTTGTTTTATCAATGAAATACACACATGAGATTTCAAATGAGAAATAGGTCTAATTTTAAAGCTTGTGTCAATAAAGTTTATTTAAAGAGAATACCCATTTTGTTTAAAACAAACAAATTAAAATAGGTTTATGTTTCAATGTGTTTTTGCATTTTCTTTGCAAGCATGCATTCAGGCCTTCCGAATTTTTTTTTCATGTGGTAGTTATGTATGTGTTGAGAATTTGTACATTAGTTGTCAATGGTGATCTTTTGGTTTTACTTGTCCATAGGCCAAGTGTGGCAAGTGTAGTGTTAATGCTTTAATTTCTTATGGTGTGGTATTTTTAGGTTTTTTGGTCTGCCTTTTGATACTACCCATTCTTATGCTTGGCCATGCTAGCACTAGTTTTTTTTTGAATTTGTGCACTCTTTTGGAGTATACTTTTTTTCTAAGCATGTTTTTGATCTCATAGATGTTTTGTGGCTGTTGACTTTCATGGCACATTGATAAATAACCTTTTTTCCCAAAAGTAACACTCCATCCCCAAAAGATACACAACCATCTCAATATGGTGTAGTAAAGAGAAAATTAGAAGAAAAATGTCCCTCTTTTATTGGCCCAAGAAGAAACCCCACCTTAAACTAAGGGAAAAATCCACATAAATAAGATCAGTTTAGAGATTAAATTATCCTAGAACATAAAGTGCACCAACAAAGAATAGAATGTTGAGAACAACAAGAAAATAGAAGGATAGTACCTCACCAAGACCAAACCAAACAAGAAAAAATATGTGGCTATGTGAAACCCTTCAAAACTACAATAAATCATTTCACCCAAAAGAACAAATGGATCCACTAAAATAACAAAAAAAATAAAAAAACCAAACATAAAGACAAAAGGGTTATAAGAGTATAACCAAGAGAGCCTCACAATGAGACACAAAAAAAAAAAAAAACCTATAATTGGGTGTCAAAGTAACACATGTCTAAGAATGCACAAAATTAGTAAAAACCATAATTGGTCCTACTTAACCAAAGACAAAATGGGATCTATTAAAACCCTATAAAAAATACTAGAAAGTGTGATAAGAATCAAACTGCCCTTAGATTAGCTTTCAAATGGGCCATAAAAAGGAGGAAGAAATGCAGTTCTATCACTACATTCAAGCAAGACATACTAATGGTCAGCAATACTCCAAACTAGAGAAAGAAACCTTTATTACTAAACATGAACAATAAACCAAGCTAGAGCCCTAAGACAAAACCTAGAAGAAACAACTCATAAAAACCATAGTAAAGGCCTAAACAATGGACCCACAATAGTGGGTTACACTTTTTTGGCTAAACTAACATTGCATCGGTTTCTTTTTTAAACTCACTTTCAAATGAAAATTATCATTTAACAGTGACAAATCTAAACATGAACTAAATTAGAGTGCAAGAATTTGGTGTAGCTTGAATACCATGTAAGAATTTGGTATAGCTCTAATACCATGTAAGAATTTTTCTTAGGGAAAAATGACACCAACATCAAGAAGCTAAAGAAGAAAGCACAATATGGACCAAGTGATGTATGATCATAATATTAGTATGAGAATGAATAATTGATGTAAAAGTAAACTAGAAGTACTTGTATATAAAGGCCTCTAGAATGACTAGGAGTTAGTGAAATGATAAGCCTCACAACTAAGCACATGTCCACCAAGAGTGGATTATCCTCCATTGAGCATAGGAGTTTTTGCAATGATGAGAGGATAAGCTTACATAGCTATGTCATGTAAAATTATGTTGTAGACACCATATGCTTAATTAGAGTGTGAACAACTGTGTTGTCTACATGACAACTCAGTTGATTATGCAAACTCCATGTTGTAGATACCATGTGCTAAAATGAGTTGCTAACTCTTGTGTTGTCAACGAGATAACTCATATGACTACACATACTCCTAGGTGTCTACAAGAAAACTAATAAAATAATGCATTTAATCTAAGTGAACTTAAGTAAAGTGTAAATAATAATTAATTATTTACACTAACAGCCCCCCTTAAGTGCAACTTAGGGTAATGCACTTAAGCTTAGAAAAGAATATGATGAAAATGCATAATGGGTCCTGGCTACCAGGCCATGTTAGGTACCCATGTACAAAATGTAAAGCTCTAAGATGTGATGAAATGCAATCTCTCCAAAAATGGAGAAAGAGGGAAAACCTCATGGGAAAAAAACCTCCCCCAAAAATAGAGATAAGTGTAATAAAGAAAGATGCATGTATGGATGGAATAATAAAAACCCCCCCATTATGACATACACCATGCAAATACAATAGAGAATCCCTCCATGAAAGCTCCCCCTTAGTGAAGGATCTCCTAATGATGAGTGCTTGAAGGAAAAAGAGAATCCAATGCTGGAAAACAACATTTTTCCCTTTAGCAAGAAGTTCCACCAAGTATAGGTGCAAGTATGCTTCCCATTGTGGATAGGAAGATGGAAGAGGGATCCATATGTGGTATGTTATGGATGCTACCTATGAAGTCTTCTCATATGTTGGCAAGTCCTTGATGAGTGTAGATGACATGAACCAATCTAGTGGATGCCGAAAAAAAGGTGACAAACAAGGTAGCATGTCCATGTATGAAACTGAATCAAACTCTAAAGACAATGAATCATCCAAATAGGAAGATATGGGAAGAGAAGAAATATAGCCTCCCCTCAATGAAGAATGCACACCCATAAAAGAAGCTCCATGATGACTAAAGAAGCTACACCATGAAAACTCAATGATGTTCTTTCTTATAGGAAGAAATGGTGCCATAGGTGTAGTAGACAATGCTCCCTAACTAGTAGGAAGAATCCTCAAAAGATATGATGTTTGAGGAAACTAGAATACAATATCCAAAGAATAATGTTTCTCCTCTAAAGTAAAAGAATCCTTCTCCAACTATTGTAAAGAATGTCCACAATCATGTCAGTCTTGAAAGAAAGATCAAGTGGTTGGGGGTTGGAGTGTTCCCTTGCGACAAGTGATGAAATATCCTCAAAAAAGAGAAGATGGATGTCATCAATGATGTCTCCCACATATACATTGTAAGAATCCACAAACAAAATTGCAATGTCAGAAGGAAGTCATCCCATGAAGCTAAAATAGGAAGTCATGATGTTTCCTAGTGCATTGAATCAGTAGCATCTATGGATGGAACAATATTAGTAGAAGCAATAGAATCATTAGGAGGTACAATCTCAACTAGAGTTGTAGGTACCATAACTGGAGTGATTGGAGATAGAATGTCCTTTGGGAATGGAGGAACTATATGATCTCCATATGCTTTCCAAAGAGCCATCCAAATATCATAAGGTTTAGTGAGCTTTCCAGGGACATTAAAGCAATTAGAATTGATACTAAAAAAAAATTGCTGACACAATTATGCGAATAGGTGTTATATTAGTATAAGAGGGTAGTTCTTTGTAACATAGAAAAGGAAATACTTCCTTATGCTCTCTTAGATGATCAATCACTAAAGCACTCCATTTGTGATAGTTCCTCTTTGTCAACCTTGGTCTTATACCAAACTAACATGTGTGACAAGACTCCATGAGAGAAATAAATGTATACAACCCCTAAAAGGAAAAAATAATCAATGCATCCCACCCCACCCACCCGCAAAATATGATTTGGAACTTTATATTTAGTGCGATCACAATGGGCCACTTGGCAATTTAGGGCCTAAGTGGACTTCCAATTTTGTTGGTTATAACAACAAATATGAAGCTATAACAGACTTAACAAGATAAGAAACAAGACCTCTCAAGGATTTAATTAATTACAAGTGCCAATAGGCCAAAATGACACCAAATTTTGAAAGTACAATGTCCACTTAGAATAACTCCAAACTTATACCAGATCTAGAAAGTAGACAAAGAATCATGCACTCTCAAAATAATAGCACTTGAATATGTGTCCAGATGAGCCTGAACTAAGCCTTTGATGTTGCAAAAATTAGGATTTTTGAGTTGCAAAAAAATTCAGGAATAGAGATCTCAAAAAACCTGCAACAATATGTAGAGCACAAAATTCTACCCTAAAACAAAAAAAAATTCTCAAAAAAAGGAGTCCATATGAGAGAGATATCACTGTTCGAAAATCATCTCAGTAATTATTTTTTCCTAAATCATCGACGTCGCACCTCCAAAAATCATATGACTCTAGATTTCACCTCAGATATCCAATTTTGATGAAACAAAAGTCATTTTGTGGTTTTTTTGACCTTCTGAATATGATGCCAATATTTGATTACAGATTTGAAAATGAATTGCACAGATTTGAAGGGATCATACCAATTTTGCAAAGTGGGCCTTCAAGTTTCGCTTTGCCAAAAAAATTGCCTCAATTTTGACTATGGCCTAAGGCAGGTGAATTTATAGTCAAAATTCACCAAATCAATGCTCTGAACACAATGATGAGGTCCGCTTTGGCTCTAGATGCTCCCAATAGCTACCATACTCTAAATCTGAAACAAGGTCCTCCAAAAGGTGAAGCAAAAATGGTCTCCAATGGCTATGAAATGATGCTCTCTCAACTCTGATACCATGTAAGAATTTGTTATAGCTCTAATACCATGTATGAATTTTGTTTAGGGAAAAATGACACCAAGATCAAGAAGCACAAGAACAAAACACAATATAGACCAAATGATATATGATCATAATAACAATATGAGAATAACTATTGATGTATAAGTACACTAGAAGTACTTGTATATGAAGGCTTCTAGAATGAGCAGGAGTTAGTTAAATGATAAGCCTCACAACTAAGCATTGTCCAACAAGAGTGGATTATACTCCATTTAGCATAGGAGGATAAGCTTACATACGTGTGTCATGTAAAATTATGTTATAGACACCATGTGCTTAATTAGAGTGTGAACAATTGTGTTGTCTACATGACAACTTAGTTGATTATGCAAACTCTAGTGTTATAGATACCATCTACTAAAATGAGTTGCTAACTCTTGTGTTGTCAACAAGACAACTCATATGACTATGCATACTCCTAGGTGTTTACATGACAACTAATAAAATAATGCATTTAAACTAAGTAAACTTAAGTAAAGTGTAAGTAATAATTAATTACTTTCACTAACAAAGAGTCTTTTAGGATTTTTTGTGTAGATTCTAAATATAATATTTATTTATTGTTTTCAATTGATTTGTTTCAAATTTTTTTTCTCATGATAATCGATATGTTGTCAAAAACCTAATTTTTAAAGACTAACTCTATTTTTGATAGACATAACTTTTCCTCCATAATAGAAACCAATTTAATTTTTTAAAATTTATTTTTTTAATATCCATACCAAGACCATAGAGGTGGTTTGGTCTCATTATCTCTACTATTCCATATTTTATTAACATTTAAAGTTGACCTCACTTTGATTTTGATATATGTTTTTTATATGCATGTAACTTATTTTGAATATGTCTGGTTTCAATTTTTTTTTCTTAGTAGAAAGAGGACCCAAATGTAGAACTATAGATTTTTTAAAGATTGTTTGTCTCTTTTTTATTGTTTTTCCTTGAGCATCCAATGCAAAGGTTTATTTTATTAATAAACCTACAATCATTAGAAACCTTGTTCTGAGTACTTATTCCATGCAAATGAGTGTGTCTTAATATTTCCATTTGTCCCCTCTAAATTGAGTCCCCAAACCAAGATTTCTTCAAAAAAAATTAGCCTTCAAAAAATATGCTTACTCAAGGACTTTCTATGAAAATTATTTTACTTGGTTTCTATGAAAACTATTTTGAAAATTATTGGAATTCTTATTGGCAAGCAATATACTGAGGAGGGGGGATGAATCAAAATCTATAAAACTTTTAACTCCTTAAAACAAAATAACAGATGGACTACATTCACTCCTAATCCTTCTCATATCTTAGATCATTCACCATGTAAAATTGTAAAGTATATCTAACTATGCATCACATCCATCAACATGAAATGTAATATGAAATACATAACAAAATGATCTTGGTTACCCAGAAATCCTCCAAGATGAAGGTAAAATTGCGGTGGGGATGACACCGATAAATCTTCACTACTACAAAAATAGAGTTTTCCTATTAGGGCTATAATTTTTATCACTTCTGATGTTCTACCCTATGAGAAAGCTTCCCTAATAAGATCTTTACAACACTGTTTAGTCTACCTTAGTAAAAGGTTGAACTCACTATTAAGTAAGCAGTCTTTTCAGAGATTTAATGAGGCTTGCTAAGACTACTTTGTTAGGAGATTTCCCTTGATATAGTAGGTATAATGTCTTAGTACATGATCCTTTAGTTAGAACTTGATCCTTGATTATGGATCTCCTCTTTTCTTGTCTAAATTGATCTCCTTATCTAATTTTCTTTATTACACCCTTCACTTCTATGTTGCTTTGTCTAATCTCTATCTCTTATCATTAGACTTAGCCTCCCTCCACTCTCTCCTTAACCTTCACATGCATACACAATTATACTTCACACACATACTAATTTAGGGCTTGGTCCCTTCTAAAATAGAAAATTGTAGAAGGTTCTAGATAATGATTAGAGATCTAGAATTCATTCTTTTGTTGCTTAGTCCTTTTAATTTTTTGATGGGTTACTTTACCTTCCTAGGGATTGATGTCCTCAAACAATTTTTTTAATTATCTCCTTAGCTATCTCTATAATCCATAAATTTCATATATATGTCATCCAAAAATTATTTACATAATTTTTTGTATCATTACAAAAACATATGCCAAAACTACTTTACTTGACAATTGAATATCCTGATGCTCGATCATAACAAACAATCGTGTTGTTCCTTGGTTTCTATGGGCTTAAAAATACTGAATCACTTGACATTTAAACTATCTCTACTTTCCTTGGCTTCCTTATCTTATACTAGGCATATATTGTGACTCAATCTATACTAGGGTGCTCGACAACCTTTAACTTTTATGGTATCTATTGAATAGATAAACAAGTCCATGTAGTTGAGCCTTTATTAGATGGCTTCATCACAATAATGACCAACCAATGTTTCCTAGAAAATGACTAAGTATTTGACATAGTAGATAAAAGGGCTTAGAGATTTAAAATATTCTCATTGGACATTAGTGGAAAAAACACTATCATAATTTAGAAAATATAGTACCCCCACTTTGATTTTGATTCCGTCTCCAAAACCTTGGCTTCACTTATATACACTATTCATGCATGTTTCTTCATACCTATGATATATCTGATACTCCATCTTCTTGATTCTTCTTATTTCACCTTGGATGTAATGAGTGGTATTTTCCCTTTATTATTTCATTCTAATTTCTATTTCCCCCCTTATTTTTGACACTTATGGCTTAGGGTTTATAGGAGTCAACTAGTACTTATCCAAAAATATTTTGTGATATAGTAAAATCACATCTAATCCAAGATTTCATCTTGATTTTTCTAATTTCCATACTTGAATCTACATTTATACTTGGGAACCTAGGTCAAATAAACTATCAACAATAGGGAGATGTGGATCTCTCTTGACTAAGTCTTGTGCAATAGATAGTTCCTTCTTTATTACCTCCATATGAGGTAGCAACATGGTTTGAATTTAAATTAGTTTATTTTTAAGGTTGTTTTCTTTAGCCATCAACTCTACTAATCTTCCTCGACTAAATATCAATTTGTTATATAAATGAGATCTTGAACTTGTGTTCTTTCTTAAAGAATTAACACAAGCTTTCAAATCTTCTTGTAAATGATTAATTGATCTTTGATTCTCCATGGTAAAGAAATCAACATCACAAAGTTTTATATAAAATTAATGAATAATCTACAAAATTTATTCCAAACTAGTTGCAAGGCTAGAAAGCTAAACCTATTTTATTGTAATTAATTTTGAGACTTTCTCCTAAAATTTGTGCTGAAATTTTTTCTCAAACCATCTCATCATTATCTTGTTGGTCTCTATATCCTCATTATTCACCTTTACAACTTTATGAACTAATTATTCCAAAATTAATTTTTTCTCATTTATATCATGAATATACAATGCATCTACAAAGACATCTTTAATGTCATGGAGTACTTTCTTTTGCTTGAACTCCCTCTTTAATTATTCTTTGTTTGTCTTACGACTCAAGAAAGCTTGTAGATTCTACATTTGTTCCAATGTCATAGTACAAGGATCATATTAGTGTAATTTGAATACCTCATCTAGACTCACCTGAGTCTCTAGTGTCTCAAAATTTTGATCCATCAAATATGATCATGGGGTATTGACACTCAAGAATGATATAAATGCAATTTTTTCTCTTTTACACTCAGTCTAAGTTTTTTTTGGTTTAGTGGAAGTACTCTTGTATGGAGTAGATGTAACTTGTTGAACATGTGTAATATTTAATATATGAATATGAACAACACTTTGAAGTTGAAGGAGGACTTGGATAGCCTCTTACTCCTTAGGCTTGTTGGTCTCTACCAACTCATATGGGTCAACCTTCTTATTTTCCTCAACATTAGCTCTTGAGGCATGTTGTTTAGATTTGTTTTCTTAACCATTCTCTTCTTCTTGCCCTTCAATTACATGAGTGAACTGGGGTGCCACGATAATGGCTTTTCCTTGTTGATGGACACTCATGTCTAGAACAACTATGATGAATATAACTTGAAAACCATTAGTTAATGCACTTTCAATCCTTGGTTATTCTTGTATTGGTAGTAAAATTGGATTGGTGCATGGGAGAGGGGTCTCTGAGGTGTTTTCATCTACATTCTTTAAATCTTCATTAGTTAAGATGTTCTAATTTTGTGGTGATGAATCACGAACATCCACTATAGTGAAAAAGTATTTTTTTTCACTCTCTCCTTTTTTTAACTTATTGTCTCTACCAGATTATCTAGTGCATCATAACCTTCTTGATTATCTAGCTCAATAACATCTCTCCCTTCTTCCTCTTTCTCCTCTTCTACTGATGGAAGTAAAAAACCACATACTTTCTTCCATATCAAAATGCTTTCCACCTCATCTACCTTATTCCTCAAAATTTTGTATGCCCTTACTTTTGGAACAAATTTCTTTGTAAAGTCTCTTAAGGAAATGGACATATGTATCTTCACTAAGTCCAACATTGTTTGGGCCAATGTGTTTCCCCCTATTTGTCTTTTAGTGGATAATTCCCACTCCCAATTTGAATTTAATTTATTGTATAAATATTTATGAATACCTTGTCCTAATTCTATAGGTGTACATTAGAATTTGGCCATCATATCTAGCATGGCCTTTCTTTACAATTTTGTAACCTAGGTCAGCTATGATGCATGAAACACTATTTAGTTAGCATGACTAATATAGCTTGTGTACAATTCAACAATAAGCTCCTTCATTTCATCTATTTTCATTCTTTGGGCATTCCACTTAGCCTTCATTGGATCCTCAATGACATTCTTTACTGCACATCTCATTGTGTTTACATTGTCTAGGGTTGGATAACTAGGTGCTTGGTGAATTATTGCTTTATTAATCCCGATTCATCCACCTTCTAGCCATATTTTCATATCATGTACTCAGATTAGAATAATATTTATCCATTCTACTTTGAATACTTAAGGAAATGCCAGTGCATGAGTAAGCCCATTCTCAGGAGCTATCTTTGACTCATCCTTTAGAATTCTATTGTTGCATAAATTGACATATGTAGCTCACAACTAACAATCTCCAATATCTACAATATTACAAATCTAACATAATTGAACATCACAAACCATCAAAACTCTAGGTGGAATCAATGATAGGGAACTATATGGTCTCCAATCATTACAATATCAAGGTATGCCTTGAAATTTGATGGAGAACACTAATCATTCATCATAATTTGTTTGTTGTTTTCCTTCAACTTCTCTTTTCTAGTTGTAGATTTAGATGATTCCATTTCAGATATAGGGTTTTGAGACTTAACTTCAAAAATTTCAAGAATAAGTGAACTAGGCACTACAAACATTACCTACTTTGTTCTATAATTTTATTGATGGCACACTTAGAGTTGCTTGTACTTTCTCTAGAGTCACCCTTCAATAACGTGGATGCTCTAAATCACTTGGTAAATCAAAATGGACTTCAAAATTTTAATATAAATCTTTAATTTTTTGAATTAGGTCTTTAATAAATGAGTTGTATTATATTTTGTGCATCATAGTTGTCTTAGCTTTCACATAATATTGTGTTCCCAATTCTTTTGTTCAATCACTTGGTCTCCATTGCTTAGGTTGGTCAACATATAAACTATATTTTGTATGAACTCTCAGCTCATGTGGCATTACTTGGTCACTATAGGAAATAGAAATAATGCTCAACATTTACTTTGAATATGAATTTATTTTCTCAGTTCTTTTTAGATTTTTACCAATACATCTTGATTCATGCAAATATGGACTTTTAATCACACCTCTTATTAGGAATTGGTGTAGAATTTATTATTTGAAAGTGTATAGTTCCTTACATACCTTATTTTCTTAACTATAAGTGGTGTGATCAATTGATCCATTGGATGGGGTGATCTCAACTTCACTTGATTTACTACTTCTAGCTTCCACTTTCTCTCTCCATGTTTGACTCATCTCTTTCTTTGTCTATTCTAGGTCAATTTTTCCTTTTTATTTGATGTCTTCGTTGCTTGAGCCAGTGCTTTAGTCATTCATTTCTTACTGACATGTCAAAACTTATGACAACTAAAGTATACCTAGGCTTCCATTGAACCATTTCTTGTAATGGTCTCTAAAATGAATCCTAATACAATTTTCTAGAACATGTCCATGTTCTCCACAATAATGAAAACTATATCATGTGTCAAAATCCCAGTTGTAAGAATTACCTTTCTTAGGTGCATTTTCTTTCTTTTTGGATGTTGATTTATATTTATCTTTGGATCTAGTTTCTTGAGCTCTATGTCCATATTTCTAGGTATACTAGGTGCACCACTTTTCTTTGACCTGCATTCATGTTCTTGGTGTACTTGTTTCTTGCAATTAGAGTAATTACCACTAAACATAGGTTAAGGATTTTTCTTACCAATCTTGCTTCTGCAAATGCTTTTTGTGTTTCCCAACTTGCCACAATGATAAAATGTAGGTTTTCCTTTTGGTTTTTTATTTATTTTCTCTCCACTCTTGGAAAATTCTCCTTCTTCAGTAGATGAAGAGTGCTTGATATGTCCTAGACCAAAAGTATCACTAGATGACCTTGCTAACCTCATTAGTTTTTCAAAGTATCTTATAGGTTCACTAGGTTTATTCATCCTTTCTAGAAGTTCCTAACTCATTCCTTAGTTGGTCACTTTGTGATTTCAGATTTATATTCACCACATCCTTTCTGTTTAGCTTTTGATTTGTAAGTAACAAACGATTCATCATGTCTAGCTATATGTTTGCAAGATTCTACATATTAGATGAACTTTCTTCAAGTTTGATAGCCATTTATCTCTCATCTTCTTCAGCCATGACTTTATCTTCTTTAGATTTCTTTTTCTATTCTGGAACTTCATATAGTCTTATTGATTGAATTTTATTTCCTCACTTCAAACCTTTGACTTCTTCATTCAGAATGTTGTTCTTCCACAATATGTCTTCTATGGATGCATTACTTTCAAAGGAACTTCTATTTTTGAACATTACATTGTTGTTCACTTCTTTATAAAGAATGTCATTTTTCTAAATGACTACAATTCCTTTTCTTTAAGGATTTCCTTAGTTCATCTCTTACTTGCTCAAGTTGTTGTAGTATGATTAGGATGTCAAACATTTGATTCCCAATAGTCTTTCCAAATTTATAATCCTCCATCTCCAAGATCTAAATTCTCATGATGTTAGAATTCTTTTAAGAAAACTAAGCAAGCTAATAAAAATTATTGGAAGTTTATTGGGAAGCAAGATACTAAAAGGGGGGTGATCAAGATCTATAAAACTTTTAACTCCTTAAAACAAAACAATAGATTGACTATATTCATTCATAATCTATCTCATATCTTAGATCATTCACCATCTAAAATTGTAAAATAGATCTACCTATGCATCACATCCATCAACATGAAAAGTAATATGAAACAAAAAACACAAAGATTTTGGGTACCTAGAAACCCTCCAAGGTGAAAGTAAAATTGGGGTGAGGATGACACCTACAAAACTTCACTGCTATAGCAACAAAGTTATCTTGTTAGGGCTACACATTTTATCACTTCTAATGATCTAACCTATGAGGGGTCTTCCTTGTTAATATCTTTACAAGACTGTTAAGTATACCTTGATTAAAGGATTTGAACTCATAATTAAGTAAGAATTTTGTTAGGAGATTTAACTAGGCCTATTAAAACCACCTTATTAAGAGATTTTCCCTGATGCAGTAGTTATAATATCTCAGCACCCAATCCTTTGGTTATCACTTGATGCCTTATTATAGATCTCCTCTTTCCTTGTTTGAATTGATCTCCTTATCTAGTTTTCTTTCTTCTGCCCTTTAATAGGTTTCTTGTCTAAATCTCTATCTCCTATCATCAAAATTATTATTCCTTCACTCTTTCCTTAACCTTCATGTGCATAAACAATCATCCTTTGCAAACACAATGATTTTAAAGTGCTTGGTCCATTCTTAAATAGACAATTGTAGAAGTTTCTAGATCACAATAAAAAATTTAGAATTGATTCATTTACCACTTAGTCCTTCTGATATTCTAATTGGTTACATTACATCCCTAGGAATTGATGTCCTTTGACAAAAGTGTGATTATATCCTTAGCCATCTCTACAATCTATAAATATCGTATAGAAGTTGGCCAAAAAATATTTACATAAGATCTTTTGCCATTACAAACACATACACCAAAACTGGTTTACTCAAAAATTGTATATCTGGATGCTCAGTCATAAAAAAACATTCATGTTGTCCTCCAGCTTCTATAGGCTTGGAAAATACTAACTCACTCGGCATAAACTATCTCTTATTTTCTTTGCTTCGTTCTCTATTAGTTGGCATATATTGTGACTTAGTCTACACTATGGTGCTCGGTAACCTTTGACTTGCTTTATATGTATTGAAAAGATAAATAAGTCCATGTAGATCAACCTTCATTAAATGGCTTGGTTGCAGTGATGACCTACCAATACTACATAGAAAATGACTAAGTGTTGGACACTAATATATGACAAGTCTTAGAGATCAAAAAAACTTTCATATGTTTTTAACCAAGTACTTTTGATTGAAAGTAACTAAAAAAAATACTTTCAATATGAAGTAAAGGACTTTCTATCAAAATTCCTAAGGGGTTTCTATCAAAACTCCCTAAATAATTTTTTTGGCATTTCAACTTTACGAGGAATTCCTTCCTCCAAAAAATGGTAACCCACTATTGTTCTTTTATGCTCCAAATATAACACTATAATAAATAATATAATATTTAAAAGAGAAATTGTAAAGATTCAAATTATACTTATGGATATGTTCTTTAACAATATCAAAGACATTAAAATGGGCCCTCATGACAATTTTTTTAATATCAAACCTTGCTATAACCATTTTAAAATTTATCATCTTGATATTTGTTATTTGAAAATTCATAATAATATCTTTAAGTTTTGTTGAAATGATGCTTTTTATAGTTGGTATGTACACATTCCATACTCTCTATTCCTCTTTGTGGCCTTATTTTTCTTTATACCAAGAGACTCCAAAAATGTTACCTTATTATAAACATTATAGAAACTTCTTTAAAATCTATTGACTATAACGTGGAAACTTTGTACACACAAATTTGATCAGTCACCCTTTGTGATATCCTTTGGTGTTTTGGCCAGAAGGCTTTCGGCCAGAATATTTTCAGCCGAAACAATTACGGCCGAACATAGATGGTAGTTGCGCACGCCTATGTGGCTCGTACCATTTTGGCCAAAACCTGTTCGGCTAGAACAGTTACAGCCAAAACCCCAAGCCGCAATAAAACCACCGTAAACGTCTTGCGGCTATCATTGTCACTGTTGCGGTTCCTAGATTTCTGGAGAGTGGGTCAAGTGTTTCGACCGTAACTGGTTAGTGGTTTTTTTTTCCTTCCCACTTTTTAATAGTTTTTTAGCGTATTTTTTGATTAATAGATGTTAATTGTACTTAAAGTAGTTGTTTTTGACCTATTTTGTGAGTGAAATACTTAAATTTGTTTATTTTTTTAATATGTTTAAATTATTTAAATTATTTTAGATTGTTTTAGAATGGTATTTAAATTAATTTTTTAGCAAAAATGTAGTTAAACATGAGATAAAAATGTAGAAAAATATTAGGTTAAAATATAGAAAAACATTAGGTTAAGATATAGAAAAACATTAGGTTAAGATATAGAAAAACATTAGGTTAACATATAGAAAAACATTAGGTTAAAATGTCAAAAAAATTAGTTAAAAAATATAGAAAAACATGAGGTAAACATGTAGAAAAATATTAGTAAAAAATGTAGCAAACCTTTAGGGGACATTGTTCAGTTTCTAACATAACCTAATGGATCTAGAGGTGAAATAATAATATCTTATGGTGAAATTAATTTTGACATTAAATAAACCTTCTAACATAACCCTATATTAACTACAATCATAACCCATACCACATTCTAACCATAACATAGGCCCTCTACTAACCGAATGAGCCACACTTACATATTGATGATGTTCATTTTAACAACTAGTTATTGTTAGGTAATAATGAGTCTAACATTACCAAACAACACATTAAGATTAGTTAAATGATATGTTTTTAGATACATTATCCATGCATCTATGTATTAAGGGGACAGAGGAGTCATAATAGGTCATATTATTTTTTATAGGTTCTAATAAGTCTTAATATGTATTATTAGGATATAATAGGTCTTATTAGGTAATGATGATTCTTACATTACCAAATGACACATAACGACCTCATGATACATTTCTAGGTATTTTAATGACATGTCTTAATATAAGTATAATTAAGTTCTATATATTTAATCTAAGTATAATTAACTATATTTAATGACATGTCTTAATTAACTATATAATTAACTATATTTAGTCTAATTATATTTAATGTAGATCATGTATTAACTATATTTAATGACATGCCTTAATTAACTATAATTAACTATATTTAATGACATACATTCTTAATTAACTATAATTAACAATATTTAATTAATAAAATATAATGTATGTAATATGTAACATAGTTCATATAACATATACATGTAAGAATGTAATGCCCCGCCAAGGGATCCAAAGAATTAACCTAGAATTTCACTAAGTTTGGTAACATTTTTTTTTTTTTTGTAACATGAAAGTAAATACCACATATAACTTGTACATAATAATGGAAGCAATAGCAATGTCCATTTAAAAGTAAACATAACATACATAACCGATTTCATTCTTTAAGAATCCCTTAACGTTGAGTTACATCTAAACTAACTAACATACATGAATCCATCTAGTACAACATCCACATGAATAATAATGATAAGTCCAATGTTCATACATTACATTTCGAAATGCTCAATCATCCACTGTACATGTCACAGGGTATGAAGGCTTAAAAGAATATACATATGTGAAATAAGGTACATCATCCTATTCCAATCCATGATACATCAAAGTAGAGATAATCACATGATACATCATCATAGAAGACATATACATCCATCATAAAGATCAAACAAAATAAACTAAGTGCACGGTTCCTCCCAACAGTTAATAGCATCATTAGACCATCGTGGGCCCTAGCCATCCGTCCATGCGTAAAATCCCAAATCACCAAAGAGATCATCGATATTAACATAGTAGGAATGTCACTCCTAACATATACAACATCATATGTATAAAGTAATCTAACATGCAAATATAAGCATAAGATAACACCATCTAACATATGCAAATCATCAATCTAGGAAACATACTAGCAAATACATCCATCATAAGGTATATCATCTCTCATAATGCTCCAAGAACATAATGAAGATAAATACCAACCAAGAATGCTCCAGCCACGGTGTCTCCGACGGATCTCAAATGATAAGAGTGAAAAATACA
Organism: Cupressus sempervirens; assembly: GCA_028749045.1. NCBI lineage: Eukaryota > Viridiplantae > Streptophyta > Pinopsida > Cupressales > Cupressaceae > Cupressus > Cupressus sempervirens. The sequence continues at coordinate 85,340,894 of CM053786.1, read as the reverse complement.
CTACCACCCGACCGCGTGGTACCTAAGTGGTCCACTCCCACCGTGCTGAGGAGATAATCTCAAGTCTCAAACATGCTATCCATAACACATAGCACAAATCTCTATAGTTCAGGAATCCTAAAAGTATACTAACTCAAAGGTTCCAATCACACACAAAATCGACATCTAATTCCTAGAGGCACACAAGGACATGTAGGAAACCTATCTGCAAGTGGGAAAGTGTCATTGCATTTATCACGTACAAGTTACCCTAGCAGTTAGCTAAACTCCACGGGTCCATACTGATCTAATGCGGCCACTAGTATCCTCTCATACTGATGAGGCATACTACGGAATGCACGGTGGCAACCATGCGTTCTCACTACTCCCATCCTAGCCTATACAAGCACTCAAGGCATGGGCAAGAACATCAAAACAATTATCTTTTTAGGTTCATTTAATCCCCATTTAGTGTGTAAATGTTATCACTTATTAACCAAACTTACAATGAGTTACCTTGGTAGCCACTTAGGGCCCCGACCCCCATTGCAAGCCACTTCCCGATAATACAAGTAGATTACCTACCCTAAGCTCATGGAATCATAAATTTCAAAATCACAAAAGATAATCCATAATAAAATCATCAAATATGCATAAAAGCATCAAATATCCATAATAAAAATCATCAAACCTCCAAGATAAGAATCATCAAATCTCCATGAGCATCCAAAAAGCATCCATAGAAAATCATGACCACAACAGTTCTCTATTGGCAACTGAAGGCATCACTGATAATCATAAGTATCCATTGGTTCTCAACAAGAAACTAAGAATATCTCAGAATCATACTGATCAAAGACTCCAAAATGGTTGAGTCAAACATGTCACAACATGACATCATCAAAAAATAAATCAACATTTTAGTGCCATCATGGCAACTAGAAAATAATCCAAGGATAACTGATCGATGACTCAAAAATGATTAGCTCAAGTATCTCATACACATACATCTTAGCTTCACACATGAAGACTGATGAACAAATACAAACATTTCATAGAGCATACGATCACATTACTATGGTTGGGCTTAAAAGATCGAGACCAAATAAGATCAACATGCCATCACATCCCATAACTCCCGAGCCTCTAGTAACAACCTAAGACTAGTTTTGCTATCTTACATAGTTGAATCAAGTGCAGAGGTTTCCAATTTTCTGTTTGCAAGTATATTTTCCAGTGTCTTAAGTTTCATCATTTGACCTACAAGTCAACCCATTTGTTCTCTGATAGCATTATCCTTCCATTATTTAAAATAATATTCTAAGAATAGCTTAAGGGTAAATATTAAATCATTTGACACTTAGTAAAATCATTCACTCAATGTTACAAATTGAATGACTCTTCTTAATGTTACCTCAACTTTTAACATAAATCAAAGATCATTAATCATCTAAATTATAAGAGAGCCAATTACTAATCTTCGAATAAGAAGATCATAACTTTATTAAAATGATCAATTAAATCTACCAATTAACTTAGGTACACAATTCCATGACCTAATATTTAATTATATGTTACTAAGTCTTCATCATTAAAATATCTAAAATCATAATTCAAGTCATAAGACTTATCAACTTCAATATAGATACTCTACAATCTCATTAAAAAAATTATATTAAATAAATCTCTATTACATAACTTAATTATTAATTAAATCTAATTAACTCTCATTAATTGATTTAGTTAATAATTGCATAACCATAGCAACGTTCCAATTAATATTAGCTGACTAATAACTAACAATGGTTCAAAGTTGACTATGATCCAATTCCCTTAATACTCATATTAATAGTTCAATAATGAATTGTTATTGTTTAATAACAAGTTACATTTGAAAATCTATAATGATTGCATTCGTCATTCTTATATGAATACTATTGTTTCCTTAATTAATTCGTACTAATGATAGTCATTTCAAGATAAATCTCAATCGCATAATTATATTGACAACTCAATGAATATCAATTGATTAAAATCAATTATAATCCAACTTCAAAAATTATTATCTTTTACTAAACTTCAATCAATAAATAATCTCTACTAGATTAACTCTAATCAAATTTGTTGATATCTATTTAAACCATTATTTATTAATAGTTTGCTAGTCCTTACAAACATTAATAAATAATAACTCCTCAAATTATAAATACTCGATCTATAGAATCCTTCCATAAACTCATTAGTTAATATTTGACTAACTCTTAACTCCATTAAAGTATTCAAACGTATTAACCAATAACATAATAATTCAGCTTTAATCCAATATCATTCAAAGTTTCTAAATTTAAATCAACATAATATAAATTATCATCTTACAATTATTTAATAAATATTAAAATCAACTATTAGACTCCATTTTCTAATTGTTCTAATAATATTATGTCTATATAAATGTTGTTTGAAAAAGATCCCTATCACAAACCAATAAGACTCATTGTAAATTTTAACATGAATAATCTTCAAATTCTTAACATTATCATCTTCATTAAACAACTCTAAAATTGTTTAATATATATTAATTAGTATTTAATATACATTATAAAAAGTCAACTATATAAACTATATTAAAATCTCTTTTCTTTTAATTTTTTCTCATTTAAAAAATCTATTTGCTTAGATTGACTAATAATTAATTACACTTCTTCTACTAGTAACTAATCTTAATTAAATTAAATTTAATTAGATTAGATAATAAATCATATAAAATTAATGCATATTAATAAGATTCTAATAAAGGAAGATTGTAATAATATCTTTAATTCATTTCATGCTTTGATATATTATTTTTGTGAAGTTTAAGCATAAAGAACTCTTAGTTATGAGAAATGGAGAAATATCTGTCCTTGAATAAAACAGTCTTAGTACGACGGTCATATCTCCCTAATGAACCGTTGGATCGGGCTGAAATTAAAATATGTTGGAGAGGACCAAGTTGCGCCAATGCTGACTGGAGCAATCGAATAAATTTGATCATGATAAAAAGTTATGAATGACTGAGTTTGGGTCTATCCAAAGGGACAGCAACAAGACAATTTTTCAGAATTCCTCCATAGATCTTTGATCTCCAAAATTTTCAATAATTAATCTAATGGGTTTGGCTATGAATCTCAACCCTAGCCCCGTTTTCCCTTTTTTTTTAAAAATCCATGCATATAAAATTTTGAAATAAATTTAATTGCCCAAATTGAAAATGCATACAATAAAAATATGAAATTCCTCAGAAGACATATGGAAGACATGATGCAGAAATAGCATAAGTAAAATCACAAGAATCTACTCGGATTCTGATGCTAATTCACTCTTCCTCAGAAAACCCGCAGAGCAAGCTCCCTTCTTCAGAGTTCTTGAGTCCTTCCATGCTCCAATTGCTCTCTACGCTCTATCTAAGCTTCTATGAATGCCTGAATATAAAGAGCTCTCAAGAAACCTTTGGAATACTTCTTGAAATAGCTGGAAGGTGTCACCAACTAAGCATGAGTATTTTCCAACCTTTTGATAAGTCATAGAGTTGTAGACACCTTGTGCTTAATTGATGCACTAACTCCCATGTTGTTGACATATGTTAATTCCCATGCAAGCTTATAACTCCAATTTACTTTTCTCTTTCTAATTTAATTAATTAATTTATTAGGTCTCATGCACTAACTTTAATATCTCCACTTTTCAATCTTAATATATTTATATTTTAATCATATGAGATTTAGAATCTTTTATTAATTTAAAATATATTTTTCACTTTTAAATTTCATTTTTCAAAACTTTATTGCTAAAATATTTATTAGCTTTAATAATAATATTATTTAGTCATTTATTTAAAAATGAGCTCCAAATATAGTATTATTAAAATAAATATTGTCACATTCCAAATTTAAACTTTTAACTTTTATTTTCAAATTTAATTATTTAATTTAATTAATTTTCTAGTTAATTAAATAAAATAAATATTAAAATATCATATTAATTTTTCATTTAATTAAACCATTAATTAAATCTTTTAATTAAGCTTAATTAATAGAAAATACTCCAAAGACTCACAAAGGTAAAAATATGAAAATCTATCATAGCCAAAATACATACAAAATCAAACCAATGGTTTATATCATGAATTACGTCATCTGACACATTTGGAGGGTACTCAACTCAGATACTTGTCCTAATTTTTCAATTAGAACAAATGGCTTAAAGGGCTGGGATTTGAACTTGAGAATTTATCTTCCCTCTCTTATCATTGAGATAATATGATAGGGTACGCTCATTCTGGCAATTCAGGGAAGTCGATACCCGATACCTGCAACCTGCATAAAAACCCATGCATGTACAAGCACAATATATATACTAAGCTAAATAGGCAATGGCAGGAAGTGGTGCATTGTGTAGATCCCAATTAACAGGTGACTACGACTCCCTTCCTTAACCACATCAGACACACCATACAAAAGAAAACACACAAAGTAAACACGCACACCATACACATGCAAGTATGGGGTAAGTATCCATAAAAAAACACATATGATAATAAATCATCTTACTAATCATCATTAATAACTACAAACATTGAAAATAATCATCATACATACATGAAATGTAGAGTCTAAGTAATCTCATCACATATCAACTGAATCCATAGCACAATATCTGATAATCTCATAATAATGTTACTAACCATCAACATGAAACTAGCTCTAAAAGAGTTCAGCAATGATAACAAAATGCGAACCAGGGGCAGGCACTACAAAGAACATATAAAGCATATGACCTAAAGAATGCATGTTACAACATTTAATTAGTAAAAGTTAATACATGCAAGAACATAACAATTATATAGAAACATAAAGAATGTATCATATAAGAACATATAAAGATTATATGTACATAAATACATAACAACATTAACAATCATATGTAATTAAACATAAACAATGTACATATAAATACATACAAATACTAAAGGGGTTGTCTTAAGGGGAGGTCCTAAGAGACCTGGTCTTAAATGAGATATCCATGTCGAATTTAAATAAAAAGAACAATAGATGTCTAATTTTGCATATCCAAGATAAATGATCCAATGTAGAAAAAATTATAAAACAAATATCCTGTCAATATTAAATATGAAAGTATAAGAGCTATACAGGCATAACTCAACTAGAGCTTCATAATAAGTACATAGGTTAACTAGAGCTCCACAAATAATGTATTGTTAGGATCCTCTCTACTTTTTATTATCTCTAGAAGTTTTTCATGTTATTCAATAGGCAGTTTCCACTTTTGATTTCTATGACATCCTTTTCTTTGTACTATTTCAAATTGTAATTTGGTTGCTATAACATGGTTACTATAGTGTAAAACCTTTTCTCCAGGCTTGTATTCAATAAATTCAATGCCACTATCAATTACCCTTGTTTGTTGATAATATGTTCCTTCAATAACAATTGATCCAATTGGATATGACTATTCAGCAGCATCTATAGTTCCTTCTAGCAACTTGTGTTTTTCTTTTGTGCATCTTAAAAGATAATAGTCCACATTTTCTGCATTATCTGGTAAGGCTTGAACTGCAAAAATATCTCCTACATGTATATAAAAATATAGATAAATATAAATTAATTTTAAAACAAATATACATGTATATTAATTTATATATATGTATATATGCACACAAACCTGCCATAACTAAATTAGAAATGCACTCATAATCAGTTGAATATACAGGATCATGAATGTCAATGTCAATGTCAACATCTTCAAAAGGAGGCTTTTTAACTATCTCTTTCAAATCCCAATGTGCAACATATCCATTCCCAATATTTTCCCATGCACTCACTAGATTGTCCTTAATGTAGTCGTCACAAAAACATGTTTTCTCTCTTACTTTAATTATTAGAGGTTTATGGTTTCATGTAGTCATCACTTGATGTGAACTTCTAATTCTAAGAATCGTTTGACAATTGTAAGGATTAGATCGATCTATATCTATTACAAATACAAAAAATAATAGTCATATTTCAAAATAAATATTTAATTAAAAACTCAACTTGATTTGAAAAATACATTAAAAATAAATATAACTTAGTTCACCTTTCACCTCCCAAAAGTAACGTTTATTGTATTCAGTATCTCGAGTAGCAAAATGAACTTTGCACCATTCAACAATTTGATTTGCGATCTCTATCCTATTCCCTATATGTACATACAATATGCATGTATATATAAAATTAAAAATATATGCTACTAGAGTATTAAACATGCACATTTTTAAAATGCATATATTTACCTACAAGTTCATGTTGTCAAAGCGCACGTTTTATACATGCTCCTGCTCCATCATGCTCCCCTTTTCTGTGTCCACTTTCAAAAAAATTCCATAAAAACTTAACATTGGTTCTAGCATGTTGCATTGCTAACCAATTAAATGCTTTTGCAGATTTGAATTATCCTATGAACATGAAACATGATAAGTATCTACAATTATCCATGTACATATATCAAATAGAAATAGACATGTCCAAATAAATATAAGTTAAAATAAAGTTAAATAAATGTGTAACTATTTTTTTGTATACTAACCTGCACATCCATCAGACCAAATCTAGTGATGTAAAACATTTATTCCACGATTTCTGAGATCTTCAAAGAACATTGCAAAACAATGAGCCACATAACTCCTTTCATGAACTCTACCATCAATAATATAGAAATGAACCTCTTTGATGATGATGCATTCATTTTCATCTAATCTTTCTATCTGATCCACCTCAAATTATGCATGTCTATAGGTCACTTGCACAAATATTGCAACTTGTTCATAATGATAATATTGGCTTTGGAGCTTTGTATGAGGTGCAAATGTATAATTCTTGAAAAAATCTATAAATGAAAGTATATAACTAGGTGGAAAACAATTTTTGGAATCACGAAACTATTTAGCTTGCTATCGTGCACCATGACAATGTTGGATATGTGGATATATCAATGAAGGGAACTTGGCCATGAACTCATCATAATGCAATTCACTCTCCTTCAATACAATTTTTCTGGATTCATCTTCTATATTATTTTGGTATGTCTCATATTCATATCTCATTCATGAAACTGGTGTGGATTCATTAATATTCTCAACTTGCATAATTTCAAAAAATTTGTGTAAATCTGCACAATCTTCACACTGATTTTTGATGCATTGCACATTTAATTCGTCTGAATCTTCTAATTTATCACATAATATGGACCTCACAAATTGTGTTGTATTGCTAGAGATGACCAAATTAGGTCAACTACTGCCATAACTTTTTTAAATGATTGCAAGTGTAGACCAAATTCAACATGATTTCTACAACAAGTTTCACGCATCTTATTTATGCATACAAAGGAAGGATGTAAACTCTCAAACATTCTCTGACATATTTTGACATTTGAAAATTCTTTTTTGAATGCTTCAAATAATTCACTTTGAGTTATATCTATGAAATGTTTTGGATGTTCAATTTTGGCCCCTGTTTCTTGATCTTTAATTTGTATAGTATCACGCCTGTTAGAAGAAACACGAGAATGTGTGGTCCAAAATTCAATAACTTGTCTTTTTACTTCTTCAAAAATCCTGTCTTTTCAAGGAACTCTACAAATATTCACCCAGTTATTCTCAATGTTATCATCTAGCATATTTCTCCTCTTGATATATCTCTGGATAGTTCTTCTAGATATATGTAGTACATCAAAAATTGCACGTACCTATTTTCTATGTGTCAATTTTCTACTAGATACAATAGTCATCAATGCTCTGCGTGCATTACTCAAATCACCTCCTCGAGTTGTGTTGTCAATTTTGTTATAAGCATTTTGCAAGTTTTCAACTATTGTTTTATTAATATTATGGGCATGGCTTTTCCTATTATCAACACCCAACAACTCTAAAACAGGTCTCATATCTTTTCTCCTAAATAACTTGACAAATAATTGTGCCTGTCCAAATATACTTTTATCCTTGAAATATTCATCCCACATGTTCTGACAATGCTTTCTGATAGTGTTATCATTTATCATATCTTTAGATGGAATTTGGTTAAAAAGTAGTTCTTCATCCAAATCCATCAAATTTTTTATGCTTTCTAATTTGTCTCTATCAATAGAACTGCCAATTTCTTCCTCTTCATTACTTTCATTTTCTTCATGAATCTCATCATATTTAGGAATTTTAGTAGGTTGGTTTTGATCATGTTTTGTATGGCCTTTTATTTTGTCATCTCTTTTTCTATCATATTTCCTTGATCTTTTCCTTTTACTACCCATTGAATATTTCAATCTATAGAAAGAAAAATAAATAAATTTAGATTTCACTAAATATCAGCTAATGGTTCAATATATAATACATAAAAATAAAAATAATTAGACGAGAAAAAAAGTACCTTCAAAATATTCGATCCTTTGCAATATTGATGAAATCCGCAGAACAATTGTGGAAAATTGCTTCAAAATTAATTGTCTTTTGAAAACCCTCTTCCAATTTTCGCTATCCCTATATATTTAATTTTAAAAAAAAGAAAAAAACATTTTTTTTTAATATCAAATAGTGACATTAATTGCTAGCGGTTTATTCTGCCGACAGGCATTTCGGCCGGAACTGTTCTGGCCGAAACAGTCTATGTGGCATCCTATGTGGTAGCCAAACAAGCAAAATTAGAACTTATGTAAACATCTCACTTTGAAGGCCAATTTGACCTACTAAATTAAAGTTTTTTTTAAAACTAAAAATATACTTTTGTAGTTCTCGGAGTCATGATTATGATCATATAATTTTTTTAAAATTTTGATTATGAATAATATGTTATAATTTGAAAATATTACAAGTAGGTATCTTAAGATTCAGGAAGATGTCTATTCCAAAATAAGAAAAAAATAGTAAATCATGTTCAAAAATTAATTTTTTTTATGCTGCACTAGAGGAGAGAGTCTTCTTTAGAATATGTAATTTATTTTTAAAAATATGTAGATTTGATGGAAAAATTTTGACGGGAGAAAAAGGCTATCAATTTCTGATAACTTTGACTTTGACCAATTATAACTTCAAAAATGTTAGCCGAATTTCAATTTTTCTTTTTTGGTGCACTAGGTATACATGTTAACTCTAACATATTTCAAAATCAAACGAAAATATGAATATTTTCATATATTTGTTTGACGGGAAACAAACTCTATATTTTTAGTATTTTTAAAAAATTTAAAAAATACACTTTAAAAATTCAAAAATAAATAAAATTTTCACTCAATTTTTTTAAAAAAAATTTATAGACATAAACTTCATCCAATTTTACACATTTCATTAGTTTACATCATCTTCAAATTCTAAGCACAAATGGCACTTTTATTTCGTTAAAGTTGAAGACTTTAAATTCTGATATCACTTCTTTATAAAAGGTGACACATGTTTGTGCTTTTACCCCCATCCCAATCACCTCAACCAACTATCTTCAAATTTCCAATCAATTTCTATGAGTTATTTTTTTCGTATTTATGAAAATGCCAAATCAATAATATGACCAATATCATGATGTTACTTGAATCTTGAATTTGTATTAGCATTCACATTCAATGCCAAGCTTTGGAAAACTTGGAAGATAGCAAACAAGAAGATAAAGGTTTTAGAGAAATAGAAAAAATTGTCAAAGTTGAAATAGAGGAAGAAATAGAGTACACAAACTAAATTGAGATCTTAATAGATCATGGAATTAGTTTTAACATAAAGCCACTATCTCTCATTGATTCAAATATCTATTACATATTTCCTCCTATATGAGGTCTTTACAATTATTGTAGACTACTATTACATTCTATTCTACAACTTTGTGTTGTGCAACTTAATAAAAAAATACCAATCATTTATCTTTTATAAAATCTAAAGCAACCATGCACTTCTCCATACTTAAACAAAGAAAACTAATTGTTTCCAATGTTTCATGATAGATAAGACTTGTACATACTATACCAAAGAGAACCAGAGTTTCCATGATCTATGGAAATAAATTAGTGGAGCTAGAGTTTTTAACTCACATACAATCGAGCATGAACAACATCAATCTTCCTACTCTGCCTTAATGTTGAGACTCACAGTTAGATCTCATTGCTAGAGTCTAATAGAATCACATAGTACTTCTAGTAGAAGTCCACTATCTATTTTTTATTTTCTCTCTTTCATGAAAGATCACAAGACTCAGTCTTCCCCTCCTTTCTCTAATACAAAGAATACTAATGAAATTTCAATGTTCTAATTAGAACAAGCATTCATCAACTACTTTTGACATGCAAATTTTAAGGTTTGTGCAACCTTCTCAACATCCTTGTTACATTTTCCCAATAAGATCTATCACTTCATCCATAATCAGCATGCATACAACCTTTCATAGATTATCCAGTGTAATCTTTCCTCCAACATGTCTTTTTATTGTGACTCTTCAACCCACAGATTTACAAGGGTGAAAATTCCAATATTTATCTCCTAGATATCCTTCCCTATGACAATCAAAACAATGCACTCTTTTAGCTAATTTCTATCAACCTTTCATACAAGAAACATTAGATCTATCTTGCTTACCATATCTAAGGCCTTCAAATTTTGGCCTCCGAATGGGTTATGTGGACTCCTTTATGCCTTGTCCATTGTTTCTTGATTCATTTCCTTTAAAACCTATTTTTTGTATAATCTTGAAACTAATATTATTATTAAAACATTCATTGTTATTATCATAACAATTTCCATCTATACAAGGGTAAGTGTGTCTTGACCTTCATCTTTGCACTCCCTCCTTGAAGAAACTTTGACTACATCATCAACATTAAATGGGAACAATTATTTGTAACAAATGCAACTTCACAAATAAATTTCTTTGATTTCAAAATTTTATTATCTTTTTCCAAAATCTATACCTTCTTACTAAAATCATCATTCATGTTCTTAACATTCTCCAATTCCTTTTCAAGATTATTATTTTGACAAACTTTCTCATAAACATCCTTTCTGAAATTTTCAAATTCTCTTCCATTTCTAAATTACACATCTATAATTTTATTAGTTCATCATTCAAAATATTATTTTCATAACTTAGTATTTCATTCTCCTTCTTAACATTCCTTCCATATTTTCACGTTAAAAAATAAATCTTTTAACACAACTATATTTCTCTTACTTGAAATTTTTCTTTAAATTTCTCTCAAACACCTTTCTCCAAATCAAACATGCTCAAAATCTGTTTTCATTATCTCATCTTCTTTAAAAAAATCTAACCATAATCTTGTGAGCACTTTTCACACCCCAAGGTCTTTGTCCTATCTTATGATATATTGCCTCATATCTTTCCATATAGCTCTAATACCAAACGTAGAAGTTGAAATAGGGGAAGAAACATAGTACATAAACTAAACATTTATTTTAATAGATCATGAAATCAATTTCAACACAAGTACACTATCTTTCATTGATTCAAGATTTCATTACATATTTCCTCCAATATGAAGTCTTTCCAATCATTTTAGGCTAGTGTTATATTCTATTCTAAAGCATTGTATTCTCCAACTTAATACAATAATACAAATCAGTTATATTTTATAAATTCTATAACCATAATGCTTAAATAAATAAAACTAATTGTTCCAATGTTCCATGACAAACAAAACTTGTGCACAGAATTCACATAGAAGATATAAAGTAGAGACAACTAGAGTTTTTGTCATCTATGGAAAGAAATTGGTGGAGCTGGAGTCTTAAAGTCCTGCACACTCTCACATGAACAACATCAATCTTCAAAAATACCATACTTATCTAGAGGTGAAAATATAACACTGATATGCTCCATCAATAAATTAAAATACCTTACTACTTCAATATCAACCACCCTCATTGTCATGAATCTTCTTATTCAACTAAAATGTGGCCTTAATGTCTCTAGGCTCGCAATCAATACTCTATTAGGAAACCTTAAACAAAAAATTCCATGGCACACACTCACTCCTATAATTGCCCCTCCCTATTCCCCAACATGTGAAATGGTTGAATAAATTACAGTAATGGATCATTTACTAGAAGTAAAAGACTCACTATAGTTCAAGATAGGATAAGTGAATAATATGTGCTTCCCTTAAGAAATTTACTACACTCTTAACCTTACTTGAGTTCCTAGTCTCCTTTTTCACCATAATAATGCACCCAAAATAATGTGCAATCACAAGTCATATGTAGGCATTGGGATACTAACATCAAACATGTTCTATCAAATGGAGTGATTGGTTTCACTCGTTGGCACAAAATGGATTTTCTACAATGATGGGAGAGATCTTTCAAACCATATATGAATCGACAATTCATGAATTACTTGATGTAGAATAAACATTTTTTCCCTCTTTATAAATGCATACATTATATTGGGTTTCCTACCAAAAAGAAAAATATTAGGAATAAATTTTCTCTGATAGAAAATGAAGCAACCAATAGATAGATGTTTGACCATTTATTCATCCAATGGGGTGACCATCACATACAAAGGATTAATAGTTATGGTAATCATTTGTACTATAACTATATAGTAATTATCATATAGTTTTAATGTATTAACACTAACAAGGTTGAATTAGGTTCCTATTTTTCCTTAGATATGTTTTAAACTATGTTATTCCTAATTTATCAAGATCTTCTCTTATCTAAATAGACTAGTATTTTGCATGGGAGTTACAGAGTAGCCCACTGGATTTTGTAGCTAGGAACTTGAGATTGATCAAGTAACACTGCTTTCAAAAATTATCTCAATTCTGGGGGTTCTTTCAAAACCATATGGTCCTTCTCTCTTTGAAGAATTTTTTCTTCCTAGTTAGTGAATTTTCTTCACTTTTGTGTTAATGGATTTTAAGATTATGGGAGCTCCATTAGTATATATTGTTCAAGTAAGGGGATTGTGTAAAAACCTATGGGTTATGTTTAAGGTCTAGGAAAACTTTTAAATCCTTTTTCTTTGATTTATGCTAATTTAATCATATATTATCATAGCTTGATCTTGCATGCTATTATCCTTTAAGGTTTTTTCTTTTTATTTGTATATTTTGCTTTTTAATCTTCCATATATTTCACATGTATTTCTTCATGTTTCATTTTATATCCCTCTCATATTCTATTTGCAAATCATTTTAGGGTCTCTCCAAAACTTACTTTTCCCTTATCAAAGATATATTGTATCTTCACTACTTATTTCTCAACTTATTACCTCAATAAATTATTGTTGATGAAAATGAGCTTATAGGTTGAGTGGATTACTATAGTTTTAGAAATGTTAATGGAACATGCTATAAAAAATAAAAATGGAAAATCTTATTTAAAAGTATTAATTTTACTATGTGTTCTATATCATTAGATTATATAGAGACAAAAGTTTTTTTTTTTGCATTAAACCAAGAACCAAAAAATATCCTATGGAAATATCCTACTTTTAGTACTCCACCATGCCAACTACCTTCCAAAATTTTGTCTTTGAAATCCTCACCAATTAGGAACCATATCAAAAAATTCGAGGAAATCATTTCAATTTTTTAAATATTCTCTTCACTAATTTTACATTTGTTTCCTTAGGGACTTCTTGAAGTAGTGCAATAATCATGACTACATGCACAATGTCTAGTCTTAAGGCTATCAAAGAAATAAAAAAAATTATCGTTGATTTTAGGATAATTTGATTATATTTTGGATATTCATTATAGTTACTTATATTATACCCTATGATCATAGGTTTACTTCTTGCATCACATTTCTTCTATTAAACCTTTTTTAAATATATATATATATATATATATATATATATATATATATATATATATATATATATATATATATATATATATATTTTATTTGTTACATAATATTTTGATCACTAAATCAATAAACTTGTAACCCTTATAATAAATAACTTTTGTTAAATATGGATATTTCAAACTCTTTTTGTATCCTTTGAGGAAAATATTAGCACCTATTAGCTTTACTATCTCCAAAGATAATATCATCAATATATACAATAACAATATTTTGATGATTATCACTAATATGTTTAAGCATAGGTTATTTTCCTCTTTGTGTCTTTCTATTTTTTAACCAATTTAAATTCTTTGTTTTACTTTTTTTTTTAAAGACCTATTTGATACAGATAACATTATTTTTGGGGTCTTTTGACAAGTTTCTAGGTTTCACTATTCTATGACTAATCTAACTATCTTCTATAACTATTACACAATTTGTGTCTTGGTTAGCTTCCATAAAATATTTTTCTTAAATCATAGAAAATAAAGTTATTTTCTTCAATATGGTATCCAATCTTCTTCTTGTATTCATTTTTTTTAGTGTATAATTAATAACTATGGTGTCCTACAAGATGATTTAGTTGAATAAACATTGATCATTTGTTGGGTACTTTTGTTGGTGTTGTGGGATTATAAATTTTAACTTCTTTCTCTTTGAATTCTTTTCATCTTGATGAGATAATTATTTATTTTTATCTTTATGATATATATTATCATCAATATCATTGCATTTATTTTACTCTATGTATCCTACTATTATAAGGCCTACTTTCTTTGTTTATTAAAGAATAGTAAAGATATGTTAATTTACTAGAAATATCATCCAAATTCCTAATTTGTTTTCATTTCTTCTAATTTGCCACTTGTATCAAATACTATGAATTGAATAACCATATAATCTCTCACCTCTAGAATTTCATACAAATTCATATCATTATTGACTCTAATCTTGTTGGATCTACCTCTTCATGATAGTGTTTTCATGTGTATATGTGGGATCGTTCTAGTGATTACCCCTAAAATACCTACTATTGTAATATGTACATTTGATACATACTATCTATGGGAGCCTTGAAATGTATCTAGTCACATGGGAACTACATGGAATATAGGTAATAATGTTCACTATTTAAGGGTCGCCTCTAGGTAAACATACTTCAATTGATATTTTGGTCATCTATTTTCCTTATTCAGAGTTTCATTATTGATTACATAGTTCTGAGAGAGACATTTCAAACTTATTTTTGTATGACAAACATTGACCTTGACAATTTTTAGTTATATATTTTTATTCCCAAAATAACTTTAGAATTTTCCTAGTAAGCCCAAGATGGAAGATAAATATTACGTAATTTTTGGAGATATCTTCATTGAATGGGTCACTTTGCTTTATATTTTAGAGGTTCAAATTACCTATAATATAGTTTGGTTTTCAAAGGTATTATTTTAACCAAAAAGTAGAAAAGAAAAAATAGCATTTGCACATAGTTATGATACAAACTCAAAACCAATTTATAGTGTAGATTGAAAGGGGGAAGGATAAAATGACACAAATAAAATTACATTGCATTGCATTTGGAATAGAAAGAGGCTAGACAATTTCAACCTAAAATTCATAAGCATATTATAACTTCCATGTTTTGAAGGAGAAAGTAAAATGTGAAATATAGTTGACAAGATTGAGAACTAGTAGAAACTCCTTTATATAAGTTAACCTAGATATAGGAAAAATGTGATAAAATGTATTATTGTAAATCAATTCCCCACTGGAAGAAGATATATTCCTATGAAAATAATAGTCCTTACAAAACTAACTCTAAGAAGGATTTACTACCAAGCCATGTCAATGTTCAGTAGTGAGGTACAACAAAAGATGATTAAGATGATTAGAAGGTCTTTGAATAAAAACAAGAATATCATCAAAGTATGGAAATAATAATTTAGTCTATTGACAAAATATGATACCTGGATATGTTGTTGAAGTATAATTGGAGTATTTTTGGTAATAAGTGGAAGCACAATTCATTTATATTTTCCTCTAACTGAAAACATTTTTTCTTATATTGATCATCAGGATGAACAAATGTCTATAAAAAAAATTGAGTTTAGGTTAAGGTTCATGTTGTATGACTATATGGCTCATAGCTTGATTGTAAGGGCTATCAGGAAAATTATTGGTAAAGATTTTTTGAGAGTGGATGAAAGGCCTAAGTCAAATATAGATATTATTGTAGTGTTTATCTCCACAATATTGCATGTGGGTGGGGATAAAAGAGCCATACTAGAATCACGCTGGAGGTTGTTTAAGGCTCCCCTAGTGATAGAGCTTATAGTCACCCTTGATAAAATTAATGAAAATCTATGTATCCTAAAGCATAGTGAATTTGGGGTGGTGGACAAATTATGGTTGTGAAGCCTATCTTGATAATTGAGAACCAAGACACTTTCAACTCAAGGATCCACTCAATTTTCTTAAATTGGTGGCTTTTCCTTGATAGTTTTATTATATGTAACCCCCATGAATGGCATGGAATAGCCTAGTTCCTTCTTTTTTATCACATGGAGGATACTCAATATGAAATCAATTCCTCAAACCAAGAATGGTGTTGACAGTTGCTAGTTTCTCTCTTTTTGGTTTAATGGAAGCATCTTTATAAATTATTGAGGGCTTTTTATGTTTCTAATACTTTGGTTGATGTTAATGTATACATTTCTTACTCTAACTCTCTAAGTATTATTGATACTATAAATTACCATTTGACACTCTCTTGGTTCAATGCAAATTTTGTCTTTAGATTGTAATATTATTAGGCCTTGAATGATAATAAAGTGAAATTTTGATAATATAATGTATAAAACATTCAAAAGGATGGTACCATAGATGATCTACTAGGTTTTAGCACTATTTTGCTTATTTGGATCTATGTTTATCTCTATCTTTCTTCTAATCCGCTTTTGAGGTATGTATACACTCACACCTCAACTTATTACTTCCTTTACTTGATATTCATAATATTATTCTACTGGGTTCAACATCTATCTTCTTCTTCTTCAACAAAAATTAGCAATATCTAAATCAGCAACAAGAAACATCTTGTTCATCCCTTAATTAGAAAACTTTTTCTATTCTATAATCTTCAAGATTTTAGAACCAAATTACAATCATTAGATCTTCACCAATTTTAGAATCAATGAATTTAGATGCTTGGTAAATATATTATTGCCTTGAACTTTGGGCTCAATTTCAAATTGTTGAATCTCCTTCATTAGGTCTTCTTTGAACTACTTCAAGTATTGATTTCACAACTAAGTTTGTCCTTATCCTTGAAATATCTCAAGTAGTCTTAATTTTCTCTAATTTTTGGACTTAGATTAAATATTTGCACAACTTATTCATCATGTTCATGCTTGATAAACACTACAACTTTCTCAGGTAATACTTGACTTGGTCTACTAAAATTACTCAGTTAAAACTAAACTTCATTACTTCTTTTCCAAATGGTTGATGACAATTGTAGTAGCTTGATTAAAATTGTACACCTTTATTCACCATGTTCTTGTACATAAATGACCTTATACACTATTTTATTTGATTAAGTGTAAAATAATTAGACCAACCTTATACTATCAGATTCTAACTCATCCAAGTGCCCATTGAATAACATACACTTATCAACACTCTAACTTATCAAACATTCTTCAAATCCTCTTTATTAATCAAATGACATGGCATTTTATTGAATTATCATAATGTCCAACCAATTAAGGCTTTCCATAAATGACAACATAAGAATTTATATGAATCATTCACATGCATTAAAAACATTATTTGTTGGGGTTAAGAAATCTTCTATGATAGACATAATAAGTTCTTGTGTTATTTTGAAGGACTTTATAGAGAAAACTAGGGACCAAGTTATAGTTTAGTAGTGCCTAGTATACTAAAATTTATGGGAAAACAAAGGTAATCAATCAGATTTTTGTAAATTTATCACAATGAATTGTTTGTGAGAAGTCTAAACAGTTGAACTTAGCACTACCCTAGGGAGAATTTTCTATAATAGTTCTATTAATAGATAAAAAAGAAAATATCATATGGTAGGAAGATTGAAGGTGTTCTAGATATCATGCCACTACTATTAAGAGACATAATTAGTGATGATGGAGCAACTTTTGTTGAACACCTTCACCAACTCCAACAAGATGTCATGACAAAATTTATAGCACAATAAAGAGAGTTACAAGATTATTGCAGATGCTGGTAAAAGACAACATATATTTTTTGAATGTGGCTTGGTGATTTTTCCCTTGAGATATGAGAGGTTCCCTACTAGCATATCCTAAGTTGCTGTACAAATAGTCTGGCCCTCACAATATCATCAATATAATTAGTGATATTACTTATGATTTTAGGTCACAAGACAATATAGACATCTCTCATGTGTTTAATGTTTCTAATTTTTATTCATTCCATGGAGAATTTTGTGGGAGTAGATGATGGAGAAGAAGTGGATTGACAACATGACCTTCCTAATAAGAAGAAGGAAAAGATTGTTAGAATTCTAGACAAGCAAACTACATCCATAAGGCATGGTTAGTACAAACGATATTTGATATAGTGGGATGTGTTACTTAAAAAAGAGAGTGCATTGGGAAATAATGTATTTGCATCCAAGAAGTTTGTAGCAATTCACAAATAGTGACTTGCAAGAGATATATTTTTTTCAACAAGGCAAGGATGATCCTAGGACTTCTAGGGGTAATAAATTTTGACTTGAATGTGGTTTTCTGTTGAAAATTTCAAGGTGGCTTCATTATGATAAACTAATTGGTTTCCAACTCTGCTCTTCTTTGTTGGTGATCATTTAAATTTATTTTTGAGGGCCAAAAAATCAATTTAGACCCTTAATTTTAGCATTACATATTTTATTTCTATTTTCTAAAGTTTTCTTTCTCGTAACAACTTTGAATGGGCATTCAAAATTCAACACTTAGTTGGATGTTCTACTTGTCATGGTTTGAGGAAAGTTTAATTTAATTTTTTTCTTTCCAGAAGTTATGTTTTAAGGTTACCAAAAATGACAAATATCAAGAATTTTAAAAATCTACCTAAAAGGGTAAGTTTCTATTTATTTTTTATTTTAGAGTTTTTTAAGTTATTCAAGAATTTTTTGAACATTGTAGAAGGATGATTGGTGAATGAAAAATTAGTGATTTTTAGAATGCTTGTATTTCATCTATGTGTTTATATGTGGTTTTATTCTAAAGAATGCATTACTCTATATGGATACTATGGTGTTGCATCAATTTCACTATTAAGTTCAAGAAACCATGAAAACTCATATAAATTTTTCATGTATCTCATGAAATTCAATGCAAAAAAAAGTTATAATCTCATATCCCTTGGATTCAACTAAAGATTTAGTTCAAATAACATAAGATTCTAAAACAAAAATGGAACACTTAAAAATATGAATAGAAATTACATATAATGAAAGATGACCAAATGAACGTATTAAAAATATGTTATGTCATTAGTTACCATGATATGTGCTATGAAAACTAGTTGCCAACATATCACACACCAACTTAAAAATTTACTTTTCTAGAAAGAATTATTCATATTTGTTTATAAATATATGTTTAGTGATGATTCTTCCTAATATATAAATAAAAGTTATTTTAATTTTTACATTATCTAGAATTTCACATTGAGATAATATCTAATTTAATTTCATAGTATCATGAAATCAAATGTACAACATTTCAGTTAGAGATAAAAAATAATTTTAGTATTTTAACTCCATGTTTAGAATTTCTAAATGTAGTATTCTAATAGTTAGGTATTTATGTTATATACAACATAAAATTATTAATATATTAATTATTTAATACATCTATTTTTAATATTATATAAATATGAATGTTTATTATTTTAAACTTTTATTATGTTAAATAAATATATGATTGAAATATTTATTTTATTTCTCTTTAAGGGGGAGAGGGAGGGAGTGTGTGTGGGAGAGAGATAATTTTATAATAGAGTGAGAGGGTGAGCGGGAAAGATAGAAACATAAATTATTATAATAAGTAGGTATAGATAAATAGAGATGGAGAAAGGGAGGGAGAAATCAAGGGAAAGAGAGGAAGATACTGAAGAAGAGGGATGAGAGAGGGAGATATAGCTAAATATATTTAGAGGAAGAGTGTGTGAGCTAGTTTGGAACATATTGATTCATTGACAAACTAATTATGTGAGGTGTTCATTGATATTACCCTATGCATCCTTATTTCTATCACTAAGTATGTATACAATTGTAACAATACAATGATGTACCAAAAATTTTCTAGCATTATTACCATATTTTATATAAATATGACTAACCAGCTAAAGACTACATGTACAACAAATAATTTTCTAGTAATCATCTTCATAGCCAAAAATTTAATTTCAAAGGCTTTCAAAAAATTGTCTAAAATTTATTAAGAATGACCTTCCACACCTCTTTGACATACCCATTACATACATAGGTGTATTTACTAATTTATATCACGTTCAAACCACTTCAATAACCTTTCCTCCATTTGATAGAAAGCTAACCATTCATTTCATTAGAAAATTGCATCCATATGGTATTTGTATTTAGAACTAAGTTCATATATATCTCAATCCATTGTATTAGAATTTCTACAATTATAGTGCATGTACAATCATATGATAATCAATGAACATAATAAGATAGCCAACTATCATTTTAAAAATATCTATAATATCTATTACTACTTGGGTTTAATGATAGAAGTATGAGAAATAATCAAGATGTCAAACACAATAGATCTGGCCTCACATGCATAAAATGACACACATACTTAACCAAATGAATATGATGGATCATGCAACATATCGAATTGTGCAAACTCATTTATGATTTGTTTATGTGGATCTACGAACTTTTTAATCCTTAGTAGAATTTACCAACTAATGAAGTATTCTACTTTATTTTGAAAATTTAATTTGAATTCAAAAACTAAAAATTTGGAGAGTCAGACATTTTTACTATTTGATTACATTTAGTCCATTTTTGTAGTTATTATCTATGTCAAGAACTTTTCATTTGTACCATGATATGATTTCTTTTTTATACCTTATTCTGTATTCCATGAAAGATTGTGTCTGTAAGGTTAGGAAAAAGAAAGAGGAAGACAAACCTTTTTGTATCATCCACCAGAGTTTCATGCACAAACTTTACAAACACCACCTTGCCTTAAACATGTCACTTCTGGTCAACCTGTTGGCTACTATTACTCCCCAAATTTCTATGGACCTTAGCCTTGGCTCAAGCTATTAAAAGGACAAAAAGCACCTTGGTTCTGGGGTGAAAATAAGCCTTATTCAGCTTGATACAGGCACCAAGAAGAGCAAGCAAACTGCTCGGAGTGCTAATAAATGACTCCAAATGGAGACATTCAAGTCCCCCACTAAACATGACATGACTTTATCTTGGAGTCTACTGAGAGTGAGAAAAGGCCCACCAAGAGGACGGGGCTATACCAGGGGAAGAGGAGGAAATGGATCTGTGTGCCAGATACTCCATCAATACCGTCCACGGCGACCCAGCCCACATCCCGAGATCAATGACATGAATTTTCTTGGCATTCCCCACGGTGTCAATGATTGCCTGCACAGACGTGAACTAGGTCACTCTGACAAAGGGAAGAACTCTATAGTAAACAAGCTGCCTATAAAACTTATTTTTGTTGAATTCACCGGCAATATCGAAGCCAAAATAGGGGACTGGTTTAGATGCGTTACTCAACATTCAGAGAGTCTGGCGTTCGATTTTCTCCTGTAGGGCGAGGGAGAGATAATTTTTTGCATTTGGTCACCATCTCAGCAGCCTGATCATATTTCTCCTCGCCTAACATATGTCCAGACATGAGCATAAGTTTAACCAATTCCATCCCCTTGTCTTTCTCTCCAATCTGAGCCTTGTTAATGTCAGAGCTGTAATTAAGCTGAGAGGCTTCTACAATGGGAGCAGATTTGATTGTAAATAATCTAGCATTTAAAAAAAAATTGATAGGCAGCTGCCAGTATGACGAGAATTATAAATTGTTTTTTAAAATCTGATGGTGTTATAGGCGAAGGGCAGATCCAACGTGGCGATGTTGTGGAAGGCTCCGTTGACGTGGAAATGGAGGAAAATGAAGGTAAAATCTTGCTAGGGACCAGAGGAGAGGAAGCAGATGGAGAAGTGGATGCTTTTACAAGGAGGCGCAAACAGTAAG
The DNA here is from genome assembly GCA_028749045.1 of Cupressus sempervirens. Classification (NCBI taxonomy): domain Eukaryota; kingdom Viridiplantae; phylum Streptophyta; class Pinopsida; order Cupressales; family Cupressaceae; genus Cupressus; species Cupressus sempervirens. The sequence goes on along the minus strand of CM053786.1, from coordinate 85,318,745 downwards.
ATCCCAGGAATTAAGGCTAAATAATGTAAATGTTTTGTAGGTGTGTTTGCAAGGAAGTGGAAATGGTAAAACCGTAGTGCTTAGGGCTTGAATAATGTAAATTTTTTTGTAAATGCCTTTCTAAGAAAGTGCAAACAGTAAGATAGGAGGTCTTAGGGCTAAATAATCTAAACGTTTTGTGCATGCCTTTACAAGAATGGCAAATGGTGAGATCCCAGGGTTTAGAGCTAAAAATATGTAAATGTCAACTACAGAGGGATTTTCTGAAATGGAAGTTTATCTTTAGTTTTCGAAATTTTGAAATAGAAATATATAAATATGCTGCACAATCATGGTGAAATGCCATATGTTAGAGAGGCAGTGAATTTTTGTTTGAATTTTTCTGCACTACGGAGAAGTAGGATTTGGAGTTAAAATGAGTCGGAAGAAGATGAAATGGAATGATTTTTAGCATAAATATGTTAATTGTATTAAATGGCTCGCATTGATGGATTTTGTGAAACATAAAATTTTCTACGTAAATGGAGATGGAAATAGAGTTGGAAGAATATGTTATGGAACGATTTTTTAGTGTAAGCATGTTGATTTCTGTTAAATAGAAGTTTCTTTAACAGAAGTTGGTGTTTTCTACTTTGTAATTTCTAAATAGAAATATAGAATGGGCTGTACAATCATTGTAAAATGTTATGTGGGAGAGTTAAAAGTGATTGTAATTTGTAGTTGTGATAAAATATGAATTTTACTATTTGTATTTCAAAATTAAAATATTCGGTGTTCTTCGTAAAATAGCAGTTTTCTTGAGAAAACATTAAACTAGCTTATATATATATATAAATAAGTCGAGAGATATCCTTCTCAAGAAACTTATTGCACTGAGTGAAATTATGAAAATAAGGACTTCAAAAAAAATATCTCTCAGCTTATTTATATATATAAAATAATTATTCATCACTGAAAGGAAACTTTTGATAGCTTGACACACCAAAGCTGGCTTCCATTGCCACTGGCAGAGTATACTACAAAGCGCAGTAAAAGGCTAGATTTCACTTATCCTAGCGGACGCCGACATAAATTTCGCGTTTACTTTGACGTCGTAATATCATCAAATGCAACGAGATATATGCAAACTTTGCATTGTTTAATGTTGGCGTGATGTTTAATGTACTCGGTACACACAAAGTAAAACCAGAAACATACAAATTTAACTAAATCTTTTCCTATCTTTTCCCATTTAAAATGACAATGAGGGCCCAAGCTTCTCAATGTTTTCTTCTTGACAATGAGGGCCCAAGCTTCTCAATGTTTTCTTCTTGGAAAGTCATGCCACTTGTATTTAGTTCGAAAATCAGTAAAATAGGGTACTGGTTAAATAGTCGAATATATGCATATATGCACTGGCTATCAGCCAATGCCTTACTTACTCCGTCTCGTCTTCTTCTCCATCTCCATCTGGGTGTGGTAAATTTGCAATTAAATATGCTTGTATGTCTCAATCTGGAAATGCACACATGAATGCACGGAATAAATTCATTTTATTTTATTACAACGATCGACTGTATCAGAAGGAAAAGTGAAATTTAATAAACTTTTTTATAAGGAAAAGATTAAAAAAAAGAAAATTAACACTTTTTAGAAATATATTTATATATAATAAATTGTAAATGTTTAAATCTTTGTTATTATTTTTATTATTATTATTTTTTATTAAATTCAGATTAATAGTTCAAAAATAAAAGTAATGTTTAAGTTTAAATTTTTAAATATAATATCTAAATTGAATTTAAATAGTACACATAAAATGTTTCATAAACTAGAATTTGAAAGTCATTTATCAACATACATATAAACAAAATAATTGATAAGCATAAATTTATAAATTATCATTTTAAAACTTTTATTGAATCTTCATTTAAAATACTTACATTTAATAACTAACTTTAATAAACATAAAAAAAATTATAACATAAATATAAATAAAATAATTGAACATAACTTTGTAGATTTCTAATTAAAATTTATTATTTAATTATTATAAATGCTCTCTACTCTATTTACTTATTTATATTTCATAATAAATATTTATTTAAATTTCTAACAATTTACTATTTTGGTATTAGAATAAAGATATATATGAATGTATAATTGGTAAAAAATAAAATAAAATAATATTTATTTATGTTTAGGCAATAGTCTACAACACAACAACAAATTGTGAGCCTCTTATGTGGTTGTTTTGGGTTCAAGTTTACTTGAGCTTAATAATAACAATAATAATAAATTAAAACACACAATAATAATTAATCTTAGCTTTTGCCTCTTACCAATCAAAAAATAAATTGTAGATAGTAGTTTTCCACAATCCATTAAAATTCTTAGCTTTGTTTTTTGGGTAGATTGTGTTACAATTTTTGCATCAACGTTTCGGAGCACACTCTGTGATCCATCATCAGGATGAGAGAGTTGAATCAGCTCTCTCATCCTGATGATGGATCACAGAGTGTGATTCGAAACGTTGATGCAAAAATTGTAACACAATCTACCCAGAAAACACAACTAAGAAAAAATAAATTGAAAAAATATTTATATATGTTTAAATTAATAAAATTTATATATAATTTTAATTTTTGTTGAAGTCTAAATAATATAAATATATGGACAATAGAAAAGAGACAATTAAGGAATAAAGAATAATATTTAAAAAATTAATTAAATAATAAATATTATTAAATGAATTTATAATAAATAATTGAAAAAATCATTTTTAAAATAATAATTTAAATATAATTTTACATTTTAATTGTTAAATAAAAATAAAATTTATTACATGTAAATATATTTCTAAAAAATATCTTTTTATTCTACATTTTGCTATTCCTACGTTTTAAAGTTTTACTTTTAAAAATTTGTGTTAATTTTATAAGTTAAACTAGCCTATATATATATATATATATATATATATATATATATATATATATATATATATATATATAAATATAAAAGCTAGTTTTATGTTTTCCAAATGTTTTAATTTTTGAATACAAATAGTAAAATTCATATTTTATCACAATTACATATTACAGTCTCTTTTAACTCTCCCACATATGACATTTTGCAGTGATTGTACAACCCATTCTATATTTCTATTTTAAAATTACGAAGTAGAAAAGACAAACTTTTGTTAAAGAAAATCCCTCTATAGAAAGCATTTAACATAAATCAACATGCTTACACTAAATAATCGTTCCATGACATATTCTTCCAACTCTATTTCCATCTCCATTTACCTAGAAAATTTTATGTTTCACAAAATCCATCTATGCGAGGCATTTAATACAAATTAACATATTTATGCTAAAAATCATTCCATTTCATGTTCTTTCGACTCATTTTAACTCTAAATCCTACTTGTCCATAGTGCAGAAAAATTCTAACAAAAATTCACTTCCTCTCTAACATACGACATTTCACCATGACTGCGCAACATATTCTATATATTTCTATTTCAAAATTTCAAAAACAAAAGATAAACTTCCATTTTAGAAAATCCCTTGTAGTTGACATTTACTTTTTTTTAGCTCTAAACCTTCGGATCTCACTATTTGCAATTCTTGTAAAGGCATGCACAAAACATTTAGATTATTTAACCCTAAGACCTTTGATCTTACTATTTGCACTTCCTTAGAAAGGCATTTACAAAAAAATTTACATTATTCAAGCCCTAAGCACTACGGTTTTACCATTTCCACTTCCTTGCAAACACACCTAGAAAACATTTACATTATTTAGCCTTAATTCCTAGGATCTTACTATTTGTGCCTCCTCATAAAGGCATCCACTTCTCCATCTACTTCCTCTCCTTTGGTCCTCAGTAGGATTTTACCTTCATTTTCCTCCATTTCCACATTAGCAGAGCTTTCCACAACATCACCATGTTGGATCTGCCCTTCACCTATCATGCCATCAGATTTTAAAAAACAATTTATAATTCCCGTCATACTGGCAACTGCCTGCCAATTTTTTTAAAAATGCTAGATTGTTTACAACCAAATTTGCTCCTATTGTAGAAGCATCTCGGCTTAATTATTAAATTAGTAAAATTTTTCCATCATTTTAATTAAATTTATATCAATAAGTACATTCTAAATTATATAATAATAATAATAATAATAATAATAACACCTATAATGTTTTTAGTAAAAATTGTTTTAAAACATATTATTAATATTAATTATAATACTTTACAATTATTGTCTTATTTTTAATTACATGATAATCCAATATAATTTGGAAGATTGATGGTGAAAGTGATTTCATTATTTTTCTAAAGATGAAAATAATAAAGGATCAAGAGCTCAAGTGACATGAAATCTCATCCAGATTTTATTATTTCAAAATAGGTGGCCTCTATTCAGTAAAACCCTCAACATTGAAAAAAGTCAGTGCCAATACAAGTTAAATATCATGCCAACATTAGTATAGACATATTTGTTTAATTCTCTCCATCTCCCATTTACAAATTATGGGAACATGAAGAATTTGAGCAATGTATGCAACTAATGTGAAGGGTTAACCATAGGTATTTATTTTTGCTAGAAATTATAAAATTCACAAATATGCCTATTGACTTTTTAAAGTAACTTTAACAATTTTCTATTTGTAAGATTAAACATTAAAATAAAATTAATTAGACAATTTTAATGATTTTTAATAATTAATAATCTTTCTAATATAGAATTTTTTTTAAAAGATAAATTTTATTTGAGAGTAATTTATTTTCTTAGTTTATTAATCTTACTTTACAAATCCTTTTTTTGTTTTTAAAATTATTATTTATAAATAATTTAATAAAAATATCAAAGATCATTAATATACTCATCTTATTGGAGCTTGAAAGAAAACAAAAAAAATAGATGTAAACAAAATAGAAACATTGGGATGTTTCTATTTAAGTTCGTATTTGTTTAGATTTGATATGTTTTTCTACCCTATAAAATAAAAAGCACTACAAAATATTATTCTACAAGATTTAATAATAAGCATTAATTTTTAGAAAACTACATTAAATATCTTCAAATTGTTGAATTTACCTTTTATTTATTTATTTCTAGTTCAAAATCCCCTAAAAAATAGCACAAATAGATTAATACAAAGAAAGTTTTGATTTCTTAACTTTACTATGTTTTAAGATTTATATGTTTTGAAGTATTAGATAGCAGCCAATAAAGACGAGGGGTTGACCACAAGTAACAAAAAGGCTAAATAATCAGCCACAGGTAACCTCCTAGTTATCTACCCTATGTCATCTTTAAACTTGAAAAAAAAAAAAATGTCCATAGCATAATTGACAGTATTATCACTCATTAATCTAATATGCATAAAAGACTATAAAATAGACTAGTAGCTCCTAAACAAAATACTACTATTAATTGACATAAACATAAAAACTAAAACCCCATGGGGTACTAAGTTCATCTAGTAGTGAGCATGAAAAACCAAATAGAAAAAAATACTAGAACCAGGGCTAGTTTCCCTCTTCCTGCCCTTGCTTGTCCTCCTTTTCCTTAGGACCATCCTTTTCTGCATCCTCCCCCTCAACCTTAACCAGTTTGTTTAGGATGGTCTTTAGCTAGTCCTCTGCTAGAAACCCATAGATGGATCCAGTGGTCTCTATAGCTTTTCACAAGTCCTTCTCCCCCTTATTAACATACAAAAAGTATAGGTTTGTGGTTGTAGAGTACATGACCTTGGTGGAAAACTCCACCAAAGTTTCAAATCTCTAGCAGATACCAGTTTGATTATCAGCCAGGACCTTCATAGACTATTCTAGCCTTTTTAGTCTAGCCTTACTATGGATGTGCTTCCCTTTCTTACCAATATCTTTGTTGGTTTCTTTCCTAGGGGAAGTGATATCCTCCCCCACAACTTCTAGCTGGGGTAACCTCCAGGGTGTCAGAGATATGGGAAGGGCTAAGAGCGTTAGGGGAAGACTTGTTGTCCTGAGGCAATCTCTTCTTTCTCACATGTTTGACATCTCTATCAGAAGGCTCTGAGGTGGAATCATGCTTGGGGGGAACTTAAATTTATCTAACTAGAGATGTTTATTGGTTCTCCTAGTGCTATGTGTACCCTTCCTAGTATGGAAATCCAACTGTTGAGGCCAATTTTAACCTTAGGGTTCATTTTGACTTCCAGGCTAAGGGTTTTCTTGAACTTCTTATGGCTAGGGCTAGGGCCAGGGTCCAAGGAGGGTGACAGAGGCCAGAGGGTTAATCAAAAGAAATGGGTTTTGGGCTAGGTGTTAGATATAAGCCCCTGATGGATAAGGTAGAAAGTTTTACCCTCCTCACGTTTCCTCGTGGCCTTATAAATACAATCTTCCTATGAATGCAATAATAGAAACATGAAGGAAATGTGGTCAAGATTCCTGAAGTGATTCAAAATAGGGAAGTGTTAATAATAAATTTCTTGAAAGTAGTCCTCTGGGTGATATATCACATAATCACATAGCAATTGATATCTCAAGGCTTAGGGAGGGCTTCCAATGAAAACCCTGCATGCATTCACGTTGGCTCCTCCTTGAGTTTGATTTTTTTTTGCAAATTGGCTTCCTCATTAACCTTAGCTTGCCTCTTCCGTTTCTTTCCTTCCATAGTAAATTCTATGACCATTGCAATGATTTCCTCAAAGATCTCAAATCCCATACCATTGATAGTCACCTTTCTATCCTTCCAAGTTTGGAAGAATTGCATCGAGACAGTCTCATAGTGCTTCATAAGATTTATATGTTATTTTTATTAGACAATTACATTTATCTTGTTATCTTTTAAAATATTTTGAACTCTAAAATTATAATGAATAAATTTATAATATGTTATAGAAGAGATAAGTTTTTTTTTTTTACATTTATATATAAAAGATTTTTCTATTTTAATTTACATTTTAATTTATTTTAATGAAGGAAACTTTTTTTTTTGTTGCATTTTAAATCATGACAACTTTCTATTTTACATTTTATCCTTTTTAAAATAAAAATACATACTAATTCTAAATTTTTAGGTATATGAAAATTTGAAATACAAATGCAAAAGAAAATAACGTTTTATATATAGCATATAGTTACCAATCTAAACAACTAAAACCTAAACTATTAGTCTATTATATAGAATTTTTTTTCCAAAGAAGTTACAATTTTGGGATGAAATAGAGGCTCTAGTATCTTTAATTTTCTCAAAACATTGTTGTCAATGTCAAGATATAATAATTTTGAATAGCTATTTCCTTACACACTAATGATTGTGGTTATAGATCTTCCTTTACTCAAACTGATTATAGATTGCACTAGGACATAAGGCTGTATTTTGGCTAAACTATGATTAAATTTTAGAGAAATACAAGAAACTAAATTTAAAAGAACATACACTATTGCCTTTCTCAAGGAATCAACTTATATGTATTTATATTTTTCATAGGTGACTAATAGTTTCCTACACTCTTCTGATATACTAGAAAATGTTCAACTAATCCTTGCAACTATAGTTACAAAAAAGCATTCCAAAGGACAAAATTAGTGAAAAATTATTTTCATGCATATGTAGACCCCTAATAATAGAGCACTTTCATTCTAAATTTGACATTCACAAAGAGATAAAAATTAATCCAGTTAGACATTTAATTTTTTAAAAAAAAATAGGAACTTGTAAAAACTTATGTAAAACTATCACTTAAGGGTGTAATAGTTGAAGTAAGACAGAACCATCACTGTTAGTTCTCCTTATTCAACATTCCTCAATTTAAGCATGTAAGAATTACTAATACTTTGATCTAATTAACACAATAAAATAGAAGTACTTAAATTTAAATCACCAACATCAGATTAAGGAGTCTTCATACACAACCGTTATTCTGAGCAAGCTGTAAATTCAAATATAGCAAGATTTTTATATCCATGGAACCAAATAGAACTATAGGTAAATATAACATAATCGAGCATGATGTTCATTAAGAAGAATGGTACATAGCCAAAGATAGAACCCATATGGAAAAAATAATAAAAATAGGAGGGTGATTGATACACATCTTCTAGGAATATAATATACATGGATCATAGTAGGAAAGTATTCTTTTTTTACTAATAAGTATAAAATAATATCAATAATCAAAACTAAGAGCATGTCTAATAGATAAAAGGAAACCAACGTACTTTTATTATAGAATTCAAAGATAAACAAAATTCTCTTATCAAACTAAAGGTTGTGTAACACAATCCATTACTAGTTAATAAAAAAAATGCATTATATGTACTCAAGAATTTAATATCACTAACAAAAATTTCTGCACATTCTTCCCACATCATTGATCAAAGATAATCATAACCTCTTTTGGTACTCTATTGGAACATAAAGAATTTGAGAAGCATATGCAAATGCTCAGCCATAAGTATTTGATTTGTTTGATGGATGTAAATTCCTAAAACAAATTAGAATGTCACAAAATTAGAAACATGGAATGTTAAAATCATGGAAAATTAGAAACTAAGAAGCTTAAATCATAGATTAAAAAAAAAACTTTTATTATGAGAGAATAATAAAATTTCATAATTAAAAATCCTTACAAAATAGGTTTTTGTATACATTGAATAATTTTTAAATTTTTTTAAAAAGAAAAGTACCTTAAATTTTTTTGGAAACCAACTCAAAATAGGTGAAAATATTTTGTTGTAAAGCTCCAACATATAAGCCTATAATTATACAACTTTATTTAAATAAATAGTTGCCCTAATTTTATGAAGTGGAATATAAATATGGGGATATTATTTTTATTTTTTAATTATCTCTGTAATTTTTATTTTTAAAAATGAATGAATTTTAAATTAAACTTATTTTATTTAATGTTAATAGTTATACATATATATACACACACAGACACATTTTTATATAAAAGAATATAAATAAAGCAATTAGTAGTATATATGTAGACATATATTATCAATTTAGCTACATTAATACTATATTAAATTAAATTAACTTTGATTTAATATAATATTATTTATAATATATATTAGATTTGATGTTTAATTTAGTATCACCAACAATAAAATTCTCAATATAATGTATTATTAAAAGATTACAATTATATATATATATATATATAAAATAAAAATTTAATTAAAATAATACAAAGTAGAAGATTATAAATATTATTAAAAATAATTTTAGTATATTTTAAACATCTTGAAATCATAAATATTTTAAAACATATTTAATAGTATAAAAATAATAATAAATCAAAGATCTAAACATATAAATTTATGTTCCTTTATTTTAAATCAAATATCTCCATCTTCAAAGAAATATAAAAAATAGCATATATTTATATATAAATAGTATAAATTATACGTCTTTTCTCAAAAATATATGTTTCTTCCTATAGTGATATAGTAAGCACTATTAGAACAAGTAGAAGGAAATAAATATTTACATAGATGTGAGAAGGCAATATAATTACTATATTACTACTATATATTATAACCTAATTGATTGTCATCATAGAATCAAATCTAAAACCATCTACCTTTGTTTATTCATTTATTTTCCATAAAATTTACATTATTATTTCAATTTAAATGTCTAAACCCATATATTAAATCAAATTTCAAATAGTAGAAATGCAGCTGTTTATAAAAACATATTTAAAAGAATTAAGAAACAAATTATTTATAACAACATATTTTAAAAATTCAGAATACAAGATATTTAAATATATAAAAACTACAAATATATAAAATTGTAAAAATCTAAACATACAAAATAACATCGGTAAAGTGTGTGCTGAGAACTATAAAGCAAAAAAAAACTACATTTACATGCTAAACATAATGTACAAGGATATTATTAGTCCCACCTAGCCATAGGTGAAGACTATAGTTTTAGGTCACTTTTTGCATATTAATCATTTCTTTTGTACTCATGCAAGTAGTTATAACCTATGGTTTGAAAGAATTATTTCATTAAACTAATTTCTTTTCATTTTTCTTCAATTTTCTAATTGGACGACAATTTTTTACTGGTAGTCTATTTCATTTTCCATGAGCAAAAATAAGGAAAACATTCTTAGCCTCCATTTGTCAATGTTGTGTGGTGACAATTTTAATCCTTCAAATCATCATTTTGTCTATGTTGTTTATTCCTCCATTGCCAAGGACTATAATGAAGCCACATGCTTTCCAAATGCCAACACTTTTATCTTTTGTAAATCCTTTATTTTATACTTTCTCCATAACAAAATTTGCAATATCTTTTTATATAAAATTGTGTAGAATATTTGATGTGGCCTTTTGCATGCAGGCATTACCGTCAATGTGTTGCATTTTATTTATGTCCAAAAACCAGGTGTATTCTTTAGTAAATGTTTTGTTTGGTATGTTTCACATGTCCACTCTTACTCATTACAAGCATTATTAAAAGACAAGATGATAGAAACAAGAGGTTGAGGTTTTCCTATTCTAATGTTTGTTGTTCAAATCTGCAATTCATCTAGGGCCATGAATTAGACAGAATAGTCAATTCTATTTTCCTTTTTATCAATTCTATTCTATTTAATTTATTTCATATTTTTTCTTTTTCCTTAAGGTTGTTAGGGTTTTCTCAATCTAGAATAAAATTTCCAATACAATTCAAACTACTATGTGAAGAGGTCTAATGGAGTTTTGCATAATTTTTTTTATGTTTGCATGATTTATTTTCATTTGTAGAAGTCTAGGTAGTTTTCAATGGGAAATCTAAGCTTCTTTAGCATTATGCAATTTGGTCTTTAGATTGATGACAATGTAATTTAAATACATCAATTGAAGAGAAATCAACGAAGAAAAAGTTTTGCATTAAATCTATGGTGCTTCTATTACACTTTAGTATTCCCTCCTAGGAATCATAGCAATAAAGATGTCTCATCTAATTTCTCATTTGATTTCTTCCTATTTGAAGGCATCGTGGAGGATTAAACAATCATATGAAACTCAAGGATTATAATGACTATTGAATAGCATATGGATTTGTTATTGGTTTTTATTTGCCACAGGTTTCATTTGCAAAGGTTTTTTAGTTTTTCATATTGAAATATAAAGGAACTAAATTAAACTAATTATTATTATTTTCCTTAATTTGTGATTGGTCAATTTAACACAAATTGTTTGAGTCTAGCCTTATTGGATCATTCGTAGGTGGGGTTGAATTTGTGTTATTATTTGCACAACTACTCTTTTTTACTTTTAATTTTTTCTAGTTAGCATGTTTTCTTAGGGTGTGGTTAATTTGTAGCTTTTGTGTTTCTTTTCTACATTATGTTTTGATAACTATAGCCATTGTTTCTTCATTGGTTGACACTTTAAATTTCCATCTATGCTAATGATGTCCAATTCAATTAATCTTACTTCTGAAGATGAAGGTATGCCAGGCTCACCGACATATTATTTCATATTCTTCATTGTTATTTTGGAATTGTAAATTAGATAGATTTATTGCTACATCCAATTCTTGATTTCAATTTTCTACTTTAGCTGATATCTCCTACAAAACTCTAGATATTGTTGTAACATTCAATAAAATGGGTAGAATTAACGACTACTTCAACTTTTCCCTCTCTTCTTAGCAAGTTCCCCAATAATATTATAATTATGTGTAACTAATTTAACTAACATTTTATATTGTAAAAGGGAATTAAAATTAAGTTAGAATTATAAATGATATATTTAATAATTTATAATTGAAATTTTTGATACCTAAGATATAATTTTAGAAGTTATTTTCAAAATAAATTAAAATATAGTTTCTACCTATTTTTGAAACATTGAACTATTATATCTTAAATCACATTTAGTGTTAGGAGAGAATTATTTCTACTCAACCAAATTGAAATGAAGATTAAAACAAAATGATTTAAGAACAAAAGCTTACATGAATAATTTTTTCAGAAGACTTTAAAGTCAATTTGCTCAATCTTGTTTATTTTTAGGCAGGACTCTAGCTCTAGAGAGCTCTTGTTTGAGCTTTGTAATGGACAATAGGATACACCTCAACATATTAATAAAGATAAATTTTTATTTAAGGTGACTTTACAACCAAATTATGTAAAATGAGATACATAGTTATTGCAATCTAGTGAGTTATTCTATTTTTTGAAAGAATAATTTAACCCCTAAAAACTAGATAAGGATTGATTACTAATTTAAAAATAAAATCTTTTCAAACTTACAAATTTAGAATCCAGATCAGATTTTTAAACTTACACAAATTAATAAATTGCACTAGATGAAAATCCCTAAAATGCCACCATCAAATGTGACTACGGCAGACAGGGTTACAACTTTATGGCATGGTATGGGAGTGGGAGGCAGGTTTTAGCTACTGCACAACTTATATGCACCCACAAAAATGTTAAATAGTCTCACTTCTATTATAAACTGTTGAAATACATTGAAAATTTGTTGCATATAAGTTTCACCTTAGATGATGCCATGGAGGGCATGACATCTAGTAGAGTCAAAATAACTTCCTTGATAGCAATCATTGTCCACAGAAAGGAGGAGACATGCCAATCTAGGCAAGACATCTGTGTACAAAAGAAAGAAAGGAAGCCCTTCTCCTAACTTTTACATTTTCTTTTTCCTCTTTTTCTTTGATTTTATTTTGATTCTCTTAAACTAAGTTTTCTTAATTACAAGATGGAATGGACAGGGCCATGTAAATAACCCTTGATGGTGTTTCTTCCTTTGATCATGTTATCAACAAGTTTTTCAGCTCTTCCTATTTGATGTTTGGGATTTGTCTTTTTGTAGAAATGGTTAGACATTTTTGGATGTCATGATCTTTTGGACCAGTATCGTGGAGATGTCATGATGTCTTGTTGTAGAAATGGTCAAATATTCTCCATGGCTTTCAGTAGCTGTACTAAACTCATGTACACCATCAATGTTAGCAATAGAAGATGGATGAGTTGAGTTGAAAGAAGGTAGATGGAGAGTACAGATAGAGTCTAATTTAATTAATCAAACTATAGTAGGTATTCCTTTCCAATGGATGAAACAAAATGGAAATGACATCTTTTTCTTATAAATAAGGAGCTTTCTGAAGAACCAAAAGCATTGGGCTATGAATTCCCAATATACATCAGCAAAAAATATTGTTCTCAAAAATTCAAATGAGGTCTGAGGAGGAGGGCTTGTTGGGGAGATTCTAGGAGATCTAAGGGGATGTATTTAGGCATGTGAAAAGCTTTACGGCTAAAATCCAAGTAAGCCATTCATCCTCTCCTTCTCCTTCTTTGATAATGAATTAAAATGATGAAAGATGATTAATGCATAATCATGAATAAAATTTGATTATGTGTATATGAACAAATGTATTGGTTTTTAGTAAGTTATGTGTTGATGTGTTAAGTTCTATTTTGCATGATAATTCTTCCTATAACTTGAACTATGCTTTGTATAATGATATCTTGTTGCTCCTAGATGGTCTTGGGAGATTCTATACTATGACTGTTATGGGAAATGTGATGAATTGATCTCCCAAGGATAAGGGCTATGGGTTAAATCCAATCTAGAACTTTAATTCCTCACATTCCTTATATTTTCTTATATTCTCTAGAACAAATGCGTAGGTATACTACAAAAATGCACAAGAATACCCTACATATACACAACTTTGTGCCTTCATAGTCTCTCAGTCACATGGCACAAATGTGTAGCTTTAAGAAATAAAAGTGTAGCTATATGAAATAAATGTGCAACTATATGAAACAAAAGAAAAACTATATGAAACAAATGTGTGGGTGTGTTTGATCAATGTGTAGATCTAGTGAACTTAAAAAAATGTTCAGTTTTGTATAATGGATGTGCAACTATATTATATAAGTGAGTAAAAGTAAGGAATATGGTTGCATCTCAACTAAAAAAATGGGCAGGTATAGTAAATGGATGCACACAAATAGTGAGACCTTGTCAATTTAATGTCAAGAGCCTAATTTCAGCATTAGAGTAAAACATAAAATGGACATTTAAGTATAAGAAAGATAATTTGTCTTTCTTATGCTTTAAATTACTTTTTATGTTAGACATCCTCCATCATTTGAGATAGGTTTCAGCCTCATAAGAGTTAAAATAAATATTTTGGATTTTGGATTTTTTTTTTTAAAATAGCTTTACAAATTTTAGGAATTAGCAAAATCTTGTATATTTTATAACTTTGCGTTTGGACTAGATGTATTTTTCAGATATGTCACTCATTCCTTTTCTTCTAAAAAAAATGTTTGTTTGAAGTTATTTCCTATATATATGATGAATTATGGTTTAGTGGATTGAGGTAGGGGTAGGTGACCCTAGAAATGCACCCTAAAATGGTTTCCCCTCTTAAATGGCTGATTTAGATTTCTAAATGAATCATTTCAATCACCAAATGCTTATAAATTCTGTGACATATTGGAAAAAAACACAATTCTTAGATTGTTGTGACTATAGGATGTAATTTCATGTGGACTTTCTTTGATATATGAGTTAGAGTTTGGAAGTAGGGGTATGGGACCCTAAGTTGTTGTTCCCTTAACTCTATGAATTTTTATTTATTTCAATGATTATGGTAGAGACCCTAGGTGAGTGGCTCACCATAGGTTATGAGGCATAGAAATGTTTACCACAGGATCCTATATGTTAGAGACCAAGGCATTATGTAGGTTGGATCTACACGTAATTTTATGTAAGAAAGTGAAAATATCAATAAAAATAATAGCTTACGCGGGTATGCTAATTTACAATAATTAAGATAATTGGATATCATACATGTTGGAGTTTTTAGGGAAAAGACATACTATATGATAGGATGGTCTTTGGATTGGGGGGTGGATCCCAACATGAAAAAAATGTATTATGGCATGCCATATATGTGCTCATTGGAGTACATGGAGTAAGCACATTCTATGTAGCAAGATGTTCCTTAGCTCAAGCTATTTATCCCAATATATTGAAGTGTATGATGACAAAAACTTAGATCTGGTTGAATATCTCACACATGATTATATTTCTATGGTCATCCATTTTCTTTATGACTTCATTCTTTCATTTTTCTTTTATGTGGCTTTCTGATCTCTTTTACTTTTGAATCTAGGATACATGCCTAAGATTACCTTAGAACCTATGTAGATCATGGGCTTATCTCCTAGGTCAAGGGAGTGGACCATTTATGGCTCCATTTGGTTGGGTGGTAATTTTGTTGAGGTATTATTCAAGTTTTCATGGATGGCTCTATATGGATCCTTGCTAAGTAGCAGTTGAAGATTATTTCTTGGATTGTATATGTTTTTGAAGTATTAGATAGTAGCCAAAATAAAGGGGGGCTCACCCTAGAGTACAAAAAGGTTGAAGGATTAGTTGGAGGTTACCTCCCACTTACTTAAATGATACTAGTTTTATACTTCAAAAAAGAAGAAGGACAAGCTCCAAAATAGAGCAATCTGTACCATCAGTCTTGTTATTAAAAAGAAAATAAAGTGGAAAAACTTACAAGCATTAAGGGGACATATTATTTCCATCATCCAAGAATTGGATCACATACATACATACATACATACATACATACATACATACATACATACATACATACATATTGTAGGGCACCAAATTCAGAGTGATACGAAACATAAAAATTATAAAAAAACAAAGGAAGGCCTAGTTGGTCACATTCTTTCCTAGTTCCTCAATCTTCTTCTCCTCAGGGTCTTCCCTATTCAAGTCCACCCCCTCATCTTTCATAGGTTTTTCTAGGAGCATCTTTAGCCAATCCTTCACCAAGAAAATTTAAATGGAGAGTGTAGTTTCACTCACCTAGACTGAATCCTTTTTGTCCTTATTCACCTGCAGGAAATAAAGAGTAGTAGAAAATACTAAAGTGGTTATCCACCATCTCCCTCATCAAATGCTCTAACCTCCTAAGCCAAGGCTTGCTTTAGATCTAGCCATGGCTATCTTTTCCTTTCTTTCTCCCACCTTTGGGAGTACCTTACATGGGGAAGATGATGTCTTCCCTCCCCCCCTGCCCCCCCCCCTTGCTTCTAGTCAGGATGAGACAACTTCCATGGTATCCTAAATGTGTGAGGGACTTTTCTCACTCTTAGTAGACCTAGAGATAAAGTCCTTTTTATGGGGGGACTTGAATTTCTCCATTTGGAATCGTTTACTAGCTCTTTGAGAAATTTCCTTACTCCTCCTCAAGTCTATATTTGATTTAATGAGGCTAATTTTTACCTTAGAGCTAGGTTTTTTTAGACTTTTTTTGTGGTTTGAGCTAGGGCAAGGGTCCATGAATATTTGAGGAGTAATAGTAACTAGCGGGTTGACTAGAAGTGGCAGGTTTAAGGCAAGGTGGTATTTGTAACCTTTGTGTATGAAACCCTAGTGAATGATATAAAATGGTATTCCTTACTCTTTCTTATTCCTAGCCTTAAAGACACAATCTTCCATGAAATTCAAAATAAGGTATGCAAAAGAAATCTGATCAAGGTTCCAGAAATGGTTGAGAATGGGGGAATGGTAGTAATACAATACCTGGAACCAATTTTCGAGGGTAATATACTTCATAATGGTGTATAAAATCACATCCAAGGGTTTCAAAAGATACTCTTTAGAAAACTCACCATGCATGTGAAATGACTCCTTATTAAATTTAAAGAACTTCATCATACTTGTTTCATCATTCATCCTCGCCAACAAGCACCAATTCTTTCCCTCTAGGGAAAACCCTTTGACCCTAGCAATAAGCTCCTCCATGATTTCAAATTCCATCCCATTGATGTTCACTTTCCTTCCATTCCAAGAGTTGAAGAATTTCATCGAGAAGTGATTGTCATGTCTTTTCATTCCTTCTATGAATGACAGTAATCTACCTTCTCAAAGATAAACCTCTGCAATTTCACTCTTTTAGATGCAGGCCTCAACTGCCACTTGTTCAATGTGGTCACTAGCATCCATTTCTCCACCCAACTAAACCACCCATTTCTCACATTATTTTTCACATCTCCTTATTACAAACTGAATTTTGGCAATCATAGTAGGTTAAATAAATTGCACCCAAGTTGAAATTGTTAAGGTAGAAAAAATTCATCATAAGATTGCAAGGTTTCCCAAAATTTGAAAAGCCTTTGTCAGTGGTACGTGTGATCAGTACCTTTCCTTCCAAAACTAACCATCACTAGCTATAGTTGGAGTGGGTTTTGATTTAAAGTGTCCTTGTCGTCCATCTTTGTCATTTTTTTTAATATCTAGACAAGTGCACAACACTCATTCTTTTCTAAAAATAATTAAGGCTCGTGGTGAGAGGATCATAAAAGAAAATCCTTATGCAATCTTGCCAAAATTTAACTTTATGAAAGAAAATCTGCTGGCCTTCCCACCCGTGCTGATTCATAAAGATGTGCCACCTTTTGTAATGATCACAATGTTATGAGAAGTATTCTCACATTGCATCATCACTTGAGTTGATGATGGAGTTTGGCTGACATCCTCCCATTCTATTATTCATGTGACATTATTTGCTTCATAGTAAATATGATCCACATGGATCTCTTGACACCCCTCCATCAACTTACAAATTTTGTCTATTATCATTTTGATCTTCTGGCTACTTTGGTCCTCTCCTTTAACTACTTTAATAATTAACATTGCATCCCCCTCAATTGCTAACCTGCTATTTTCTACTAGCTCTCTCAATTCTCATTCCCCATAGAAGAGCCAGGGCTTTTTCTTTTTTGTTCAATCTCTTTCATAGTTCCAAGTGTAAGAAACCACCAAGTCCCTTATACTATTGCGAAAGACACCCCCAACTATAGTACTTCTAGTCATGGCTGACCCATCAAAATTAAGTTTTATTCATGTTTTAGGAGGGGGTGCCACACTATTCTATGCCTAGCCATAGCTTTGGAGTTATCAAATAGTGCCACCATTGGGCCTAAGTCCCAAGTTGATGCCCAATTCATATCAAGTCTTCCTAGGGGGTTTGGGGGGACCTTCCATTGCTAGATCCCACTACATTTCTTTAGGAGTCTAGTAACCTACTAGACCACTACCAAACTAGTAGTGGCTTTGTCCCTAAAGATTTTGTTATTCCACTCCTTAAATTTTGACAAGACATATGGGGGGTTTATTCTTCGTAAAGTTTTGAGATATGGGTGATATGACGGCTCATCCTAGTGAACAAATTGATGTTAGTTCTCATTAGCACATGACTAGACCTCCCACAATGCAAGGACCCCCCATCCACATATCCAACTTAAAAGGGTAGTGGATGATAAGGTGTGTGGATGTAAGTTGAACTCTATATGTTGTATCCCTTGGGGAAATCTATAAAATATTTTAATGCAAGCTCTTGAAGAAAGTGAAAATATGTATATGTATTATGAATCAAAAATCTATGTAAAAGGGTAAAGTGTATCTCTAGGGGAAATCAAGGGATATGTGAACATATTGTGTTATTTCAAGAGATGATTTAAGTAAAAATGATGACATGGCATTGTATTTTACCTTGTATTTATATTGTGGTAATGCTAATATAAATGATGAATAAAATAACCATGTACTCTTCATAAAGTTATGAAATGAATTATCAAAGTAATTACTAAATATATTATTCTTTGTAAACAAGAATAATTAATGATTTAAGTCTAATTAAAGTAAATTTACTACAAGTTAGGTTTAGATGCATTTGATTTATAAAGATTTGGTCATTATCACCTAGTTAGGAAATGAAAGTTGAATATTATTTGGGATTGATAAAAAAGTGTTTAGGAAAGTCTATTGAAGATCTCATTTTCATACCCTAACTTCTATATCTAGTTATTCATGATTCTTGAATAAAGGGGTTAAGTCCTATTTGAAGAATGAAGAGAAAAATAAATTTAAAACCCTAATTAAGATAGCAATGAGATGGATATTAGGATAGATAATGTATCAAATCATAAGTAGATATTAAAATTATTTATGGGTTAAGTAGGAAGGATACAATATTAGAAAGAAAATTAAGTGAGTAATAGTTAAAGAATATGATTAGATTTTTCTAAGTCGTACATTATAACTAAATTAAAAAGTGCTAATCAATTAAGAAAATTGAGAAGAATGATGTACCAAGAAATAAACAATCTATACATTAAACATTTTCAAAAGAAATTAAGTAATCTTCTTTAGGAATGATTTTAGGGAACCTATTAGGACTCTAACATTTGTAGGACTCTAACATCTATGATAAAGTAAACTAGTAAGTGAAAGTTACCCAATTTTTTTTTATTACCAAACTTAGTCTTGTCATTCCAAATTCTCTAGTGGGGCTTAACAATCACCATTAAACATTAGACACTAAGGGAAAAATTAAGCTCAGAAAAACTAAGTCAAATTTGACTATTTAATATTTCCTTTTAAGAGTCTCTTAGTGTGTTATGTTTAAGCCTTCTAGTTATAGGAAAGGTGGTAGTGGCTATAACTTAAATAACTCAAAGGAAACTATAATAGAATTAGATGCAAGTTGTTTATCCTAAAAATTGTCTAAATAGTGATGTATACTTTATGTATGGAGAAGATAAATAATAAAATTTACTAGCTGTAATGGAAAAGATATTTTGAGATAATAAAAGTGGGTTACTTTTTTTTCAAATTTTTAAAAATTTCTAATCATTAATTAAATACAAGACAATATATCTAGTGCCTCTTTTTGTCTTAATCTAATCTAATGAATTTTTCTACATTTGACATTATAGACTATGGTAATTGGATTTTCACATATACTTGTATCCTCTCTTTATTGTTTGATCATGAGACTTTATCTCTTGTTTGTAGTTTCCAAACACTATATATATGAGATTTGTTTGTTAAGACTAATTTTTGCAGGTTATAGTGTAAAGGCTCAGTTGTAACCTTTATGTATTACATCATTTTTACATAAATTCTCAATTGGTTACTCACATTCCATTCTGTTACTTTTGTTTTGTGACACTTTTTGGTTAAACTTTTAAACATGTATGCATGATGGGATTTAAACTCTTCATGTTTTGAACTTGAATCATGTTGGCATAATTTTTCACCTTGTTGAAATCCTTAAATTTTTCTCTAAAATTCTAGTTTATCCCTTTTAAGAAACTAGGTGCAATTCTCATGATCAATCATGCCCTAGAAAATCCCTAACTACTATGCCCTACTGTCCTATTTTTCCCTATGTATTTTGAAAATTTTAATTGATCACACCTTTATTTTAAAAATTGCTTTAAGAAAACCTAGTATCCTTTTAAATTCTTATTCTAAGGGTTTTCTTTGATTATTTCTAAAATATTTCATGAAATTTAATTTTCCCTAGCTTTTAACTCAATTTTAACCCATGGTTATGTTGTGGTAAGCCTGTATGTCATGTGATTTCCCTAATTCATAACCCTTCTGATGAATAATTATTATAGCTATTAATTTCCTTCTAGATCAACAGATGCCATATTATCATAGATTCAAGATGAAAAAGGTTTTAACCAAAGCAATAATGTTATGGGGTGATATGTATCCTAGTGCAGGACATAAAATATTACCTCAAAGTCTCCTATTATAATATGCTAGCTTCCATACCAATATTGGTTCCTAAGTCAGATTGGACTTTCTTTCCTGATTGTTGATTCAAGTCATGATCAAGGGTTGTCATATTGTCACAAGATTAAAGTGTTTAGTGTTTAAAGAATGTAAAAATATGATAGATTTCCACATGTCTATATAGGTCCCCAAAACATGGAATAAATGTATCTTTCACAACCATTGATTAGAAGGTAGATCAATGACACTAACATTTTAGCATAATAAAGATGCAAGGAATTTAAAAGGTGTGATAATGCAAGGAAGTGATAAGTGTCCTTGTGGGTCCTTTCTATGTTCAAGTAGCCTAAAGAACAACCATATTTTCAACTGTAGATTAAAACAAAGATCGATAGTAATCATATTTTGGCATAACCAAAATGAAAAATGTTTAACCAAAGTGAAAAAGGGATAAATTGACACATGGAATTTTTTGGACCAGTTGATTTGAAAAAAAGGTATAATATTAGCATCAGATACTAGATGGCATGGTTTGATATGCTTTGTGTAATATGTATAATGAATATTGTGTTAGAATTATACTAGGAAAGGTAAACTTCTAGGGGGGGTGGTGAGGGTGAATCGGTGCTTTAAGCTTTGTTCCATAAAACATTCACCACACATCCATCTCATAAATTCAATAATTAAAAATAAAATACAATGTAAAAGCATGTACATCTAAAGCATGTAAACAAGTAAGCATTCACACAAATTTGACACTAGATATAATTACCTAGAAACCCTCCAATGAGAAGGTATAACTAGGGTGGGGATGACACCCACAAATATTCACTACTATAGTAATAAAGTGTATCTAATGAAGGTTACAATGTTTGATTATAAGACATGATCTACCCTATGAAAGGTCTACCCTGCTAAAGGATTACAGAGACTATTAGGTGTTACCTTATCAAAGGATTTCAACACCTTGTTAAAAGTGTGCCTTGTTAAAGGACTTTAACTCACACTAAAGTAAGCACCTTGTTGGAGGATTTCAATATAGCATGTTAGGACTACTTTGTTAAGAGATTTAACTAATTCACCTATTAGAATGCCTCAGCATTGATCCTACGGTTAGCAATTTGTTGCTTGATAACATATCACCTCTAAATTTATGTATTCATGATCCTTCTTGATCAAATCTCTCTCTATTGTTCACTATTTCCTTCCTCTATTCTCCATTAACTTATTCTGCAATGCAATTTCAAATCATAATACCTTGGTCACAATGAATGTCCTAGTTTGTGTATGTAAAAATCTCCTTGATCATTCATTCATTCCCTTTCATGCTCATATAAAGTTTAGGGTTTATCCTCCTTAAGAAGATCAAGGTGATTAGGGTTAGGTATGAATCAATGGTTGTGACTCATCCATTTTGTTGCTTAGACCTTCCCTTTACTTGATTGGATGCGTGTAATTCATAGAGATTTGAACTTAAGATTCATCCTTATCACCAAAATATCATAATTCAATCTATAAGTTGGCTCAAAAATGGTTTACACAGTAGTTTGTGCCAATACAAACAACTACAAAAAAATTGTGTTACTTGGCCTCTGAAGTCCTTGATGCTTGGCACATGCTGCCTTCAATACTATGACCTGGCATTTGAATGACTCAACATGCACTACTTGCTTGGCTCCTAAATCACTTGTCATATACTAGCTGCTTGGCACATGAGTGACTTAGTACTCAGTATTGACTCAACATGCTCTAACTTAGACCTATTGTGCTCAGTATATACTACTTGTTTGACATGAACTAAGTAAATGACTTAAGTATATAGATACTCACTTATCAAAACCAATATGAGATATACAATCTCCTCTTTTGACATGAGTGTCCAAAACACTTGGTCATGCATTAATACTTTTATTCTTATGAGCATAACATAAATCTTATTTGACTTTTGTACAAAATACAAAAATATCAAAATTTTGCAACAACTTATATACCTCAAAATATTATAACTCTTATAACTCTCCTTGAATTTTTTGATCTATTCTATGCTAAAAATCTTACTCCTACTAAGTAGATGTGCTTCAACTGATACTCTTTCACTAGCTTGCATACACTTTCACTTGCTTTTTGTTCTTTGTTGTGTTCTTTGCTAGCTCTCCCATGCTTGCTCCCCCATGCTCTTATTCCCCCTTTTCCATTTTCACATCTCCCCCTTTCTGACATTGATGTCAATGGGTCATACACTAATAGTATGTTTGTCCAAGAAAGACCCATGGACCTCAAGAATAATTTTAAGAGTGACAACCCAATTGTCACAAGCTATCTCTAAAGATTTAATTTGGATGGCTAGCTTGATAGCAAGGTGTACTAGGCCATCTAATGTAGAAATATGGGGGCCTTTCTTCATAAGTGTTTCCACATAGCCTAACTCCTTGTAAAAAA
Source organism: Cupressus sempervirens (assembly GCA_028749045.1). Classification (NCBI taxonomy): domain Eukaryota; kingdom Viridiplantae; phylum Streptophyta; class Pinopsida; order Cupressales; family Cupressaceae; genus Cupressus; species Cupressus sempervirens. Next base: position 85,295,713 of record CM053786.1, on the reverse strand, counting down.
TCTCCATGTGAGGTGTCAGTGAAGTCTGGATGCTTATTAGTTTAGCCCTTGTGTTGGCTCCATCTATAGATAGTGCTACTAATTGACTCTGGGTTTGCAATAGGGTCCTCAAGTGTTTCTTACTTTGAGCTAGAGTCATGGGCAATTTAGCTTCAAATGATCATATTTGACTTTCAAAGCTCAGGATGTGATTCCTTGTCTCTTATGTGAAGAGTGTAGGATTACATAGTTTTTTGTACAGATAGAAAATGTTCTCAAGTACCTTCTTCACACTGTCTATTTTAGTTGCCAATGCAACTTGTGTAACTACTATATCACTAGATATCTTCTCATTCACTTTATGTTGAAACTTCTTTTCAGACCATTCTAATAATTTGGCATTGGTATCAAGGTCTACATCACTTACCTTTTCCACTATGGTAGGTAATTGTTCAATAACTGGATTTGTTTCATCTAGAGTAGGTAGACTGAATGCATCCAAGAAGATGTCTTTAATATCAAGAAAAGTCCGCTTCTGTTTATGCTCCCTTTTGAGTAGTTGTTGATGTTTCTTTCTAGCTAGGGATTCTTGAAGTATACCCATTTGCTCAATTTTCATTGTTGCATAATCATATTTTGGCAAAATAATTTCTTCATCTAGGCTTACATCTCAATATGCTATTTCCTCTTCTACCTTTGATGAACTTGGACTCAGCACTGAGAATTGCAAAGGTGTTTCATCTATTCTTTTCCTCTAAAGAGTGTGACTAACATGAGTTCCAAATTCTGGCAAAGCTACCAGTACTAGAATGGTTGCTAACTTCTTAAGCTTGGGTGTCAACTTAGCCTCTTCAGGCTTGTCCTTTTCTACCTCATTTGTTTGGATTGCACCTTGAACTTATGTTGGAGGTGCAAATGAGTCTATCTGACTTGTTTGACTCTATGGTTTTTTAGGGACCTGTGTTTCCATTTTATTCCTTCCAATTGTCTCAACCTTTTCTGGTGTAACTTCTTGTATAGTTTCTAAAGATTGTACACTAGTGACTGAAGGGTAATGGTAGGTGGTTCTTGTGCTTTCATCTCCTCCCTTATAGATTTAGCCACTAATTTTTGAAGTTCATCTACACTCACCAATACAAGGTTGTCACAAAATTTATCTTGTAGTCTAGATTGATCAAGTATCTTTTTCAAGTCTTCCTCTTTTAGAAGATTGATGTTTTGAACAATGAGATCATAAACATCCTTTACTATGATAGTTTTAGTACTTATACTTGTTACTTGTGGAGGGTTGATGTTAGGCATTTGTGTATCTTATATACAATATTCTTTTTGTTTCTCTTTCTCAGCTATTGCTTGATCATCTACATTTATTTTAGTACCTCCCTCAACTGTGCCTTCATTATTGTCATCATCTTTATCATCTTTAACCTCAATAGGCTCTTGTTCTCCTACTTTGACTATAGCTAGCCCATATGTGATTTTCCACCTCTATGTAGTCTTCCTTACAACATCTTCTATGTTATTCTATAATATACTAAATGCTCTATATTTAGGAACAAATCTAACAACATATTTCTTTATGGATTTAGCTATCTGTGCCTTTCTAAGTTTAGGCATAACTTGAGTGACGACAGTCTCTCTAATTTGCCTTTCAGTATCCAAACAATAGTGCCATTTTTGCTCAACTCTTGCATATATACTTTTAGATATGAAGTTGGCAATGTCTAGAGGGGCATTCTTAAAAGTAGCCACATGGCATATATTGCCTCCTCCACTTGATTATTTTCAACTTTTGTAAGATTTTCAAATCAATGTGGGAAAATATTGATAATTTTATATTATTTCTAGCATTATCACATAGGTTATCTATATTTAAAGATGGATTATGACTCACCACTTGGAATTGGCTGTTGTCATCAACTTTTGTACTATCCTTATCAATTTCAACCTGAGAAATGTATTTCTTCTTGGTCTTTTATGTCCTCCACCTTCCTTCTCTATGGATTTGGCTTTCTCTTCAACCTTTTGTTCAGTGACACATGCACTAGCCCTTGTGGTAGGTGTTGTAGGTTTGGGCTAGCTTGGTTTAGCAATCTTCTTGGGTCTTGTCACTATTTGTGCCTTAGCCTTTCTCTTCTTATGATCAATAGGAATAGGTGCTTCCTTGGCTTCTTCTTCCTTGGCACCTCCTACAATTTTTGTTTCTTCCTCTCTCTAATCTTCACCCTTTCCTTGTGTCAATGCAAGTGGTGCTTGGATCTGAGTGTCGTCTTCCTCTTCATCCTCTTGCTCGACACCTTCACCAAATTTTTCTTTGAGATTCTTTACTATTTTATCCTTTTTTTTGGTTATAGAGGTAGTCTTGAACTCCATAGTAATCTTAGACTTGGCCATCTCATAGTTACCAAATGCTTTGGCATCTTTGTCTACTTATTCTGCAAATAATGTTATTGCTACAAAGGCCTCACCAACATTAATTTCATAGCCTAATGGCCTCAGCCATCTTATTCTTGGAATTTTTTCTTGAAAAAATGTGTAATAAACATCAACTAGTAAACAAATATCATCATAATGTTTTTCCACCATTGATACTAGAATCCTTAATCTCTTCTTCATGGATTGGTTGAAATTCTCAAAATAAATAGTCATTACCGACTCAAAATTTTCATCTGATTGTGCAATCAACTCTCCTATTTAAACTATAATAGACCTATTTGTCTTCCATGCAGTAGTACCAAATATAGGAAATGTGTTCTGAACATAAAAGAAGATACATATCAAAATAGATCCAAATTTACACTGAGCACTCTTTGTTTTTCTTATTGCTCCTAGGTTTTCAATCAATCGTTGTAGATGTAGCTCGACAAGATCATATGTATGATCCTTCTTCACAATCTTGTAACCCATATCTACTAAAACGTAAGGTACACTATTCAATTTTCTTGATTGGTAAAACTTATGTGCAATTACCCTTACTATAAAATCTATCAGAGGATCTCTAATGGTTTCTATGGTAATTCCTCTATTTCTTTTCAATAACTTCTTTGGACTAATTTCTCATAGTCTTTGGCTGATCTAGTGTTGGATACTGTGTTACCCTATGGATTATTCTCTTTGATATTTTGATCGGCCCATTATCTAACCACATTGAACTATTATGTATTCTACTCAAAACAATCTTGATATATTCAATTTTGAAAACATTAGGAAAATCTAGGGCACGAGTTAACCCTTTCTTTTCTACAATGTTGAACTCTTCCCTCAAAACACCATTTTTATATAGTTTTCCATATGTTTCTTTGATTTTCATATCACCAATATGACCAATCTTACAACTATAACATTTTTTGATATCCTAAATCATTAAAACTTGTGGTTGTATCATAGATAATGCATTGAATAGATCTTGTTTGTATGTTATGTATGGAATAGACTTGAAAGTAGGTTATTTTACCTTGTTGCTAACCAACTAAAAATTTGAAACCTCTTTTCCCTCTACACCTTTTTGTTTTCAAAGAACTAGATGATGTTTAACAAAACTAGGGTTTATGAAATTAGAAACAACACAGCTCAACACACAATAAATACCATGCAAAATATGATGAAATAATGTCAAGTAGCTGTTCAAATCTCCTACAAATGCTTAAGATGAAATTTCTAGATTGCCTCTAGCTCTTCTTGCTCTCTATTGATTTTGAATGATGTTAAATGAGTAGAAATCAATCAAATACCCCTTTGAAATACTATAACTAATGCCAAGTGCTTACACAGCTATAATCTCAGGATCAACTAATTTCTGGCTCACTCGGCATCCACTAGTCTTTCCATTAATTCAACAACCATTAAAACCTTGACAACAACTAGCCAATCTATTAGGTCAACATCCTCTAGTATTTCATTCAAAAATCATAGGAAAATTTTCATGTTTGGTACTAACATGGAAAACTTAAAGTTTTTTCTTTGATTCCTAATAACACCTTGCATCTTTATTCATGCTTATGTTATCCTTTTAGAACTAAATCCTTTGGAATTGATGTATGATATAACTTTTGAATATCATTCCCAAATACCTCTTGATTTCTTGGTTTGATAGGGTGTGGTCACCTGACCCATTGGGTGAAGTGAACCCTTCTCCACTTGATGTGTTGCAATCTTCCCTTTTATTCTATGTCTTTTTCATTTCATTTTTGACATTTTTAATATCTGCCTTGCCTTTTTCTTTATTGAACTCACAAATTAGTGCCTTTGACCTTGTTGGACAATATCGATTGATGTGACCAATCTTAAAATAGCTAAAACATGTGGTCTAACTCAACCACCTTGTTTAGTCACTTTTGAAGCATGTTATTATACAATTAGCAGGAATATGTCCATACTCTTGATAGCAGTGACAACTATACCTTGTATTATAATCCCAATTATAAAATTTGTCATTGTTCCTTACCTTTGTTTGCCTATTTGATGACCACATGGGTTTGGATCTACACACAAAAGATCTATGTCCATACTTCTAATAGTTATAACAATATCCTTCAAATCTTTGATTGTGCATGGTCTTGGTTCTACATTCTTGGTTCTGCATTCATGTGCTTGATGACCTTGTTTGTTGTACTTATGATAGTGACCCATACATTGGCACTATGTCCTTACATAAATACATTGGCACTATGTCCCTACATACATACATTGGCACTATGTCCCTTCTTATGACAACAATGAAAAGTAGGTTTGGAGTTCTTACCTTTATTACTCCTTTCTTTAGTGGTTTTGGATGACTCTCCTTTAGTACTTGTGTATCTCCGTCTAGATGTATCATTGTTAGATCTAGGGGATCTCATCAATTGCTAAAAGTATTTGATGGTTTCACTAGGTTTATTAAAAAAATTAGCAAATTCCTTTTCCCTTTTTAGGTCATTGTTCAATTGCTCATTCTAAAACTTCAATATTGTTATCTCAATGTTTTTGGCATTTAATTCATGGTTGGCATTCATCATTTGACCCAATGTTTCCAATTGCATGTTAGCAATCCTAGTTACTTTTGATAATTTCTCTTCCAATCTACTTGTCAGAACTCTTTTATCATCTTCAATCATGGCTTTGTCTTCCATAGCTTTATTTCTCTATTCAGTCACCTTACATAGTAATATGGCTTGTGATTCTTGCTCTAACTTGATATTTCTAATTTCTTCAACTTGGGCTCTATTCTTTTCCATTAGATTTGCAATTACTACATCAAATTCATTGGAGTCTCCATTTGCAAATGCCTTAGTAGTGTTTATCTCTTTGTATTGTGTGTTATTCTCCTCAATAGAAATGTCCTTCCTTCTCTTTAAAGATTTATTTAAATATTTTCTTGCTTCATTCAAATAATGCAAAATGACATGTATCTCAATCTCCTAATTCTCAATAATCTTTCCCAACTTATAGATTTCTATTTCCAAGATCTTTCGTCAAAGCTGCAAATCTTCACTTTCAAAGAACAAAGCTCTGATACCAATTGTTGAAATTACAATAGGAAAGGTAAACTTATAGGGGGTGGAGGGTGGGGGGTGGTGAATCAATGCTTTAAACTTTGTCCTATAAAACATTCACCCACATCCATCTCATACATTCAATAAGCAAATTGAAATACCATGTAAAAGCATGTAGATATAAATCATGTAAACCGGCATTCACACATATATGATGTCCATATATGATTACCCAAAAAACCTCTAATGAGAAGGTAAAACGTGGGTTGGGATGACACCCACAAATCTTCACTTTTGTAGTAATAAAGTGTATTCAATGAAGGTTACAATGTTTGATCATGAGACACGATCTACCCTATGAAATGTCTACCCTGTTAAAATATTTCAAAACCTTGTTGAAAGTGTGCCTTGTTAAAGGACTTTAACTCACAATAAAGTAAGCACCTTGTTAGAGGACTTCAATACAATCTATTAGGACTACTTTGTTAAGAGATTTAACTAATTCACCTATTAGAATGTATCAGCCTTGATCCTATAGTTAGGACTTTGTTGCTTGATGATAGATCACCTCTAAACTGATGATTCTTGATCCTTCTTGATCAGATGTCTCTCTATTGTTCACTATTTCCTTCCTCTCTTCTCCTTTAACTGATTCTACAATGCAATTTTAGATCATTATACCTTGGTCACCATGAATGTCCTAGTTTGTGCATGCAAAACTCTCCTTGATCACTCATTCATTCCCTTTCATGCTCATAGAAAATTTAGAGTTGATCATTCTTAAGAATACATAGGTGACTTAGGGTTAGGTATGAATAAATGACTATGGTTTATCCATTTTTTCACTTAAATCTTCTCTTTACCTAATTAGATGCATGCAATTCATAGGTATTCCAACTTAAGATTCATCCTTATCATCAAAATATCATAATTCAATCTGTAAATTGACTCAAAAATAGTTTACAAAATGATGTTACTCGGCATCTAGAGTCCTTGATGCTTAGCACATACTAACTTCAATACTGTGATTTAGCATCTAAATGACTTAGCATGCACTGCTTGCCCAGCTCCTGAATCAGTTGGCATATACTATCTACTCAACACTTAAGTGACTCAGCACATGAGTGGCTTGGAACTCACTATTAACTTGGCATGCTCTAAGTTATACATGTGCTTGGCACATACTACTTGTTCAACGTGAACTAAGTAAATGACTTAAGTGTATAGACACTCAGTAGTCGAAACCAATCTAAGATCAATAGATTGATGATTTCACCTGTCTATCAGATATTCTAGCAATCAATATGAGATGTCACATTGTCACAAGATAATGATGTTTAAACTTTACCTAATGTGAGAATGTGAGAATCTACCATGTGTCTATGTGGCCCATATTTTGAATGCATCAATAGGAATAGATTTTAAGCATCCATTACCTGAGGATCAATGAATGTCATATTCTTTCATAATGTGAGGGGGTGACATGTGTCTTAGTGGGTCCATTTCTTAAAAGGAATGTTCGAACATCAAGGATCTCTCCTAATCATGGGATGTAAACTGATCAATGATGGTCATATTCTTGCATAATAAAAGTGTTCAAGTTTTAACCAAAGCAAGAATATGATAATTTGACATGTGTCCCACTAGGTAAAAGGTGATTTGATTTCAAAGTTTGTATCATAGCCATAAGATTTTTCCTTGAGATCAATAGCCAATTTTCAAATTCTTTATGTAATTCGACTATTAGAGAATTAACGGCAATTTAAGGAAACCTCATACAAAATATTTTTACATAAACTATGTAACTCACTCCATAACTAGTACCAAATGAAGATATTTGAAGCACAGTAAAGTAGAGCTTAATTTTTTGGTTTTCATGCAGTGAATTTTGCAAACATATTGTATAAATGAGATACAAGATTTGTGAGTAAGTTCCCTAAACTTTTGTTATCTAAAGATTTTTTGTTCAACAATTTTCTAAATTATTAAAGATGCCTCTAGGAAGAGATTTTTTTGGAAAAATGGATTATCAACACCAAAATGTACATGACAACTTCCTTGAAAAATTTCTCCTCTCTACTAATGAAGCATCCAAAGGAAAAGAGTTGGTGTACAAAAACCCTAGATTGATAATTAGTGAGGGTTTCTATGACAAGGGAAATTGGTTGAGAGATGTAAAGACAATAAGGGTTGGCTTGGAGTTATTCATATAACTATTTTTGCAAAGAAAACATGATACTCTATTGAGTAATGTATGAGAATTTGACATTGGAAAGTTGGTTGTCCCGAGTGTTTTCTTTGATGATGACTTGCTGACAATGTTGGCAAAAAGATATGATCATGTGCTAAGGTTGTGAAGAAAAATGTTGGAGAGAACCTATTTAGGGTGATTGTAGAGGAAATCAAAGAATTTTTCATGTTGAGCCTTAACCATGCCTTGCATGAACACATTGACTTGGATTATCTACAAGCTATGTACTATGCTCAAAGACCATGCCTTTAGAGTGGGCCACTATAAGAGCAGTTTTTAAAGATAGGTCAGCTTTCATTGGTGACATCTCTCACTCGAAAACCCTTACAAAAGAAGTTTTTTAATCCTAGGGCACAAACCCTTTATATCTCCCTCTATAAAATATTTGATATGGATGAGCAAGATCACACCTAGGGGTCTCTAGTTTTTTTATGATTGCTCAGATATTATAGTATTGTATGAGCCCTATATTTTATTTTGCATTTTACTTAGCAGAGGGGATTTGTAATGGACTGATTGGCATCACCAAGAGTAAGGTTGAAAAGCCCTTTTTTTGGTATTCATTGCTAAGGTAAAATTTCTTGTATAAGGGATTTTCTGTCATTTCAAAGGACATGAAACTAGAGTTAGAGAGGAATAGGGAGAAGCTACTAGTTTAGCTCTAGAGTGCAGATATTACAAGAGAGGTCATAGATGCCAGTTTTTTCTATTTTGACAGATATTTTGCTTCAAAGATGAGGGATTTTTTGATTGGAGATAACCCTAGGATTTCCCAACCCTTATTAGAGTTGATCAAATCCAAAGATCATGATAAGGGCTTGAAAGTCAACCATAAGTGGGGGGATATTAAACCTTACACTATAACAACTATTTTTAGAATATATGGTTTCCAAGGGAAACCTCATGTCCTACCATGTTAGAATCCTTTAAAGGTGGGAATATTTGAATTCTTATGGAAAGTAGGACTTGAAGAGAGGGAGTGAGTGGGAAGAGCAAGGCGAATAATTTTTCCAAATTTTACAATCATCCACAATTTTGTGCTCCCCAAAGGAGGATTGAGACACTTAGGTGAATTCCTTTATAAATACCAAATGGCTTAGTCTCATCCTCATTTTATTGATCTAGAAGGTTTTTATGATATGCTCAAAGATAAAACTAAGGCTAAATCATATGAACATATTGTTTACTTTCCTAAGGATATTATAAGGAATGAGTTTTCTTTACAGGAATAGGAAGTAAAGAAAGAGAAATGGAAAGTATACAGTAGGGTCTTAGAATTTATTAATACTTTAGATAAGAAATATGACCCCCTAGTTGACATCAAATACTATGGAGATAAGATAAATAAACATATGACCCATTTTTTTTGGATTATGCAAACTCTTAATAAGAAGAAATAGATGCTAATAAAATCATACCCAAACCAAGCCAGGGAGGTAGAGACAAGAATGGGAAATAGAATAATAATAAGCCCATGGAAGTACACTTTACAAAGGAAAGAAGCGTATGTAGTGACAAGAAATGTGGATGTACAACTTGTTCCTTTGTACTAAAGGAAATTTTTTAGGGAGCCCACTCTCAGTACCAATTGCGAATAGGAAAAAGTTGGAGAAAGGTTCTTCATTCAAAGATAAGTAATATTCCCCTTCACAAATGCCTCTCCATTTTGACATTGAATATTCCTTAAGGAAACAATTGAAGTAGATAAGGGGTCGGGGTGATGTTATGATAATTGCATCAGAGGGAATACTTGAGGAAACTCTAATGCTACTTTTAGCCCTTATAGTAAATGAATTCAAGGGGAAAGAGATAGATCTTGTTGTAGAGTATGTTGCCATAAATCTTTTGGATGATGACAGTTTTGTAAAGTCTAAGGCCTTCATGCAATTTTTATGGAGGAGCAATATTGAATTTTTTGAGGCGAACTGTAAAAAGGTGAAAGTAGAGAAACCTAATAGACATGACTTTGATATAGAAGAAGAATTAATGCCTAACCTAATGGAATAGTTCAATCAAATAACCCCTTTAGGGGGGGAGATAATTACTAAAGGATTTAGGAGTACTAATATTGATAGAGTGGGACATTACTAATGCAATGATTTTTGATGTGGTGTTAAAGGAGAAAGAAACAAAACTCAATACTAAAGAAGAGGTTAAAGAAGCCCATAAAGGGGTAAAATATAGCAATGGTCACAAGGCCTTGGTATATGATCTATACGAAAAGGAGACAAGGAAATAATTCAATAACTCTTAGATGCTTAACACATTGAAAGCCTAGTGGTATATAGGGTTGGAGAAGTGGACAGTGAGTAGGTGGCCCAAATGAATAAAGAAATGACTAATTTTTGTGTGGAGGTAGCTGCTAAGGACAAGAATAAATTTCATGAATTGAATACAAAGTTTGAAAATGTGTTAGAGGTATATGATGAGAGAGGGACAAAAATAAATGTGATGGAGAAAATTATTTCAAACTTGCAAAAGAAACAAGGAAAGAGAAAAGTGGAGAAGAACTTAGCCAACTTTTGATTGCTTCCATCCCAACTCCTCCACCTCCCACTAGAACTATAATAGAGATACTAGATACACCTCAACATCAAGGAGGTACTATTGCAAAGGAATTAGATGATGAAGAAAAGACAAAAATCTGGGTGCTACATGTAGAATTGGGGATCCAACATGAAGAGAATATATGGGACACAATTTTGGTTCTACTAGGTAGAGTTAATTAGACTCTTTTCCATTTGGAATTGTCAAGGTTGGTAGATATATGGCAAGAATTGGATAAAAGTGAAACCACCTTGAGGGAGACATTGAATAAATGGATCAGTAGGACTGATATCATCACTACTTTGTGTTTCTCTATCATTGATGTAATTGATGACTAGATTGAGAAAACTTTTGAACCAAGAAAATGATCTACTAATATTTGAACGAAAGAGAGATATGTTATAGAGAGAACTGAAAATATGTAATAATTTTGATATTTTTCTCCACATACTAAAGATCCCAAGTGTCATAAAAGATAAGGAGGAATGGGGAAATGAACTAAAGGAGTTAATGAGCATCAGGATAAATGATGTAGTAAATAAGGCAAACTACATATGTTTTCCTAAGGCAGTTGAAGAACTAGTTAATTTACAATTATTCTTTGATTCTTTCCATAAAGATTTTGAAGAAATAAAAAATTTGGGAAAAGATGTCCTGAGGAGCGAAATGGAGATCCTAAACTTCAACTAGCCAAATGAAATAATTTCAATAAGTGGATGGTAGATTATTGTTTAGCCTCACAATTTATATAGGTGGCATATAATGAAGGGATCATAGAAAAAGAACAAGCCATAGAGGAACTATAGTTAGTTAAAAAAGCTATCCATATAGATGATAGAGGAGAGGATCAACAAACTACAATAGACATCCAAGTGTTAGAACCAAGCACAAAAGAGGAGGAGAAAGTGGACCCACAACCTCACGAGCAACAAAAAGAAGAAGATCAATCATTAGGTATAGTGGAGGAATTGGAAACTGCCAAAACATAATTGGCCCTACCACAAAGCAACAATTAAAGGGATCATTCTATTGTAAAACAAAAGGAAACTTTTTTTTTTTCTAATGAAAACTGCCATTTTCCCTCTGTAGACTTGAAGCTCGCTACACCTCACACGATATAAGTGGATTTCTAAAGGTAGAGGAGCTATTCAAGTTTCTTTTTTCTACACTAAGTTTGTAAATTCTAAGTTGGCCCATGTACACTGTAATGTTGTTCCAAAATTGAATGTGAAAGTTAATAATTTCTTATCTATTGGTGTTATTTTCTGATATAAAGAAGCACTAAATTATATACAATTTCAGAGATGTTAATAAAAATAAAAGAAGCTAGTTGTTCATCCCATATCTTGCCTCTTCTCTTATTTCTATCCTTTTCTCTAAGATTTATTAGAAAAATTTATTAGTTTTCAGTTGTAATTAATTTTAAATTATATTTCACTTTACTTTTTGTTGATAATCTAATGGACCTTCTATAAATTCTTTATGCAAATTGGAAGAACCTTTTGGTTTTGATTGAAGATATGATAACTATGAGAGACGGAAATGATTACTAATAACCTTTCCACAAAGTGTCGAGATAAGATCCATAAGTAGATGTTTAATCGCTATGAGTTGTAGCCCAATTGATAAGGAACATGTCATCTATATAAGTTGATCTAGTTGGGATGCTTTACATGATGCAAAAATTTATATCAATCAATCATTCAATTTTCTGTTCTTTAAGAGATGATAACTTGCCTTAATCTTCTAGAATTCAAAGTGGAGAAGACCTCAAGGTCTTGTTAGTTGTTCTTTTTATTTTTCTTTTTAGAATACCCACAATGGTTTTTAGCTAACTCCTAGGTCTTTTGACATTGTAAAAGGTAGTTTAAGTTCTATCAAGTTAGAAGCCAACAAAATGGTGCCTCTATTAGAGATAGGGTTTTTATAAGCCTTATTAAAAGGACAAGAATCTCTTGTATAAATTGTATATATTCAGTCATGTATTTTAGCTATGTTTTTCCCATCTGAGTCACTAACAAAATGGTGACTCTGCCTGGGAGTTGCATGAAGAAGCTCATTACTTAAAATACTAGACTTTCTAGTATAAAGTTGTAACTTTGCAGTCACTTTTTCAGTCATGTCTTTTCCATGCTTGTATGGGTTTCTTTTAAGTGAAAAAAAGAGAATCTAAAAAGTCATAATACAATAGGAAGTACACAATGTGAGCTATGTGTGGGTAGTGCCTTGTTTATAACACAGAGTCTATATTTCCTGAAATACACAATATTAAAGTTGTTCTATGTTGAGCCCTTGTGTCAGATCTATTTTAAGACATTCTTTTCCTATGACATTTTCCTATCTTCTAGCCTTTGAAAAAATTATTTTTTCACAAGTGGCGACTCAGTAATGGTTTTGTAACTAGTGCACATATTTTAAGAAATCTTTCAAAAATGGCAGACAAAAGGAAAAGTACTAGAGCATTCACAAAAGCTAATCCAAAAGTGCCTTTGTACACAAATTTATTGCATGTGGGTAGCAAGAACCAGACACAGGAGAAGGGAGATCCTAACAACACATGGAATATTAGAGATAGTGTCTTTGTTCATTTAGATTACCAACTAGTGATAGAAGCTAAATCCTCTTCTCTTAATTCTAAATTTGAGAACACTAGACTCCTAGGTGAAATATTCACAAGAAGAAAGGATTTACTAAGATAAAATTATCTCTTCTATAGGAGACATTTATTTTAAGCCAAATGTATCAAAGGAAAAGAATCAGAGGTGCAGTTATAATAACACTCTGAATACTAGACCAAATCCTGGACAAATCCCATATATTGAGAGGTTCCTCATAGATTTAAATGATCTAGTAGAATCATAAACCGCCTTTGTAGAACTTGATGAGTTTTTGTCAAAAATTGAAATCCTTAGAAAGACAATTGTAGAGGAGGATGCCAAGCTTGTTTTTTTGGGAAATGAGAAGGAAGCTATCACCATGAACTCCCTCATATAAAGAGAATTTTTTCTTATAAGAATGAAGGCTCTGAAAGAGAAAAAAAGCTTAGAAGAAAGATTGTCTACTTTGCATTCAGATGTTTTTGGAGATGATGGAGAAATAAGGTCAAAGATCCAAGACCAAGAATGCTTATTGAAAGAAAATAAAGGACATGTCATCTCACAAGTCCATCCCTACAAAACTATAGAGGAGAACTTTATAGATGTAAACATTAAGAATGCTGATAAAGGAAAAAAAAGATTGTAGGGATATAGATTAATGAGCCCCAAGTTCCCTCTAAGAGGCTTATCATGTCAAAATTTTTTTGAGAATTGGAAAAAGAAAAGAAATAAAGGGTTTAGATCTGGCGAAAAATCTTGAGGAAGTTGAAAATGAGGCTTAGGCCATAGAGGCAAGAGGAAAGATACAAGTTCTTAAGTCCACCTCTTGCCTGGCATCTTAGCCATACCAGCCCTCACAAGTAATACCTATTGTTCCATTTTGTTGACCTATAGTGGCTAGCCAAAACTTATCTCAGTCAATACCAACTTCTTCTTCCATGAATGCTGGTCAAATATCTGCTACTCTAAAAGTTCAAATCTCTACATAAAACTAAGGGTCAAGACCTAGTAATTCAACTATTTTAGGTTTCCAAAAGAGACCTGTCCACATGGAAAGATACAAACAAATGACCTTTGTAGGTATCATAGGTTTTCCTCATCCAATCTCAAATTACCTAAGAGATAAGGTCAGTAAATTTTTTAGGAAACAATGCCAAAGTTGGTGAGGAACATCTCAGAAAGTTGATTGATATGTTAAATGATTATGAAGTGAAACATGAAGCTATGATCATGAATTTGTTTATGTAAGCACTTACTAAAGATGCAAGGGATTGGTTCAAACGGTTACTTGATGATAGTATTGGTTCTTGGGATGATTTAGAGAATTTTTTTAAGGATCATTATGGTGATAAAACTAATGCAAGTTTTATGTTGAATGAGTTCAATAACATAAAGAAAAATCTAAATGAGTCAACACTTGATTTTAATGTAAGATTTTGGATGGTAGTTCAAGGGAATGCATAGATTGTGTCAAGTTACAAAGAATAGGTGAGAATGTTTGTCTCACTGTATATTTCAATGCTTTTGATAGCAAGATGGCCTATGCTTTGAGAGACAAAGATCCCTAAATATTGAGGGATGATTTTAAGATAATTGTCAAAATTGAAAACAATAGAAAATCATCTGGCAAACTTGGATGGAGAGAGATGATTGAAAGTTGTTCAATCCTAGGGCTAATAGAAAAGAAGGTGATGAATCTATTATAAATAAGCTTGAGGATGACAAGATGTATCAAGTTTTACATCTATCTAAGAACTTGTGCCCACTAGTCAACCATGCAAATAAGTCTCATTCTGATGAGAAGCCTCAATTCAATAATAATTCTAATGAGAAGCCTCAATTCAATAACAAATACAACAAAAAGACAAGAGTGCAAAACTAGTAGATAATGAGTTACACTTATTTGCCTAAAATGACACTAAACAATAAATTTTCAAGAAAAAATTCACTTTCAAATGCAAATTTTCATTTAAGGGTTAGTAATTTGAGGGTGAACTAAATTACAATATTTTAGGATTTTCTATCGAGATTCAAAATATTTTCTTATTATTATTTTTGAGTTGATTTTATTGAATTATTTTTTCTCCAATGAAAATTGGTATGTTATCAAGAACCTTATTTTTAATGAGTAATACTACTTTTGACACACACAACCTTTTTTCTACAATTGATATCAATGTTATTATTTTGAATTTAGATTGTTGACATCCATAACAAAACCATGGAGGTGGTTTGATGTCTTTATCCTTTGTATTTCATATTTCATCACAGTTTAAAGTTGAGATAACACTAATTTGGACATACTTGGCTTTTCACATATGTAACTTATTAAATATTTACCTGATTTCAAAAAAAAAAAAATTGATTGAAAGAGGACTAAAATATGTTGACTGTAGCTATTTTTCAAAAAAAAATTCTCTTATTATTTTTCCATGAGCCTTCCATATAGAGGTTAATTTTTTATAAAGAACCTCAATACAATTCACATAAAAAGATGTCTATCTAAAAAATTCAAAATGTATCAAATTCATATTAATTAGAAAGACCATTTAGAGTACTTCTATCATGAAAAATGACATGTCTTTCGTGCTCCATATGAACCTGGTAATTGAACTTGGAAGCCATGAAAACACTGAAAATCTTGTAATATTTTGAAAAGACTTATAATTAGCTAGTTTTGATAGAAACAAACTAACTATTGAAACTTTTAACTTTAGTTTCAATAGAAAAAAAAATACTATAGTTTCTGTCAAAACTATCGGGGAAGGTTAATCGTGCGGTTAATTGACCCTAGATAGTTTTGATCAAAACTATCTAGTTCACCTTTAGGGTTTTCATTTTTTAGATAATTTATATGTAACTAAGAAGACTTTTAATATTATGGTAGTAGTTTTAGATATACCCACTTCACCATTAGCAAACCTAATGAAGGAAAAGATGATAATTCATCTTAGAAGATGAAAAAATGTCTAAAGGAAAAAAATTGGAGGGAAAATAGTCTCCCAAGACTTTGGGTTATTTCCCTATGCTATCGCCAAGCCATAACTCAATCGAGTTTTGAAGAAGTAAAATTTACTTGCTCAAACCCTGATTAGGTTTTGAAGAACTAAAAGTAGGCCTTACTCCAAGGGCCATAACTTTCACATACGAAGTCTGATTGACTACTTTCAAAATGCATCTAAAAGTTATTAAAGATCTCTACAACATGATGTAGATAAATTAATCCTATGTCATCAAAATTTTATTTGCCATGAATTTGAATTAGGAATGATCTAAAAAAGGTAGTTATTTTTTCCCAAATGCATAATTAATAGGTAAACATGAATGCTCACATAGTGTTACTCTCTCTCTCTCTCTCTCTCTCTCTCTCTCAAAAACACATATGTACAATCACTTACTAACTAAAAAAATCCTAAGATATCTCTCTTTCTAGCTCCTAACCTCTCACATTCTTTATCTAACTCCTAACCTCTCTCTCTTTCTCTCTCTCTCTCTCTCTCTCTCTCTCTCTCTCTCTCTCTCTCTCTCTCTCTCTCTCTCTCTCTCTCTCTCCAACTTGTTACCCTTAAGCATTGTCTCTCACTGAGTAATCCCTAAGCCCCCTCTCTCTCACTAACACCTAAAATCTCTCTCTCACCTTCTCTATTAGATAGGGTGACCTAAACTTTGTTTGTTGCACTATGTCCAGCTTCCACATTTTTATTTTTGGTTTGATTCATCTCCTTCTTTGTTTATTCAACATCAACTTTACCTTTAACCTTGTTGTGTTCATTACTTGGTACTAGTGTTTGGGGTTTGTAGTTCTTATTCGCATGTCCAATCTTGTCACAATTTGAACAAACTCTCTCAGGTGCATTCATGATTTTCTAGTAGGGTTTTTCCTATAATTGGAATTCATTCTATCTCTAAAATTTTGAAAATTGTAACAACAAAATTCAAATCTAGGTGTAGTAGATGTATTCTTTATTCTTGATCTACAATCATGTATTTGATGTCCTTACTTCTTGTAGTAAAAAAAAAACCAATAAACTTACATTTGTAATATTGCATACCAATTTTGCTTCTACAAATGTTTGCAGTATAACCAAGTTTTCCATAATGATATCATGTAGGCTTTCCTTTTGACTTTGCATTCCTCAACTCTGCACTCTTTGATGATTCTCCTTCTTCAGTGGATGAATGTTGATTTATGTGTTTTTTTCCTGAAGTGTTGCCAAATGACCTAGGTGATTTCATCAGTTGTTCAAGGTACTTTATTATTTTATTAGGCTTGTCAATCTTTCCACAAGTTCTTTCTCAGTCTTCAATTCATTCCTTAGTAAGTCAAATTATGATCTTAGATTTACTATTTCTATGTCCTTCCTATTTAACTCCTAATTTTCAAGCACCAATTAGTTTGTCATGTCTAGTTGAGTGTTTGTAAGTTTTTTCACATCAAATGACCTTTGTTAAAGTTTGATAGCCATTTTTCTTTTGTCTTCCTCAACCACAACCTTATCTTCTTTACCATTCTTCTTTTGTTTGGTCACTTCACATAGCATTACTATTTGAAATTCATGTTCTCTATTTAATTTATAAAGTTTTTTGTTTAGTATATTGTTTTTCTCAAGTAGGTTTGCAATAGCTAGATATCACCCTCTTTTGAATTTCAAGTATCAAATAGTCCTTGAGTATCAACTTCTTCATATTTTATGTCATTTAGTTGAATGAAAATATCCTTTATCATTTTTAGAGATTTCCTTGGTTCTTATCTTGCTACCTCAAGGTTGTGTAGTATGTGCTAGATGTTAATCACTTAATTGTAAACAAAATTTCCCAATTTTTAGGCCTCCATCTCCAAGATTTGAACTCCCAAGTTTTTATACTTTCTCAAGAGAACAAATGAGAACTGATACCAATTGTTGGAAGCCTTAATTGGGAAACAAGATACTCAGAGGGTGGGCTGAATCAAGATCTATAAAAAAATTATGCCTTCAAATAAATTTAGTGTATTAACCACATTTTTGATCTCATATCTCACTTATTCATAGTATAACTTCTCAAATCAAATGTTGTAATGTGTAGATCTAACTACCAATCACATGCATGAAATGTCAACACACAACACAAAGATTTAGTTACCTAGAAACCCTCAAAGGTGAAGGTAAAAATGGGGTGGGAATGAAACCATAAATATCCACTACTACAATAATAAAATTAACTTGTTAGGGTTATGTAATATTGATCACTTCTTATGATCTACCCTATATGGGGTCTACCTTGTTAAAGACAATTAAAATTGTTAGGTCTTACCTTGTGAGAGGATTTTAAATTTACAATAAAGTAAGGACTCAGTTAAGAGATTTACCAACGATCTGTTAAAACTACTCTATTAAGAGATTATCCCTGACTCAGTTATGATTCAGGACCAAGTCATTCAATCTACACTTTACAACTAATTACAGATCTCTTCTCTTCAATTATGATGTGGTCTTCAATCTGATATATCTATGTTCTATCCTTTACTACTTGATAAGGTCGCTAACTTTGTTCTCCAATATCAAAAGTTAACTCTTTTGCCTTCTTTGCAATGTTCATGCTTTCACACTTTTATCTACTCTATGATTGCACACATATCTTTCTTGCTCCTCCTTGTCTTCTAAAAATAGGGTTTCGATCTATCTATTTAAAGATTTCTAAAGAGTTTTCTAAATTCTTCCTTTTTTGCCTCTTTACCTAATTGGTTGTTCACCTCTCATAGGGATCTGTGATTCACATCATAAACATGTAATGGCCTCTATAAAAACCTCTACAAATATTAAATGTCATGTCTATGTCAACTTGAAATAGTTTACTTCAAAGTTTGTATCATTTCTGACTTGGATGTCAACTATATATGGCTCAACACTTACTATTTCTAATGTCAGTCATCACTATTCTTGTTGTTGTAACTCGGTCTCTACTATACTTAGCACCTTTTGTATAACTCAACATCAATGTGCTCTATTTGCTCAACATTCACTAGGGTTGGCTCATACTAAAAACACTGGGCGACCAAAGACTTGGTTGCCTCTTATAGAGATCGACATGTACATGTTTATTTACAAGTCCTTCACATGACTCGACCTATATAGAATAGCTTGGTCATAGTGATGATTGACTAACTCTTCTTTATATATGACTAAGTGTTTGACACTACTAGACAACAAGATTTAGAGTTGCCAACACAATGAACATAATAAGAAAGCCAAATATTATTTTTTAATGTATATTATATCTATCTTCACCTATGTTTAAGGAGAGAAGTATGAGAAATAATCAAGATGTCAAGCACAATAGAATTGGTCCCACATGCATAAAATGACACACATACTTAGCCAAATGAACATGTTGGATCATGCAACACATCAAATTGTGAAAACTCATTTACAATTTGTTTCTATGGATCTACCAACTTTTAAATCCCAAGCATAATTTACTAAATAATAAAATATTGTACATTGTTTTGAGTATTGGATTAGAATTTTAAAAAAAAAATATTTGAAGAGCTGGAAATTTTTCCTATCAATTACATTTTGTGCATTGATGTAGTTATTGCTTATGTCAAGAATTTTGTATTTGTCAACTTCCTCTAGAGATGTTCATGTGTTCAATTTCACTTAACAAATTGAGCTATAATTTTGTTATTTCACAACATTCCAAACATTAACATAAACTGAAGGCCACCCCCATAACAAAAATGATGAGAATAAATGCACAATTAACAAAGGAAGGTTGATATAAATAAATAAGAAAATGATTGGAGTGGTAGATATTTACTTAGAATTATAATGATTAAAAGAAAATCCAAATCATTGATCTATCAAACAGTGAACTTTCGACTATACATTACTACTAATATTAATTTATAGACTAGAAGTATGGCTAATTATTTCTTGGTCCATTTGTTTCAGCAATCACCACCAAACTTCATTCAGAGAGCACTCTGCGAACAATGGTGTTCCTTTCCACTTTAAAATAATGGCACGTCCATCGGCATCCAGAGTGTAATGTTCACCGGAACCACATTCTTGTACTAACAATTCAGCCTGATACATAGCTCGAAAGCTGAAGCTCTTTTCGCTGAATCCTACTTGTTCGAAGAAACGCCTCCACACATCAGTTGCAACATGCCTAACAAACCTCTCCTCCTCACCATAGACTATCATATATCTTATGCTACTTCCAGGGAAATATTCTTCATGCCTCATCCTCCTAATATCACTTCTGTCCGTCATGCTAACATCCACCATATGAAAATATGCCATGTAATAGAAAAACACATCGCTGAATCTCTCCGCAAAAGATTGAGAATTATGCTGCGCTTCTGCTTCCACATTTACCATGATGCTCGGCCTCAGTTTCCTCATAACGTTTAATAGATTTTCAACAATGGCATGGTCGTATAAGAAATTTTTCAGAACAAATGGAGCATGAACTGCCAACGCCTCGCCAGATTCAACGGTGAACAAGCCCTCTTTAATCTCCTCCATTCGGGCGATCTCTACCCGCGTGTTGTACGAGAACGGAATCGCCAAAGATTGAGCCAGCTCGTGAAATCTTTCTCCGCTTTTGAAAAGCTCTTCGCGATCCATCCGAACTGCTGTAATCTTGATAAGCTGAAGAGCAGGGAAAGAGGAGGAAATGGATCTGTGTGCCAGGTACTCCATCAATACCGTCCATCGCAACCCAGCCCGCATCCCGAGATCAATCACATGAATTTTCTGGGCATTCACCACGGTGTCAATGATTGCCTGCACAGATGTGAACTGCGTCACTCTGACAAAGGGAAGAACTCTATTACAGTAAACAAGTTGCCTACAAAACTCCTTTTTGTTGAATTCGCCGGCAATATCGAAGCCAAAATAGGGGACTATTTTAGATGCGTTATTCAACATTCGGAGAGTCTGGCGTTCGATTTTCTCGTGCAGAACGAAGGAGACATAATAGCCGCGCCTGTGTGGCATTCCCCATCTGACAAGATAACTTTTTGCATTTGGTCGCCATTTCAGCAGCCTGATCATATGTCTAGACTTGAGCAGAAATTTAACCAATTCCATCCCCGTGTCTTTCTCTCCAATCCGAGCCTCGTGAAGGTCAGAGCTTATATAATTATTCATCACTGAGCCAAAAGGAAACTTTTGATGGTCTAACCCAACAAAGCTTCCATTGCCACGGGTAAAGTGTTCTACAAAGTGTAGTAAAAGACTAGACTTCACCTATCCTGGAGGACGCAGACCACAATGTCCCATCAAATACAAAGAGATATATAGAAACATTGCGTCAGTTTTAATGTCTTAATCTCATCATATGCAACGAGATCTATACAGATTTTGCGTTAATCTTGATGTCGTAATCTCATCTAAATTTCAAAAACAAGGAGATGCGTACAAGTTCGGCGTGATGTTTAATGTACTCGTTACACAAAGTAAAACTAGAAACGTACAATTTCAACATAATTTAAATAGGTGGATACATTTAGGCTGGGCTTTCGATGTGTTGACCCTGAGCCATAACCCGCCTGTCTAGGGTTCACTATTTAAGTTAAATATAGTGTATGGAGCATCGAAACTTTGTCATTTATAATAATTATTAATTTATTAAAAAAGTTATATTCATTATATTTTATATGTTTATTATTGAGCTATAGGCAGTTTCTTTATATGAAATGTACAATTTCTAATATGCAAGCAATGGGACAAGAAATGACTATCGTTGTTACAAAGATAGCCATGATAATAATTCTAAATGCAAACTATTATCCTAATTTTTATTCTAATCTTATCCACTAACCCTAATTCTAACCTTAGTTTTAAATTTACTATTGTTTTAGTTATTTTAAATTTATTTAATTAAGTTGTGAATGAATGTTTTATTTTAAATAATCAATAGTTCTGAAAAGAAGGTGAAATGAGTTAGTTAGTAGGTGTTCAGTAAGGATTAGTTGGTTGGTTAGTTAGTTTAGGGTAATAGTAAAGTGTTTAAGGTAGGAGTTGGTTTGAGATTAGCATCAAATATTTAAAGTAAGAAGGATCTAGTATTTTTTATTATTATTATTTTAGTTAAATTTAATTTTGATAAATTTTATTTATATCTTGTTTATTTTAAAGGGTTGGATTAATATTGAAAGGTGAATGACTAGGAAGTCAAATATTTTAAGTTAGTTTTATTATTCCATCCAAAATATTTTAATGTGCAGGGAATGAAATTTTCATTCTTAAATATGATAGATTTATTTCTATTAATTAAGGGATTACAAACTTTAGTTCTTAGAGTTAATATTAGAGTTAAATTGAGGTAGTGATATAACTCAGAAGTATTGCTAAGTGATTGTGTCTCGAGGTTGAATTTTTTTAATATGTTGAATTAACTTATGAGATAAATAATTTAATAGTCAATATTTAATGATTATATTTAAAGAATGCATTACTTTGTATAATACCTTGGTGTTGCATCAATTTTACTATTGAGTACAAGAAAACATGAAAAATTCTATCTTGTTAATTCATGTATCTTACGAAATTCATTTTAAAAATATTATAATCTCATATCCCTTAGATTCAACTAAAAATGTAAAAAATAAAATAAGATTCTAGAAGAAAAAGTGAACACTTAAAAATATGAATATAAACTACAAATAATGAAAGATGACCATATGAACCTATTAAAAATATTTTATGTAATTAGTTACAATGATATGTGTTATGAAACTGGTTTCCTACTATATAAATTAAGGTTATTTTAGCTTTCATGTCATCTACAATTTCACATTGAGCTAAGATCTAATTTAGTTTCATAGTATCATGAAATCAAATGTACAACATTTCACTTAGAGATCAAAAAAATAATTGTAATATTTAACTCCATGTTTGGAATTTCTAAATGTAGGATTCTAATATTTAGCTCTTTATGTTATATACAACATAAAATAAGTAATATATTAATTATTTAATATGTATATTTTTCATAATATATTATATAAATATGAAATTTTACTATTTTAAAATTTCATTATGTCAAATAAATATATGATTGAAATATTTATTTTTATTTCTCTCCCAGATAGAGAGTGTGAGAGAGGTAATTTTATAATAGATTGAGAGGGTGAAGGGGAAAGATAGACACATAAATTATTATAAAAAGTAGGTATAGATAAATAGAGATGGAGAAAGGGAGAGAGAGGAAAATAATAAAGAAGAGGGCTGAGAGAGGGAGATATAGCTAAATGAATTTAGAGGAAGAGTGTGTGAGCTAATTTTGAACTTATTGATTCATTGACAAAGTGATTATGCGATGTGTTCATTGATATTTCTCTATGCATCCTTGTTTCTATCACTAAGTATGTATACAACTGTAACAATAGAATGATGTACCATAAATTGTCTAGCATTAGTACCACTTGTTACATAAATATGATTAACCAACTAAAGACCAAATGTACAGCCAATAATTTTCTACCAATCATATTAATAGGCAAAAATTTAATTTGGTCTTTTAAAAAATGGTCTAAATTTTATTAAGAATGACCTTCTACACCTCTTCAACATACCCATTACAGAAATAGGTGTATTTACTAATTTATATGACTTTTAATCCACTTCAATAACCTTTCCTCCATTTGATAGAAAGCTAAACATTCATTTCATAAGAAAATTGCATCTACATGACATTTGTATTTGAAACTAAGTTCATATTATATCTAAATCCATTGTATTAGATTTCTACAATTATAGTGCATGTAAAATCATGTGGTGATCAATGAACATAATAAGAAAGAAAAATATCTTTTTTCAAAGTATATATAATATCTATCTCCTACTTGGGTTTAATGATAGAAGTATGAGAAATGGTCAAGATGTCAAACACAATAGAGTTGGCCCCACATGCTTAAAATGACACACATACTTAGCCAAATGAATATGATGGATCATGCAACATATCAACTTGTAAAAACTCATTTACAATTTGTTTTTGTGGATCTATGAAATTTTTAATCCTAAGTAGAACTTACCAATAGATGAAATATTCTACTTTATTTTGACAATTTAAGTTGGACTCTAAAAAAATATATTTGAAGCGTCAGACAGTTTTCCTATTAGATTACATTATTTTCCATTTTTGTAGTTATTATCTATGTCAAGAACTTTGCATTTTCCATTTCCTTCCCTGGAGATGTTCACGGGTTTAATTTCACTTAATAAATTGAATTATGATACTGTTATTTCGCAACATTCCAAATATTCTCAACCATTTCAAGAACCATGATTTGATTTCTTTTATGTAACTTAATTTGTATTCCATGGAAGATTTTGTCTTATAGGCTAGGGAAAAGAAAGAGAAAGGAAAACCATTTTATATCATCCACTAGGGTTTCATGCACAAACTCTACAAACACTACCCTGCATTAAATCCTCTACTTCTAGCCAACCTACTAGCTACTGTTACTCCCCAAATCTCAATGGACCCTAGCCTTGGCTCAAGGCATAAAAAAAAGAAAAAGAAAAAAGAAAACCTTGGGTCTGAGATAAAAATAACCCTTATTTAGCCTAATATGAGCATAAGGAGGAGCAAGAAAACTACTTGGAGAGCTAGTAAATGACTCCAAATGGAGAAATTCAAGTCCCCTACTAAACATGACTTTAGATTTGATTCTATATAGAGTGAGAAAAAGCCCACCAAGAGGAAGAAGCCACACTTAGACACTAGAAAGAAGGCGATCTCTAGCCCACCTAGTCCCTCACACATCTCAAATACCATGGAAGTTGTTCCATCCTTGAATAGAAATGGGAGGGAGGACATCACCTCCCCCATGAAATGCACTCCCAAATGTGGGCGAAAGAAAGGAAAACATATTCATGGATAGATCCAAAGAAAGGTTTGACAAGAGAGGCTAGAGCATTTGATGAAGGAGCTAGTGGATAACCACATTGTCATATGCTAAAAAATTTACACCTTGGTGGAATTATCCACAAGTGTCATGCACTATGCTACCACCACTCTCTATTTCCTTTAGATGAATGAGGATGAGAAGGATTTGGGCAACGAAAGTGAAAGTGCCTACTCCATTTAGGGTTACCTAGTAGAGGATTAGCTAAAGATGCTCCGTGATAAACTGATCAAAGAGAAGGGGGTGGACATAAATAGGGAGTAGCTTGAGGAAAAGAAGAACGAGGAAGGAGGAAAGAAAGTGGGCAACTAGCTCTAGTTCTTATTTTTTTGTATGTTTTAGATCCCACTGAACTTGGTGCCCTATGAAGCTATTTTATGTATGTATATGATCAAGTACTAAACTAATGGCAGTAATATGTCTCCTTGCTACTCGTATATTTTTCCATTTTATATTCTAGTTAAAAATAGGACTGATGGTAAGGGTTGTTTTGTTTTGGATCTTGTCTTTATTTTTTTTTTAAAGTATAAAACTGGTATTGATTAGATAGGTGAGAGGTAAAATCTGATTGATTATTTAGCCTTTTTATACTCTAGGGTTAGTCCCCCTTTCTATTGGTTTCTATCTAACACTCTAAAAAAAATCCAAAAATTAACATAAACTGAAGCACACCTTGATAACAAAAGTGATGAGAAGAAATGAACAATTGAGAAAGGAAATGTTGGAATACTTTAGAATAACTGAGAGGAGGGGGGTGAATCAATTATCCAAAGTCTAGATATATAAATAAAACTTTTCATAGCTTAGTGAACCCATACAACATTCATATCCATGCATGCATCCATAAGATTATGCAATCACTAAAACTTGTAGGTTACTATCAAATCAACTTGCAAAAATGTAAAGCATGAAACATAACAGATTCATCAACACACTTCACACAATGATTTTCATGCAAACCCAATCTAGAAAAAATACCAGTAACAAGCTACTCCTTTTCACTCTTCTAAAGTGATGCCTTGTGAAAGGCCAACACTGTTAAAGGTTATAATACACACTGTAAATGTTACCTAGTTAAGTTATTTCAATCACCATATTAGAAGTGAGTCTTGTTAGAGGACTTTAGGCCATTCACTTGGAATGCCACCTAGTTAAAGGATTTACAAATGACTATCAGGTCAACCTTAATCCAAAGGATTTACCTTAGACTAATACAATTTTTAGAGAGTAATAGTAGAGCTTTGATCTGATACAACCTACAACTTCTCTTGTAGATTATAGATCTCTATCTAGTTCTCAATTTTTCTTGGCCTTCACACTTTGCAGCTCTGATATCTTGTTCACCCTTCAAGCATTTATCTCCTCAAGCCTTCTTGCTTAACATGCCATTGTAAACTCTTCTCTTAGGTCACTTGATGAAGCAAAACCCTTAACTCCTTCTCTTCCTTATGTTCTTACACATAAAAAACTTTGCTTCATGATTTGACATTCCTATAAATAGGAAATTAGGATATTGTCCCACTCAGTTTCCATCACCACAATTTATGGTTTGGATGGATAAGGTAGGATACAATGTATCTACACCATATCTCTTATATCTTCTAGAAACTTCTTCTAGAATCTATTTGAATTTTCCCAAAAATGCTTTCATCAAATTCTATACCACCATCTCACAAACTTTATCTTTCACTTGGTTCATAGAATTCAAGAAAAAAAAAAATTCAGCTTTTAGTGAATCTTTGATCTTTAAAATAATGCATCAGCTCAGCATTATCAACATTCTAATGCTCAACACACACTGTGTTGCTTGACATCTATTATGAAATCACTTGGCATCAACTAAAGTTTACTGATGCTCAACATTAACTAAACTTCACTTGGCATCAACTATCTTGTTCAACATCCACTAGAATTTTCTTTTACTTAGCTCCAACTAATTTTCTACTTGATTTGCACTGACTTTTCTCGGCACCTATTGTCCACTTGGTCAAGCTTGGTCGAAAAACTTTATATAACTTTTTCTTCTAAACTTTCTAATTGTAATTAGCCTTTGCAACCTTAAGTAGATTACCAATGCATCATGTCATCACTATCTTAACTAATCCTTGTACTTCATTACATAATCATAACTCAACCTTTCCTATAGGTTCTTTTATTATATCTTAGTGATCAAATCCTCTTCATGAATCAACTAAGTGATGGTACTTGAATCGTATAAGTAGTTGTCTTACTACACAATAGCAGGTTTGACATCAATAATGGTCTTTGCAATTAGGTCTCAACAATCTCCTTCTTTGGCATTGATGGAAAACCAAATTGATCAACCAAATCGACCAAATTGATTAGGTTAAAATAGTAAGAGAATACCAAAAAAAAACTTATATTGATATCTCTCCCTCTATCAACAACTTCCATCTTCTGATTAGGTTACAAAATTCACTCTTTCTTATAACTCCCTCTAACTAGGCAGATTAGGAAATCTACCTCTTTCTTGCATTTTTCTCTATCTACCTAATTAGTAATCTCTTGATAACTTTAATATTTCTCTCTTTCTCATTCATCTTTTTGATATTGGCTTGATCTATCTCCCTATTTGACAACAATGCCAAAGATGTATATGAACAGATTGTCATCTTAAATGTGCAAATTTATGCTTTTGTAGTTTCTTTAGTTTCTCCCTCTATCATTGTGCATGTGATTGATTTGAAGTTTTAGTTCTATGATTACTTTAGGTATCTCCTAAAGTAATATCCTTTGCATAAATTTGAAACATATGAATATAATCTTATGTGATGCAAGGAACTCCTCTTGTTACTTAGATAGTCTTTGATAGGGGTATCACCCCTAATTTACTTCTTAGATAATCATGTGCATCCTTAGGTATTGATTTTGTGAAGATATTAACAATTTTCTCATTTGTGTTAACATATTCCATCTTCACCTCTTTATCTTGAACTAACTCTCTTAAGTAATGATACTTGATTGCAATGTGCTTTGTCTTTGTATGCATCATTGGATTCTTTGATATATTGATAGCACTTGTCTTATTACACTAAAGTATCATTGGTTGTATAATTTATTCCTTCATTCCTTTGAGTAGCTATTTGATCCATATAATGTTTGTGCAATTTATAGCAGCATCAACATATACAACTTTACTAGTGGATTGTGAAGTACAACTTTGTTTCTTGCTAGTCCATGTATCTAGTTTCTTTCCTAAGAAAAATGCTTCTCCACTGGTGCTCTTTTTGTGATCAATGTTTCTAGCCCAATCAACTTTAGTGTAGGCTCTTTATTCAAACTTTTCATTCTTCTTGTAGTATAGACCAAACTCTTCTGTTCCTTCTAGATATCTCATTATTCTCTTCATAACCATCAAATGATTCTGTCTTGGATTAGCAGAGAATCTTGAAATTATCCCTACAGATAATGCAATATTAGGTCTACTAGGTACAACATATTGCAGTATGCCAATCATAGACCTCTACATGGTTTGGTTCACCTTAGTATAACCATCATTCTTTGACAACTTATGTCCTATCACCATAGGTGTACTTACTGGTTTGGAATCCTCTAATCCAAAAAATTTCAATATTTCCTTGACATACTCTAACTAAGTGATGTATATACCATATTTTATCTGATATACTTGCAAACCGACAAAAAAATTGATCTTTCCAAACTTAAACATTTCAAATTCTTGCTTCATCTGATTTGCAAAATCCTTACATAAAATATCCTGATCTCCAAATATGACATCAAAAAAATTTATTTCAGATAACAAAATACCTTTTCCTTTCTCTAACTTTATGTATAGATTATTGTTATCATTAGTCCTTTTAAATCTAATCTTCACAAGATAATTATGAAGTCTCTCATACAATGCTCTTGGTGCTTGTTTTAAACCATATAGGGCTTTGTGTAGTCTACATACCATGTTTTTATTGCTATCATCAATAAAACCTTCTAGCTATTGTATGTAAACTTCTTCCTCTAATATGCCATTCAGAAATACAAATTTAACATCCATTTGATGAACTTTGAAACTTTTGTATGCAACATAAGCAAGTAGAGTTCGCACTCCTTCCAATCTAGCAATAGAGGCAAATGTCTCTCCATATTCAATTCTTTCTTCTTGTGCATATCCCTTGAAAATCAATCTTGTTTTGTTTCCTTTGACTTCACCATTTTCATCTAGCTTTTTTTTGAATACCCACTTGGTACCAATCACATTTTTGTCTTCTGATCTAGGAACTAGACTCCATGCTTTGTTTTTCTCTATTTTCTCAATCTCCTCTTTCATGACTTTGTACCAGTCAGCATCTTCTAGTGCATGTTTTAGTATTTTGGGTTCCTTCATGCTTAGCAAACATGTTTCTCTTTTCAAGCTATTTCTTGTTATTGGTCTAGCATCTTTATCTCCAATGATTTGAGCAGCAAGATGATGTCTCTTAACAAACTTAGACAATCTTGGCTTAGCTCTTGTTTCTTCATTTTTCTTTTAATTTTAGAATCATTGTGTGTATGTCTATTAGGTTTCTCAACACATCCTTCATCTATACTAACCACATAATCAAAATGTGCATCCAATTCATTCTCTAAATCGACATCTAAATGTAGCTCAATTCATGAATAGAATTGAACATTCATAGAGTGTGACTCAACAGTCACTGTAACTTATTGTTGATTTGTAACTTGATTTGCAACATCTTCTTCAGTAGACATTCCTTCATAAAAGTGTACAAATGATTTGTATTCTTCTAGCTTTTTCATAGGTTCAACCTCGTGTACTTTTGTATATTCATCAAAATTCACATTTGCACTTTCCACAATTTTGTTAGTATTAGTATTCAAACACTTATAGGCTTTACTTCTTGTGGAGTATCCTAGGAATGTACCTTCTTCACTTTTTGCATCAAGCTTTCCATTCCTAGCATCTTTAAGAATGTAACACTTACTTCCAAATACCATAAAGTACTTTACATTGGGTTGATATCCATACATAAATTCAAAAGGTATTGAATGAGTACCTTTGTTGATTTGCACAAGGTTCAAGGTATAAATAGATGTACTTACAAATTCTCTCTAGTATTTCGGAGCAACATTCTTCTCCATTACGAGAGTTTTGGCATAGTCCATTATAGATCTCTTTCTCCTTTGAGCTATTCAGTTTTGTGGAAGGGTTCTAGGGGTAGATGTTTGTCTTTTGATTCCTCCATCATTATAGAACGTTTAGAATTCATTTAATGTGAATCCTCTTCCTCTGTCAGATCTCAAATAATTTCATAATTTTAGTTATTTCCTTTTCAAATCTTGTCAAGTTGTAAGAAAACTTGGCAACAAAGAATATAACCGTTTCCACATAACCCATAATAGATCTTAAATAAACATAGAATTAAAATTCACATGCAAGAGAATAGACAACATACCCACAAAATGTGACACAAGATATACCCTGGGAAACCCTCATTGAGGGAAAAACCTAGCCTCCAAAAGCATCCATCACCATGTATTATTCAGCAAAAATATCATTTCCATACAACCATGGAAGTCTTCATGGCCATAGCCACAACCGAGCAAACTATGTGAACAAGCATGAATCCACACATCCCATGCCATGCTTTCAACTTTCACAAATGCTCCCTTGGCTAACCTGTCAAGCCTTGTCCTGCTCGACTCTTGCCTTTTGTCTTCTCCTTGTCACTCTTTCTCTTACTCTCTACAACAACTACACTTGTGGCTGCTTATATAGTAGCAAGTCCCACAAAAGCATCAAGTGGTATTACATAAACCATGTGCTACCTAACCCACTGACCCCACATTCAATATTGGGCATTTAATTCTTTTCTCCAATATTAAATAATTACATGAAATATTTTCACAATGTTACAATATAACTCATCAAGAATATTACATGGGAATCTTTACATGTTGCATGTCCATCTAGGTACAACATTACACAGTAAAATAAAATAATAAAATAACAATATTATGCAATGTGTGCAACACCCATTATCTCAACAATCTCCCACTTGTTGTATATATTGCATAGGGTCAATCCGTAGCCACATAAATGAACAAGGGAACAATCCCTACCAGCACATCCACCATCATGGATCAAAATACACCAAGTGCTCCATCCTAGTACCCGCAACAAAATCAAAGTATCTAGCATCTCAAAAATGAATGATCTCACCTCTTATTATGCCACTGCCACTGGACATACATAGAAGCCATCCAAAGAGAAAGCCACCCAACCTGTCGCATTAGAAGATCATAAAATCTTGTACCAACTGAAATTCCAAGCACAAATAACCTGATCCAAAGGTAATCACATGTATCCGTAGTTGTCAAAATATCCATAGCTGAAATAGCACCCACAGCAAAGTGCCAAACCCATCCAACTATCCATACCTCAAAGGTATAGCAAGTGAATCTCATATCACCGACATATCCAATCTATAACTTGAAATCACAAGCCTCAAGAGCAATACCTGCCACATATATACCAAGAAGCTCCCACTACAAAAGATAATGTCAAATCTATAACCAATCCACTCAACACATCTCAAAGAAGTGAATCCATGTAGTATCAAGGACATCCACAATACATCAACTGATAACCTGCAAGAACAACTCTCATAACAAGTCTCCAATGCTCTCCCAAGTTCACCACAACCAACAAAGGAAAAAGAAAGAAATAACCATGTCATCTCTCACATGACATACATGAGCACAAACTAGTGATCACAATCTCTAACCAATCTCAAATCCAATGTAGGGAAAAACTAAACATCTAGGAAGATAACCAAGAGCAGAGAAACCATGCAAATCATAACATGTATCATGTCCTTCTACACACACCTCTAGATGTAAACTGTGCAAGTATGATCTCCTCCATAAAACCCCAACAAGAAGCCTCAACAACACCCAAAGCATACCATATAACTAATCATGGATGTAAGCCTCTCACAAGAAGATCAAACTCAATAAACCCATTCTTAAAACAAGGAATAACCATTCCTAATCCAAGGAAAATGCCCAATATAAAACCATCTCCCAAACTCAACCAGCATAACAACATATGCACATGGAGATAACCAATGCTAAACCATCTCTCAAATGAACCCTCTAGAACTAACTCATGTACCATAGCTCAAGATCCATATCCATGAAAGACAAGCATAAATATAATGCAACTGAGAGAAACAATGGGCTATACCTCTCAGGTAGCAAACCGCCGAGTAGACCAAGAGTGGGGAATGAGAATGCTCATCAAGATACCCAAGTCTCCAACCAAGACTCATCTAAGAACAATCTCCTCTCAAGTCCATATCAGGTGACTGCCCCTCGAACTTCCTGCTGAAACCATCAACCATCCCAAAAAATACTTCTCTAATCCAAGAGAAATCATCATCACCACCGTCTCTAAGTATCCATGAGAACCTGTAACCAATCAATCCATGCCAACTCCAAATGCAACATAGCAATATCATGAAGTATCCAGCTTATGATCAGTGTACTCAATACCAAGAAACTAAACCAAGATCAATGTCAAAGTTCCAACCATGGCCTCAGGAACATAAACATGACAACATGATCTAACCATCTCAACCAAAGAGATAACATGCTCTATATGAACACACCATAACATCTCACAACTCTAAACGCATATCAAGAGTATACCATGACATAATAATGAAACCATCCTCATACCAAGGATAACATGCCAAATTAAAGCATAAACCACACCTTTACCAAGAACCCTGTGAGTCCTCAAGATGCAACCATCTCCACACACTATGAAGAAAACCATCTCCATATACCAGGAAGAACCATCTCCACATACCATGAAGATAACCAAGAACTCCATGAGTCCTCAAGATCTAACCATCTTCAAACACCATGAAGATAACAAGTGCACCATGCAAATGTCAAAGACGCTTTTGCAGCAACAGGATCTAAGACAAACCTCCAACATCTGCAAACACTCAATAAATATATCAATGCCAACAACTCCCACTCAATTGTGGTACCAAGTCACCTATGGCATCATAAAATCCATTTCCTATATGAAGATCCAAAACAAACCAGGAACTAATCCTGCACTGTCACCCCATCACTGTCACAAGCTCCCACTAAACCATGTATCCAAGCTATCCATGACATCATGACAAAAATCCATCCTCTAACTATGAGAATCAACCAAGGCATCAAACCATCAAAGAACTCAAAGTTCACATCATGAGCTCCTCAAAAGAAACTAAATAACTGTGATCCTCAACCAAGAAGATATACCACCATAACTAAATGAAAAAATCCAAGCTAATGAACATCAAGGATGTACCTGTATAACCAATCATGTCATGCCAAAATCCATGGCACCATGATCACATCCATTAACTGAGCATCTAGTTCTCAAAGTGTCCAACCTGTCAGCATAAAATAGTCAACCACAATCCTCCACCATGACTGTACCTGGTAACAACATCTCATCCCTTCTACATGAAGATAAAATCATGTGACTCAGTGTTAGATTGTGGTGACTGATCAGGAAAGTACTGTACATACTTCATAAACTGTACATGGTAGCCGACATATTATGGCCGACATATGGCCGACATGTTATAACCCTAAAGCGGTTTAATACTTGTATAAAAAGGGCTTAGGGTTGGGTATTTTTTAGGTGTGGTGATATAAAATTGGTTCTTGTGGCGGTATTGAGCTGTAAGGGATTATAGATTGTAATCAGGTTGTAATCACTGGATTGTAATAAGATCGGACTTGCTGTTTGGTGGATGTAGCCCAGGGATTGGGTGAACCACGTTAAATCTTGGTGCCTTGTGTTCATTTCTGTGTGTTCTATTATTTTTGTTATTGGTTATATTTGCATGCAGTTTTTTATTTCTGTCCGTGGTTTATCCTAACAAGTGGTATCAGAGCCTAGTTGTTTCTCAGTTATCCTCTGTAGGAAAGTCTCACGGTTAAGTGGGAGTCTCACGGTTGAGTGGGAGCAATGGCAGATGATGGTAAGCTGAGGGTTGATAGGTTTAATGGGCAGAACTTCCAGTTATGGAAGATGCAAATGGAAGACTATTTATATCAGAAGGATTTATGGAAGCCGTTGGAAGGAAAAGCCAAGAATCAGGGAACTATGTCAGAGGCTGAATGGGATCTTTTGGACAGAAAGGCACTCGAAAGCATTCGGTTATGCTTGGCACCATTGGTGGCATTTAATATTACAAAAGCAAAGATGACAGAAGATTTGATGAAAACCCTAGCGACACTATATGAAAAGCCCTCCGCTTCAAATAAGGTATTTCTCATGAAGCGTTTATTTAATATGAAAATGGCAGAAGGTGGATCTGTTGCATCTGTTGCAGATCATTTAAATGAGTTTAATACTATTACTAGTCAATTATCTTCTGTGGGTATCAATTTTGATGAAGAAATTAGGGCTCTCTTGATTTTGTGTTCTTTGCCTGAAAGCTGGAATGGCTTGGTAATGGCGGTGAGTAATTCTGTTCCTGGATCAAGTACCCTAAAATATGATGATGTGATTGGTGTTATTTTAAGTGAGGAAACTCGTAGAAAATCCTCAGGTGGATCAACATCAGGAAGTGCTTTAAATGCACAAAGCAGGGGTAGAACGACTGAAAGAGGAAGTAACTCTGGAAATTGTGGGAAATCAAGAGGAAAGTCAAAGGGGAGGAGGTCTCAATCGAGAGGACCAAATGATTGTTGGTACTGTGGGAAACCAGGGCACAAAAAGAAAGATTGCTGGACTCGAAAGAAAAATGAAGGAGATAAATCAGATGGAGACAAAGAGGCAAATGTGGTAAGTAATAAATCCGAAGAGGATGCTTTGCTTCTGTCTTTAGAGAGTGTTGATGATTCATGGGTTTTAGATTCTGGTGCTTCTTTTCATGCTACACCTCATAGAGGTTATTTCATTGATTATGTCCAAGGGGATTTTGGGCTTGTTTATTTGGGGGATAATGAACCCTGTCAGATTGTTGGAAAGGGAAAAATTAAGATTAAGTTGCAGAATGGGAATCATTGGCTACTACATGAGGTAAGACATGTTCCAAAGCTGAGTAGGAATTTAATTTCAGCAGGGCAACTCGGTGATGAGGGTTGTGTAATTACTTTTAATGATAAAAATTGGAAGGTTTCAAAAGGTTCCCTTGTAGTAGCAAAAGGTGTGAAAGTAGGCACCTTATATCTTTGTACAGGTCATATTGTTCCTTCTACTTTGATTGTTTCAGAGAAAAATGAATATTCAGGAACAATTACTGCAGTTGAGCAGGGAGAACAAATAGCTGCTGTAGATTCTGATACAGCGCTGTGGCACAATAGACTTGGGCACATGAGTGAGAAAGGTATGAAAGTACTTCATTCAAGGAAAGTTTTACCAGGTCTAAAATGTGTGAATATGGATTTCTGTGAAAGTTGTGTGTATGGAAAACAAAAGAGAGTGAGTTTTGTAAAGACAGGGAAGGAAAACAACAAGGAGAAATTAGAGCTTGTGCATACAGATGTATGGGGACCGGCTCAGGTATCTTCCCTTGGTGGCTCTCATTATTATGTTACATTTATTGATGACGCAACTAGAAAAGTATGGGTTTATTTCCTTAGATAGAAATCTGATGTATTTCAAACTTTTAAGAAATGGAAATGCTTGGTTGAAAATGAGACTGGTAAAAAATTAAAATGTCTCAGATCTGATAATGGTGGTGAGTATTGCAGTCATGAATTTGAAGATTATTGCTTCACTAATGGTATTCATAGACAAAAAAATGTTCCAAGGACTCCACAGGAAAATGGAGTGGCTGAACGCATGAACAGGACTATAATGGAGCGCACAAGGAGCATGAGGTTGCATGCTGGGTTACCCTTACACATGTGGGCGGAGGCTGTCAATACTATAGTATATTTGATTAATAGAGGTCCCTCTACTCCTTTGGGCTGTGGTATTCCAGAGGAAGCATGGACTGGTAAGAAGGTGAGTTATTCTTTTCTCAAGACCTTCGGTTGTGAAGCTTTTGCTCATATAGACTCTGAAAATAGAACCAAGCTAGAAGCAAAATCAAAGAAATGTGTCTTTGTTGGATATGGCATTAATGAATTTGGCTATAGGCTTTGGGATTTTGAAAATCATAAAATTATAAGAAGTCGGGATGTCATATTCAATGAAAAAGTGTTGTACAAAGATCTGTTGCAGCAACATGAGAAGAAAGAAGATGATTATGTAGTGCTGGATGATACTCCAAAAGCTGATGTTCCAGCCATTCCTCATGATGTGCAACAACTGCAACAACAAATACCACACACACCTATGAATGTTAGATGATCAACAAGGCCAATTAGACCTCCACAAAGGTTTTCTCCCTCTTTGTATTCTATTTTACTTACTGCTGCTGGTGAACCTGAAAGTTATGATGAAGCTATGCAGGTGGATACTAAGATTCAGTGGGAGTCTGCAATGAAAGATGAAATGGACTCTTTGCTGAAAAATAAGACATGGGATTTGTGCAAGTTGCTTGCAGGTAAAAGGCTTTACAAAATAAATGGGTTTACATGTTGAAAGAAGAGGAAGGAGGTAAGAAAAGATTTAAGGCCAGGTTAGTTGTAAAAGGATTTGCACAGAAAAGGGAATTGATTTTGATGAGATATTTTCTCCTGTTGTTAAAATGACTTCTATTCGTACTATTTTAAGTCTTGTGGCTACTGAAGATTTGCATTTAGAGCAGATGGATGTTAAAACAGCCTTTCTTCATGGTGATTTGGATGAAGAAATATATATGGCTCAGCCACAGGGTTTTGAGGTCAAAGGTAAGGAGAACTTAGTGTGCAAATTGAAGAAAAGTTTATATGGCCTGAAGCAAGCACCTCGGCAATGGTATTTGAAATTTGACAGTTTTATGCATGAGCATGGATATAATAGGTGTCATTCAGATTACTGTGTTTATTTTAAGAGGTTGGATGATGATAGCTACATTATTTTATGTCTATATGTTGATGATATGCTTATAGCTAGGTCTAACATGCATCATATTAAGGGGCTAAAATGCCAGTTAGCACAAGCATTTGCTATGAAGGATTTGGGGGCAGCAAAACAAATCCTTGGTATGAAGATTTGTAGAGATAGGAAGAACAGAACATTGACGCTATCTCAAGCTGATTATGTTGAGAAGGTGTTGCAACATTTCTCTATGGAGAATGCTAAAGCTGTTAGCACACCTTTTCCTGGTCATTTGAAATTGACTAAGGAGATGTGTCCCAAGACACAGGAAGAGGAGGATAAGATGTCCAAGGTACCCTATGCTTCAGCTGTAGGAAGTTTGATGTATGCTATGGTATGCACTAGGCCAGATATTGCACATGCAGTAGGAGTCGTTAGCAGGTATATGAGTCATCCAGGTTTTGAGCATTGGAATGCTGTCAAGTGGATTCTCAGATATTTGAGAGGAACATCCAATAAGTGTTTACACTTTGGAGGCTCTACTACTGATTTACAAGGCTATGTTGACTCAGATTTGGCTGGGGATATTGATACCAGGCGGAGTACTAAAGGTTATGTCTTTACTGTTGGTGGGGCAGCCGTGAGCTGGGTTTCTAGACTACAAAAGATTAATGCTCTCTCCACTACAGAGGCAGAGTATGTTGCTGCTACAGAGGCAACCAAAGAGATGATATGGCTTCAGTTCTTCTTGGAAGAATTGGGACATCCTCAGAAGGATAATTATTTGTTCACAGATAGTCAGAGTGCCATTCATCTTGCTAAGAATTCAGCTCTGCATTCTAAGACCAAACACATACAGTTGTGGTACCATTTCATTCGGTCCATTTTGGAGGATGGACAGTTAAAGCTGGAGAAGATACATACCAATGAAAATCCAGCAGATATGTTGACAAAGGTTGTCACAAGGGAGAAGCTGAACTCCTCTTCAGCTTCAGTTGGTCTTTTAGACTAAATGTGAATAAAAGAACAGCAGAGTCCAGGGTGGTTTGATCCAGTGGGAGCCCCATGCGGTAGTTGTATTGCTACAGGATCAGTCTCCAAGTGGGAGATTGTTGTTTAGTGTGGAGCCTGATCAGTCCCCAAGTGGGAGATTGTTAGATTGTGGTGACTGATCAGGAAAGTACTGTACATACTTCATAAAAAAAAATTTTTGGAAGTAGCTGACATGGTAGCCGACATATTATGGCCGACATATGGCCGAAATGTTATAACCCTAAAGCGGTTTAATACTTGTATAAAAAGGGCTTAGGGTTGGGTATTTTTTAGGTGTGGTGATATGAAATTGGTTCTTGCGGCGGTATTGAGCTGTAAGGGATTACAGATTGTAATCAGGTTGTAATCACTGGATTGTAATAAGATCAGACTTGCTGTTTGGTGGACGTAGCCCAGGGATTGGGTGAACCATGTTAAATCTTGGTGCCTTGTGTTCATTTCTGTGTGTTCTATTATTTTTGTTATTGGTTATATTTGCATGTAGTTTTTTATTTCTGTCTGTGGTTTATCCTAACACTCAGGGCACAGACAACCCAAATCCAAGCCACCAATCTGAATATGCATCAATAATGAAAGATCAATGGGCAAAGACAACCCATAACCAAGCTATAAATGCAACCTGTAAGTATAGACCGCTTACAACACTGCACAACTTGTAGACCCAACAAGTCATCATGCATATCCACTGATAACCATATCATCATGAGACCAAACTGAAATATGAACTGAGTATACAATGACATCAAAACTTAAATCTCCAATGCCATAAACTCACAATGTTACCATAGTCAAAATATACTTATAAACTGTTCAGATCAATATATCAACAAATAAATCATGCCAAACCTGCACCAAATCTGAACCAATGTGTAGAGCTCTCCAAGAGCTTTCCGCTAACTACTTGAAGTCCAAAATCTGAGTCTGTATGCCCAAGTTATGCCCTAATCCGTGCTCAAAATAAACAACATCTGAATTTAGGGCTCTGAAAACCTAAAAAAATTTTAAAATCATAGAACCAAACCTACACCATGTTGTAGTGCTCTGAATTACCTTTCCAACGCCTATAAGTACTCTAAAATTCGACATTCTGAGAGAAAGTTATGGCCGTTTTACTAAGACAATCTTTTTACCATTTTCAGTACGATTTTTCATTTTTAATTTTTTCAATGACGAAAATTTCGACGGGATTAAATTTGACGGCCATCATGGGCTGAAACTAAAAAAACTCTTTCATTTCCTCTGAACATGGCCAAACTAGGGCATATTATATATCAAAATTTATGGAAATGTCGACTCGGATCCAATGGTGAGGTCTATTTTTACCCAGGAGGTCATTTTTACAAGCTACCCTCCAAAACCCTCATTTAAAATGAAACATCCGAAAAACTCTTTTTGTCCAACAATTTCACATGCCCAAATATTTTACCATCCCATCATAATAACAAACCCAAAAACCCTCAGATCTGCAATAATTATTCATATATCTTGCCCTTTCTTTTATCCTCTCATGCATTCCCATAGATTCAATCTAGGGTTACAATAATAAAACCATAGCTCTGATACCACTTGTAAGGAAACTTGG
The DNA here is from genome assembly GCA_028749045.1 of Cupressus sempervirens. NCBI lineage: Eukaryota > Viridiplantae > Streptophyta > Pinopsida > Cupressales > Cupressaceae > Cupressus > Cupressus sempervirens. The sequence goes on along the minus strand of CM053786.1, from coordinate 85,256,363 downwards.
CAATAAAGAATATAACCATTTCCACATAACCCATAATAGATCTTAAATAAATATAGAATTAAAATTCACATGCAAGAGAATAGACAACATACCCACAAAATGTGACACAAGATATACCCTGGGAAACCCTCATTGAGGGAAAAACCTAGCCTCCAAAAGCATCTATCACCATGTATTATTCAACAAAAATATCATTTCCATACAACCATGGAAGTCTTCATGGCCATAGCCATAACCGAGCAAACTATGTGAACAACCATGAATCCACACATCCCATGCCATGCTTTCAACCTTCACAAATGCTCCCTTGGCTAACCTGTCAAGCCTTGTCCTGCTCGACTCTTGCCTTTTGTCTTCTCCTTGTCACTCTTTCTCTTACTCTCTACAACAACTACACTTGTGGCTGCTTATATAGTAGCAAGTCCCACAAAAGCATCAAGTGGTATTACATAAACCATGTGCTACCTAACCCACTGACCCCACATTCAATATTGGGCATTTAATTCTTTTCTCCAATATTAAATAATTACATGAAATATTTTCACAATGTTACAATACAACTCATCAAGAATATTACATGGGAATCTTTACATGTTGCATGTCCATCTAGGTACAACATTACACAATAAAATAAAATAATAAAATAACAATATTATGCAATGTGTGCAACACCCATTATCTCAACACAAGTACCACTTAATCATTTGAAAAGCATCAAATTTCTATTTCAAAAATATAACTATCATCATTGTAGAGTAATCATCAATGAAAAACATTATCTACTTATCCCCCTTGTAGCTTTGCACTTCAATTAGTCCACACAAGTCAGTATGAACTATCTCTAGCATTCATTTAGAGTTATAAGTTTTACTCTTAAAACTTGACTTTGTCATTTTACCTAGCTGACATTGTTTACAAACTACATTATTAGGCTTCTTCAACTTAGGAAAACTTTTAACTTTCTTCATGTCACTAATACTAACCAAGTTATCAAAATTAATATGAAATAACCTTTTGTGACAAAGCCATACATCATCTAATTTTACAACAAGACAAGTAGCATCCTCTCTATCAGAATAGAATAAATTACATCTAGTTTGATCACCTTTTCCAATTAGTTTCCAATTTGTGTCATATATCTTAGCAATCTTATTTTTAACTTCAACCTTGCATCCCAAATTTTTCAATTGTGACACACTCAACAAATTATAGTTTAGTTCTTCAACATAGTAAGCATTGTCATATGAAATCTTTTCTATGAGTTTGATAGAACCTTTTGCTTTTATCAAATATGGTGCATCATTACCAAATCTTACACTATTTCCATCATAACAATTCAGAGTACTGAATTTACTTTTGTCTCTAGTTATGTGATGTAAGCATCCACTATCAATGATCCATCTATCATTTTTATTCATACAAGTCACAAGTGTGGTTGACTCATTTTGATCAAATTTTTCCTTCATTGCAACATACACCACTTAATCAGAATTATCTCTTGTTTCCTCTTCAGCAATGTAGAATGACTTCTTTCCTTTATCTTTGTGATCTTTGCTATCATCTTCTCTTCTAATCTTGTACTTGTCACCACCTCTATAATTCTTCTTCCGTGTACATCTTGCATCAATATGACCAACCTCATTGCAATTGAAACAAATGATGGGTAACTTACTATTGAACTCGCCTTTACCTCTATGGAATCTTTTTTCCAGTCATGCTTCTAGTTGTTCAACATCCTCCTCATCTATATCACTATCATTAGAAACATATTTTATCTTTCTCTTCTTCTTTTGATTTACCTCATTAGAATCTTTCAATAACAACTTAGCTTTGAAAGAAGATTCAAGAATCTCAAGTTTGTAATTATCAAAGTTAGATAGCTCAAAAGTAGTGAGTCTACCTACCAAACCTTCAAGGGTTAGATTATTTCCTAGAATACATCTCAGTTCTTGAATTACAAAAACTCTACTAGCATCACTAAGCAGTAATATTCTTAAGTCTTTTCTTAACACAGTTTCATCATCTATAAGACCAATAGCTCCTTTTATTACACTAGCAACTTCCTTTATTCTAGCAACATATTGAGCAATATTTTCACCTCCTTCCATTCTAATATCATCAAACTTACCTCTAAGATTCCTAGGTTTGGCTCTTTGAACATTTTTGTCTCCTCCACAGATAGTTTTTAGGGCATGCAACATTTTCTTTGCATTTTCAAGACCTTTGATATTATCAAATTTGGCATAGCTTAGGGTAGAGGCAATCTCCAACATCATCTAATTGTGTTCTTTCTTCTTCTTCATATCTTCAATAGTTAGGACTCTAGCTAGATCAACACGTTCCAAAAAAATGATAGATTGTTCATGATCTCCAAATCCTCCAAGGTGTAGCTTCACCAAACTTTTCCATACAAGAAAGTTATCTCTATTGAGCTTGGGTACTTCTCTTTTAGACATCTCAATCTTTGTACTTTGAGTACCTTAAAACTATTCCTCTTAAGAAAATGACTCTGATACCAGTTGTTGGAATACTTTAGAACAAATGGGGGGTGAATTAGTTATCCAAGGTCTAGATGTATAGATAAAACTTCTCACGACTTAGTGAACCCATAAAAAAATCATATTCATGCATGCATTCATAAGATTATGCAATTACTAAAACTTGTAATTTATTGTCAAATCAACTTGCAAAAATGTAAAGCATGAAACATAAAAGATTCATCAACATACTTGACACAATAATTTACATGGAAACCCAATTTGGAAAAAACCACTAGTAACATGCTACTCCTTTCACTCTTCTAAAGTGATGCCCTATGAAAGGCCAAACCTATTAAATGTTACAATACACACTGTTAAATATGACCTACTTAAGAGATTTCAATCACCGTATCAGAAGTGAGCCTTGTGAGAGGATTTTAGGCCATTCACTTGGAATGCCACCTAGTTAAAGGATTTACAAATGACTTTTAGGTCAACCTTAATGTAGAGGATTTACCCTAGACTGATACGATTGTTAGAGAGTAATAGTAAAGCTTTGATCTGATACAACTTACAACTTCTCTTACAAATTACAGATCTCTATTCAATCCTTAATTTTGGTTGGCCTTCGCTTTGTAGCTCTAATAACTTGTTCACCCTTCAAGCATTTATCTCCTCAATCCTTCTTGCTTAACATGCCATTGTAGACTCTTCTCTTAGGTCACTTGATGAAGCAAAACACTTCACTCCTCTTCCTTAGGCTCTCACACATGACAACTTTTCTTCATGACTAGACATTCCTATAAATAGGAAATTATGATATTTGTCTACTCATTTTCTATTGTCAAAATTTAGGGTGTGGATGGATTAGGTAGGATACAATCTATCTAACCCATATCTTATATCTCTTCTAGAAACTTCTTCTAGAATCCATTTGAATTTTCTTAAAAATAGTTTACATCAAATGTTGTGCCACCATCTCATCAACTTTATCTTTCACCTGGTTCACAAAATTTAAGAAAACAAACTTGTCAACTCAGATTCAGCAAATCTTTGATCTTTAAAATAATGCAACAGCTCGGCATTATCAACCTTCTGATAATTGGCACATACTATGTTGCTTAGCATCTATTATGAGATCACTTGGCATCAACTATAGTTTACTGATGCTTGACATAAGCTAATATTTACTTGGCATAAACTATATTGCTTGGCATCTACTAGAATTTTCTTTTACTTGATTCCAACTAATGTTCTACTCAGCTTGCACTAACCTTGCTTGGCACCTACTATCCACTTGGTCAAGCTTGGCAAATAAACTTTGTGTAACTTGTTCTTCTAAACTTTCTAAGTGTAATCAACCTTTGTAACCTTAAGTAGATTACCAATACATCATGTCATCACTGTCTTAACTGATCCCTGTACTTTGTTACATAATAATAACTCAACCTTGTACTATTGGAATAGCAGATATTTACTTAAAATTATAATGATTAGAAGAAAATCTAAATCATCCATCTATAAAATAGTAAACTTTAGACTATACATTAAAAATTGATTTATAGAACTAAAGTATTAAGTAGTCAAAGATGGCTAATCATTTCTTGGTCCATTTGTTTCGAGAATCACCATGAAACTTCATTGAAAGAGCACTCCATGCAGAGACTACAAATAATGGTGTTCCTTTCCACTTTACAATAAAGACATATCCATTGACATCCAAAGTGTAATATTATTTGGAAGTGCACTCTTGTAGTAACAATTAAGCCTGATATGTAGCTTGAAAGTTGAAGATCTTTTTGTAGAACCCTACTTGTTTAAAGAAATGTTTCCACACATCAGTTGCAACATGCCTAACATACCTCTTCTTCGCACCATAGACTATCATATTTCTTATGCTACTTTTAGTGAAATATTCTTCATGCCTCATCCTCCCAATATCACTTATGTTCATCATGCTAATATCCATGATATCAAAATATGCCATGTAATAGAAAAGTACCTTGCCGAATCTCTCTACAAAAGATTGAGAATTATGCTACACTTCTACTTCGACATTCACCATGATGCTTGGCCTCAATTTTGTCATAAAAATTAATATATTTTTAACAATGGCATGGTCATGTAGGAAACTTTTTAGACCAAATGGAGCATGAATTGCCAATGCCTCACCAGATTCAATGGTGAACAAGACCTCCTTAATCTCCTCCATTTAGGTGATCTCTACCATGTCATATGAGGATGGAATCCCCAAAGATTCAGCGAGCTCATGAAGTCTTTCTCCAGTTTTTAAAAGGTCATCATGATCCATCCCAACTACTGTAATCTTAAGAAGCTTAAGAGCAGGGAAAAAGGAGGAAATGGATCTATGTGCTAGGTACTCCATCAATACAATACATTGCAACCTAGCCCACATCCTGTAATCAATTACATGAATTTTTTGGACATTCCCCATGATGTCAATGATTGCCTATATAGATGTGAACTACATCACTCTGACAAAGGGAAGAACTCTATTACAGTAAACAAGTTGCCTACAAAACTCATTTTTGTTGAATTTGTCATTAATATCAAAGCCAAAATAGGGGACTAGTTTAGATGCATTATTCAACATTCAGAGAGTCAGGCATTTATTTTCTCATGCATGGCAAGGAAGAAATAATAGCCGAGCCTCTATGTGGCGTTCCACATCTACCAAGATAATTTTTTGCATCTAGTCACCATTTTAGTAGCCTGATCATATTTCTCATTACTTAACATACATCTAGACTTGAGTAGAAGTTTAATCAATTTTCCTTAAAAGAAACACATTCAATGAGAAAGTGGTTCTTATATAAGGAAAATATAGTCTATGGACCATCATTGAACACAAAAGATTACATATCCATTCATGTATCTTTTTTTCCATAACATGGCATCCATCGAGCGCAAGATTTGAATTTTTAAATGGAGGAAGACTTAATAGATGAGGATTTGATGGAAGTTAATAGACAAAGATTTGATATATAATTTCTTTTTTTTAGTTGAGTTTGAAATAATTCTCCCACTCAAAAAAATAGAATTATATTGATTTCATAATTTGTAAAGATCATCTTAGTCAAATTTATCTCTCGATTGGTGTTTAGGGTTTTTTTGCTGTACAAGGGTTTCTTGCTTCATGTGAACTTGTAGTTTTCTTGTGTATGGCTCTTCACCTAAGCTTTCCTTCTATAGTCTCCACTTGTCACATCATGTTTACTATGGGAGCTTTTAGGCTAGGATTTAATGGCCCCAGCAAGCAGTGAACCAGTTATTTCTAGTGTTCACACTACTATTTTGGATTACCATGGTGCCACCACAAAACAAATGGCCTTGCAAGTTTGTCCCAAAGTTTGTTCACAAGGAAATCTTGATATTATCCTTCCATTACAAGAATTTGATGTTGCATGTGACTAGTTAGAACAACATACTTTGATAGGATATTTTGTGGGTAGGACTCCTCCTAAAGCTATGCTTTAAGAATGGGTTAGCAAGTGTTAGACTCCTCATGGAGTCTGCCTTGACACTGTGCAAAACCTTACCAAAGGTTTTTATTTTATTTTGCTTCACCAACTCATTGTAGGAAAATATGGTCTGTAATAATGGACCTTGGTCTGTGCGGCTGTCCCTACTTATTTTTCAAAAATTTTCATGAGACTTCACAATCTCTGATGATAAAAAGTTTAGGGTTCCTATGTGGCTCGAGTTCCCAGGTCTATCCTTTCCATGCTGGCCTTTCATTAAGTCCATTGGAAGGGCAAGGCTACCTTGAATCCCTTGCCCCCTAAATAGTCCTATATAGCAGTCATTGTGACTCCTTCTCTCCCTATAGGAGTGTCAATTCCTGCCAGCATAGGGATGCAAGTGATCTCCACAACACCTATTTTGGGGGTTTCATAGGTTTCATACCCTACTAGTACACATGGGATTAAGGTGGCTGCCAAGGCTTCTGCCTCAGCTATGGTTCATACCCCTCTTGCTACTTCTTCCATAGTACCACAAGTGACGTGACATTCTCATAGTCCTCCTGGATGTGTGGAGATACCAAAGGCAAAATGACAAGCTCTAAGTTTAGAAGATTTTCCTTTTGACTTCCACTAGGTTTCTACCTTCTTGCAGAATAGCTACTCCTCTATTGAGGATGAGGATGATATGGAAGAATTTTCATGAATTTTTTGTCACAGAATATTAGAGGTCTCACAGACCTTGCCAAAAAGTACTATGTCTGGGATACCCGTCATAGGTTTAGTAACTTTGATTTTCTTTGTCTGCAAGAAGTTAAGATTTCTAGTTTCATGCTCTCTTTTGCATGTCACATCATATGATAGGATGGAGTTATCTTTACTTCTTAGCACAAAGCTGGTCGAGGTGGTGTAGTTACTCTCTTGTCACCTTGAGTTACTCTCTTGTCACCTTTTCTTCGTTCTACTATTATTTCACATATTTATGACCCCACACATAGAATTATTTGGCTTTTTCTTTCCATTAACAATCATTCTTTTAGAGTCATTAATATTTATACTTCCAATGATGCTATGGAAAGATCCTAGATGTGGGGCCAGCTAGATGGAAACTTGCCTCCAACAACTTGGGTTATATGTGGTGACTTCAATATGGTTGAGGTGGTCTCTTACAAAGATGGCATTCTACCCTTTCACTGGATAGCTAGGGAAAGAGAAGCTTGGTACTACATGCACAATAAATTGGGCCTTTTTGATCCCAATATTAACCATCACCAGGATAGTGGGGTTTGGCACACTTGGTCCAACTTTCGAGCTGGCTCTAACTACATATTAAAGTGTCTCGATCTTGCTATGAGTACTGCACAATCTTTTTTCTCTTTTTTTGGGGATCGAGATTTACTTGTGATTCCATTGCTATATGTGATATCATTTGACCACTATCCCATTTATTTTGTTGTTTCATGGTAAACAACTATCCTGAATGTTTCCAAGTCTTAGTTCTTTCTCAACGTATCTGTGCTTATGCATACTTCCACCATCACACATATCCTGCGTGTGTACAATTTGGAGCCACATTCACATTCTCAGAATGGATGGATTCAATGGTTGAATAATGCCATTTCTAGAACTATTCATTTTCTGTGCATTTATGGGTGCTAATTAGTAGTTTTTAGAAAATGATCATATGATACCAACACTCTTTCACTCAAAAAAGCCTCTAAGGCTCTCACCCTTAATCCATTTGATGTGGATTAGAAAATTTGGCTGGCCAAATTTCACCATGACAAACAAGTTGTTGATGACTATGCTGCTTGAGGAGGCCAAATCAAAGCCTATCTCTACTGGCTAGAGGTTGGCAATAAAGCTTTGAAGGAATTCTTTTAGGCTCTTCATGTCCATCATACCAATGTTGGGATTAAAAAGATCAAACAAGGAATAGTTGTTCTTTCTAGTCTCCCTGGCATCCTGCAAGCATTTATTCATCTCTATGAGAACATTTTTGCTTTACAGGGAAATTTGGTTGCTTAAGAGGAAGCTCTCAGAAAGTGTATTTCTGTTACTCCAAAATGCCTATTAGTTGAGTAACATTCTTTCTATGAGCAAGTTCTTTCCCTCTAAGATGTTAATGAGGTAGTCTAGTCCATGGCTAATGACAAATCCCTTGGGTGTGATGGGTTTCCCTATGAATTTTACAAACATCTCTAGGAGCATATAGGTCCTGATCTGCATAAAGTTTATCTTAAAGCCTATCATTCTAAAAGCTTAGGAGCCATTATAAAAAAAGGAAATATCAATTTCATACCTAAACCTAGTGATCCAAAGGATATTTGCAATTGGAGGCCCATTACCCTTCTAAATGTGTCTTATAATATTATTGCCAAGGCACTCTCTTTCAAAATTTGGCACATGTTGCCTTTAATTGTGCACCTCAAGAAAACTGGCTTTATTAAGTCCAGATACATTCTTGACAACATTATTGCTATCTAGAAATACATGGAATGGGCTCATAGGCCCAACTAGAAGTCCATCTTTCAAAAGATTGATTTTGCTAAAGCTTATGATTGCATTGAATGGCCCTTTATTTTGGCTATGCTCCAAGCTTTGGGTTTTGGTTCCAATTTTTTACAGTCCATGGATATTCTCTTTGGTGATGCTAATTCTTGCACTACCATCAATAATTCATGATTTGAGGCTTTTGGCATTTTTTTTCTTAATCAAGCAAGGTTGCCCTTCAGCTCTAGTGCTTTATGTCCTTGCTGCTGAAGGTTTTGGCTATTTGCTAGCTCATTCTATGTCTTCTGGACTAGTTTGTGGCATTTCGTTTCCTGAATCATCTTCATAGTTAGTCAATGGCTAGTTTCAAGATGATTCCTTTCTCACTCTTCTAGAGGATGAAGAAAACATCAACAATGCTTTAAGTTGCTTGGACACCTTTCTTCAAGCCTCTAGATCTACCATTCAATGGCATAAAATGTTATGCTTCTGCTAGTCATTCTTGCCAACTCCACCTTCGCTCAGCTAGTTTGAATGGAAATGGGTTATGCATGGGGAGATTTTCTACTTTCTTGGTATTCCTCTTGTCTTCCAGGCTTCACCTATTGATCTTTGGAATGCTATTTTTGGTAGGATCACCAAGAAGCTTGATTATTGGATTACAAAACTGCTCTCCCTTGCTAGCAAATTCTAGATTTTCTTGAAGGTTCTTGTGGCTACTCATGTTTATTATTCTTCTTGTTGGGCTCCCTCCAAAGCTTCTTATTAGAAATTGGAAAGATTGCTTAAGGAGTTTCTTTGGGCTTCTAGTTTGGATCATCATGGGTTTCATAGAGTTGCCTAGGATTTTTGTTGTCTCCCAAAAGAATCTAGTGGTCTTGGCCCACTTTCCACTTAGAAACAAGGTCTTGCACTTTGTGCTAAATGGATTATTCATGCTATCACTAGAGATGAGGCCTAGAGGATATTGATTCGACATTGCATATATTTCGGCTTTCTTATTAATAGGCTTTCTCAGAAGGGGAATGGTTTCCAAACCCTTCTCATCATGCATGAGCTAGTCATATTATAAGGCTTGTTTGTCATCAAGAGCATATAGAAAGCCTAGGAAGCTATCAAGCCTTGGCTTCGATGGGCTAGGGATGAGTTCCATAATGGCCTCTCCTTAAATTAGCAGAACATTTGGTGGTCTCCCGTATTTTCCATACAGGGTGCTCCCCTTGCCAAGACTCAAGGCGCTAGTGCTGTGCATTTTTTTAGATGGGACATTAGAACTCCCAACCACCTCTTCTCAAGGGTTTCCATGAGTTTTAGGTCCTAGGAAGATATGCAAGTATAGTACCACCTTATCCATTTAGATCGATAGAATTTTGACCTATTGCTCTCTTCAATTCTAGTTCACTTAATTCACAAAGTGGGTATACAATCTATTTTTCCTTAGAGGCATGATTTGAAGTGGTATCCTACCACTCCATTTTCTAATTATAAGCCAAGTCTGGGATATCGATGGGATATCGATGGCTATCACCCCATCTTTTGATGGTGGACATTCTCAACCAGAGATGGAATTTGCAATCATCTCTTTTTTAATGGAGAAAACACTTTGATACCATTTGGAGTTCTATAACCAAACCCAAGATTGCTCATTTTTCTTGGTGCCTTTCCTTCCAAAGTCTTCCACTAGGGTCTCGACTCAAACATATTGGGGTTCCAGATCCTAGATGCCCTTTTTGTGGACAACCAGAGTCTTTCTTGCATATCTTCTAGTTTTTTAGGCATGCCCAAAATTATTGGCATTGGATTCATGATTTTTTCAAGCCATTTAGGTCTGAACCTTTTTCTTGCCACATGATTTTGCTAGGTGATTCTCCCAGAATCCCTAAGAAATTCACCCAAATTTGGTGTACTTTTACTATGGAAATTTTGTTTACTTTGTGGAAAATCACGAGTGATGTTCTTTTCACCCCTATATTTTTGGATATTAATATTGCAATGTACACTAAGGCATGCATTTGTAATAATGCAATTATGTAGATTCAGGTGCAAGCTAACAAAGGTTCCCTTGAGTTAGCTCACCTACAGGAGCTGCTAAAACACTAGGGCAATGCCCACTGCACTATTGCCAGAGTTCCTCCTAATGCCTTGGTAGAGACCTCGATGCCTCATGGTCGTAATTTGTGGTGTCATTCCTCAGGTCAGCACTCACACACCTCACACTCCCAGGCTTCCTGTGATGGTTCTCCTAGTAGAGGTGATGGTGGATGGAGGTGCCACTCAGCTTCCTCAGCTCATGGTGGTTCTGGTTGGTCCTTGGCTCCTCTTTTTGGTGCTCATCTAACATTTTCTAGGAAATGACCTCACCTAGATCTACCAATTTCTCCTTCGTGGCTAGAGGTCAAAGATGTAGAGGCTGCCACTGATCCTCTTGTTGTTGCTACTGAAGATGGTTGGATTGTTCCTAGCCCACCTCCCCAATTCCAAAGATGGTTGGGGCTTCCATGACAAAGATGAACTAGCACCCTCAGCTAGCACTACTTTGGCCACTTGAGGTTGCCTTTTATATGTTTTTTTTTTGATGAATAGTGTATAATTCCAACTACGACCACATTTTTTTGCTCTAGCTACGACCATGTGAACTCTTTCATGGGGTGATCTTGTATCATCCAACCCTTTTTTGTGAATTGTATTCTTAGTATATTTTTATTAATAGAAAAGGACTATTCATAAATAAATAAATTGTAAATGACATTAGAATACAATTCAAACACACTAACAAAATGATTGGACACATAGAGAGGGCAACTACTATCCAAAAAGTTATTTTGGTCCCTATTGGGATGTGTGTTGTATGTTAGATTTGACCATATCTCATTAGGTCTTTCATTGAGTGCACACTTATTATGACTAGCAGTTGCACTTTTATGTACGTACAACAATTATTCGATAGGAATAATTTGTTTGGTACAAAATTCACTTACAATAATATTGTCTTCCAAATAACGTGAATGAAATAATTTTAGTCATTTCACATGAAGATTTGAAAATTAAGACACATATGTCATACAATTCTATAGTATCATAAAACATAATAAGCTATGGTAATGAATTATGATAAGAATATTATACTATTATTAAATTAGTAAAATGTTTCCATCATTTTAATTAAATTTATAGTAATAAGTACATTTTATATTATAGAAAAAATGAATAATAATACCTATAATGTTTTTACTAATAATTTTTAGAATTTTTTTATTAATGGGTGAATGTAGAAAGTTAGGTCACAATTCCATAGAAGTTAATCCCACAGAATGAGACCTCTTTAGAAATGAGTACCCGATTCATTAGAATCAGGTACCCATTATGGTTTGGGTACCCGATCCATATTAAGAATTGAAGCAATGTGAATATGGATTGGGTACCCTAACCCTGATTTTAAAATTGAGTGCCCAATTTTAAACAAATCAGGGGCCTAATTTAAAAAAAACATATAACCCATTTTTTTGTGGGTTTTTATTCATTTTCATCCTCATTGTGAATGGGAGCCCATTTTTTGATTTGTACTAACCCCCAAGTGTTGTTTTTTCTCTCTACCAAGTAATATATTTTCTTTTTCTATTATTATATTTCATTGTTTTTAGTTTTTCATTTTATAATTCTGTCAATATTTTTATTTTATTTTTTCACATTTAATAGTTTTGAATACATAAAATTCTACATTTCCATTGTGAACAGTTTTATATTTAGATTATTGTATCTATTCATTTGAATTATTGTTTAGTAGATGTTCATTTAAAAATTATTATTTTAGATGTTTCGATGTTTTTAATAAAAGATAAAGTGATGAATGATTAGATAGATGTTTAGATTATTTAAACATGTAATTATATTGATATTTTAGATTTATTTCTACTAAATAGTAATCAATTGTAAATTAGTTTTTTGTACATATTAAATACATGTTTATGAAATTTATTTTTCTAACTCTAATATATTAACTTATTACCCTATTTGTATCCCTAATTCAACTATATAATCCAAATCTTAAGTAACTATAATCCCTAGAATATAACTATAATCCTAATTTGAATGCTCACCATGTAATCCAATTTTAACTAGAGCCATAATAACATTGACCTTAATTTATGTACATCCTAAATGAACCCTACATAATGCACATAATTTGAAACCCTTACTTCAATCCTACATTCAACTCTAAGCCTTAAATGCCTAGCACTAGACAATAAGTTAAGTTTCAAACCTTATATTCCTAACCCTACCATATAGATACTAAATTTTAAACATAAATGTAAACCATGATGTTAGTGACCCCATATTCATAGACTAACACTAAACCTAACCAGGTTTAATGAAGTCATAACCTAAAATATTATTTCTAAAACTTAACCATGTAACCCTAACCTTCTAGTTTAAGGTGATCTACGTATGTTTGAATTGAATGTAAGTTTAATATTTTATGTAGATGTATTAAATTTTTTAAAATTGGTAATTGTTGTAGTCTCTCTATTATTAACATATGTTCACATGTATGAATTAATAGTTCGTTATATGAAAAAATCAAGTTATAATTTATTTTAAATTTTAAATAATCAATAATCAATCTTTATGTATTAAAATGAATTCTAAATTCAATATATAAAATAATACATAATTTATGTAATTTATCTATATATAAACTGATCTAGAGCTATGTACATATATATATGAATGTAATTGTAATCCTAAGCCAAACTCTAATCCTAACATTAACTAAAACCCTAATCCTAAACAATCATAACCAGAACCTTAACACAAATTTAGCACTAATTATGACATAAACCTAGACAAGATCTTAAATTCTATTTGTGATTTTCAATAAGTCATGTTTCCCTTCCAAATCAAATGTAAAATTAAATATAAATTTGATATTTATATTTGAAAAAAAGAAGTGATATTGCAAAAAATATAATTTGAAAATAATTAATTAAAATTCAATTTTAAATCTAATTTTGATATAAATATCTATAATTTTTTTTTAAAAAATTAAAACCTTTATCATAAATAGAAATTAATTAATATTTAAAATTCAATATATTTGATATAAATATTAATTAATAAAAAATAAATTCAATACAATTGAAATCATAAAATATTGATTCATGAATGTAACTCTAATCCTAAACCCAACTCTAAAATGTTGATTTATGAATGTAAAATTTAACTCTAACCCTAGATTCATGAATGTAACTCTAATTCTAAGCCCAACTCTAATCCTAACATTAATTAAAGCCCTAATCCTAAACAATCATAACCAAATCCTTAACACAACCTTGCTAGAATCTAAAAAGATTTATAACCCATGAAACTAGTGCAAAGAATAGACATCTAAAATATGAATGCAAATTATACAAAATCAAAATGGCAACATAGAGTTACTCTGCAAGTGAGTAATGCAAATTCTAGAAGCAAAATAGCATTAAGAGGATGCAAAAGAATGAGATAACAAATACAAGCTAAGTAGCATGCTTATATAGACTAGGAAGAGAGAGGAAGTGGAAACACAAACCAATGAGGAGAAACCATCTATCAGACTAAAGATAGCAAACTATCTTCCCAAGATAGCTAATGGATGCTCACATGCAGGAATGTAACGCTTAACAACCACTCACCTAATAAGACATGCTTTATTAACCTAAGTGAGATTAGTAAAAAATGTAGGAAAAACCTAGCAATATAGGGAAAAGTAAATACCCCACTAGGAAAAATAAAAAAATTACACTAACACCCCCATAAGAGAAGCTTAGGTGGATGTAGAAATGGGTCCCAAAAAGTTAGGTTTAATGAGGTAGCCATGTGCATAAAATTACCCCACAAAAAAGAGAAAAGTGACCCCCCAAAAAAGATTCAGGACTCCGAGTTCGAGGAAGAAGCCCCCCCAAAAGATGAAGCATCTTACACCCTCAAAAAAGCTTGCAAATGAAGGAACTTGCTCTCAATGAAGGGTTTCGTGAGGATATTAGTAACCTGCTTGGAAGTTGGAAAATATTGAAGGTTGATGATGTGACCATGGATGAGCTCTCAGATGTACTGCATGTATTTCTCTGTGTTTGGTCCACTGATGATGGACCAGATTCCATGAGATCTGAATGGCACTCTTGTTGTCACAAAATATGACTGATGGCCATCTAATCTAGATACTAAAATCAATGAGAAGATGTTGAAGCCAAATGGCTTGAGTGACAGCATTCATAGCCCCCTAATACTTTGCCTCAATAGAAGATAGAGCAATAGAAAAAAAAAATTCTTGACCAACAAATAGGACCTAGACCAAGTGAGAAGTGATAATATAATGTAGACTTGTGATCTAGAGAATCACTTGCCCAATTTGAATCTATCTAGACCACAAAATCAAGCTCAGTACCTACTGTGTAGTGAATCCCATGTCAAAACCTTGAATGTAGTGAAGGATCCACTTGGTTGCTTTCTAATGTAGCTCATGAGTCTCCTGCATGAATCAAGAGACCATGCCTAGAGTATATGAGATGTTGGGTCTTGTATGAGTTAGATAAATGAGACTCCCAACAAGTTTTCAGTATAATGTGCCATCAATAAGTGGAGAAGAAAACTGAGCCTCAAGTTTTACTCCAGAAGGGAAGGGAGTTAGAGCAGGCTTACACTCAACTATATGAAACCTCAAGAGTAAATTTAGACCATACTTGGACTATGTGATGGTGATCCTAGAAGGAGACTAAAAGATCCCAATCCCAAGAAAGTAATGCAACAAGCCCAATTTAGTCATCAAAAAATTGTCATGAAGGGAAACTTTGACAGCCTTAATGGTGGGTGAAGAACTTCTTGTGATCAGCAAATCATCAACATACAAAACCAAAAATAGGAGTGAACCACCCTATTGTGGAATATAGAAATTAGGATCAAAATGGACCGAGTGAACCCAATTGATAGAAGGAAGGTGTCCATTTTGGCATACTAGGCCTGAGGAGATTATTTGAGGCCATAGAGAGACTTTTGAAGATGGCATACGATTGAAGAATCCTGAAGGAATTCTTATGGCTCCTCCATGTAGATCTCCTCATGAAGATCACCATGAAGAAAAGAACTACTCATGTTCATATGATGTACTTCCCAATGATTAGCTAAAACAATGGAAAGAACAAGTTGAATGGAATTCATTTAGGCAACTAGCACAAAAGTCTTAGAGTAGTCAATCCTAGGAACCTAGAAGAATTCTTTGGTCACCAAGCAAGGCTTATTCTTGTCAACTGACCCATCTACTATAAATTTTTTTTAATAGGTCCACTTACATCAAATAGGTTTTCTTCCCTCAAGAAGACGGACAAGATCCCAAGTGTGGTTCCTCATCAAGGAACTGTCCTACATAGCTATATCCCACTCAAGAATACCAAAAGCCTCATGAAATGGCTATAGATCTAAGGCAGTAGAAATGAAGACATGTGGAGTAGATAAGGCATTGGAATCATAGATTTATTCCTTACCATAATTTTTTGAAGGCCTTCCCAATGAAAATTTTCCATGAAATGAAAACCAAATAGATTTCTAATAGTACAAATTTTGAAAATGTAAATTTTATAGTGATATGATTAGTTTTTTTTTTGAATTATTAATTAATTAAAAGTGTCACCTTGATATAATACCATCAAATATTCTTGGCAATCTTGCATATTTCTTCTTTGTTTGTTCTCAAGTAGTGGTCATTGATTGTAGTAATTGTTAGTTGTACCCACCAATCATTAGACTTTATGAAGAGTTGTTTGATTCTTACATGTGGTTATTTGTGATTCTATATGGTGGTTCTCAAAACATGTGAAGAACTATATCTATAATAGCAATTTCTTATGCATTTGTGATCCTACCAATTCATCCTATGTTTGGGATTTAACCTATGAGTTTAACCATCTAATGGTGACAGATTTACTTTACTCAACATCCTCTTGAGATCATCATTAAAATATATCCTATTTCTACCTCCCGAATATCTCATTCTCAGATCTACATAATCTTTGTAGTATATATCTTCTTCAAAATTTGCATTCTTCCAGTCTTCTCTTAGCTATTCTTGTATTTCTTCAAAGGTCAGTTGCTTCTATTTGGGTGGTGTCTTCGTCTGCAAGGAAAAAGATGGCATGGAATTTTGAGAGCATGTTGGGTGAGGGTTTTCTTTATTTGACACTAATTTTGTGCTCTAACCATTTTTCTCTCTAGATATTTTATTGTCTGCTAACTTCTTGAGAGTCTCTTCCATGAGTTACTATGTATCATTGATTTGTGCCTGATTCCTTAAAAATTATCTCAGTAGGGCCACAAGTTTGATAGCTATGGGTTCTTTTTTAGCAACAATTATATCAATGGAATGGGTTGTTCTTGACTTCTAGCTATAAACTCTCATTCACTGTCCATGGGATGGCAAGATTGAAGCTCTGATACCATTGTGATGTTACTGTCTAGGTATTTCTATCTAGATGATTGACTCAAGGGGTGGTCATATGGCTTGATAGTCATCCACACAACAATTGGGATTATGTATGGTAGACTGGGAAAAGCACTGGAAGTAACTGTATGTTAAATATGGAGGTGATGTATAGTCAGGTTGAGGCTATATGACAAAGAAAGGGAAGTCAATGTGTTAGCCATATAGAAGGGTCATATGGTATGGCAACAAGGTAAAGGAAAAAAAAAAGTGGGGTCATATGGTAGATATAAATGCCATACAATAGATCTAGAAAGGTTGTATGGTAGATATATGAGGGTCATATGGTAAGCTGTGAAGGTCATATGTTGAGCTTGCTAATAGTACGATGAACTTGGTCGTTATACGCTTGGTAGAGTTGTAGTAGGAAAATTGCAATGGAGGTTTCTAGTCATAGGGGGGTATGGATGGAAGATAGTTAGATACCATAAACTATTCATCTCAAATTTATCAGCCAAAACAAGAATGGAGATTTGAACACGAATAACCTTCAATTAATATTTGCCAAGAGATAGTGCTCCTGATTTTCTAGATCTAATAAAAGTATTATAGGTGACCGAATAAGGTAAGGGTTGAATTGCACTAAAATCAAACAAACCAAGTAGGGAAGGTCTTTCACTTTCAAAATGTTGAACAATAGAGAATCTCAATAGGAATTTGTAGAATAAATAAATAGTATAAATTGCATACATATGACTACCTAAAAGTCATGCTAAAATACCCATTAGGAATACTTTTTGAGGGTGTACAAAGATAGCCGATGGCTACACTTACCTTCGAAAACAAAACTAAAATAGGTTGAAGATATTTTAAAACAATCGGTCCAATAACAAAGACTTGATTAATAAACTATTTTATGATGAGGGATATTATAGAATGAAGGTCAAAGATAGTTCTTTGTTGTTGGCTACAAAAATGTTAACCAATGAAGAAGAAACCAAGAATGTGAAAGAAGGAAAACCTAGTGAAGGTAGCTCACCTTAGTGAGAAGTTCACAATTTTTTCTTTGTTTTTCTTTCTTCTTTCCTTGTTATTGTGTTGATTTGTTAACATGTTAATCTTATGTTTTAAAAAAAAAAAAAAAAATTTGTATATTATTTATTTTTACTTTATTAATTTATTTTGAGATTCTTTCACAATTTATTATTTTTTAATTTATTTTATGTTAGATTTTATATATTTATTTTTTAGCTCATTATTTTTCTCTTTAGCTCTCTACTCAATGCCTTTCTCCTTTCCTTTCATCATAGTGTCTCCTTACTCCTTACATTTTAAATCAAATTATCCATTTAGGAAAAAATCAAGATTTGAACTCTTCCATTCAAACAATCTTTACAGTTCAAAATTTTGAATTTGAGCACTCAATCATATTGATGCATTTAAAGTAAATGAGATAATTCATTAAGGAATTTAGTTTTGTATAGATTATAAACATAATGAAACAATCCCTAAAATCAAAAAGATAATACAAATTAAGTCATTACAAAATCTATTATCTCAACTTGTTCTATAATAACTAAGTGAACATTGATATAGAAAATTAAATAAATATTGATAAGATAAGAACATAGTTTCATATAACGCGACAAAGAGATCAAATTTTGTATGAGATTTCCTATAATATGATATCAAAAATAATTATATAATAAGCTAGTTATTATAAATTTTTGAAAATATGTTTCATTTACTAAAAATATGAGAAACAATTCATATTTTAAAAATATAAATATTAAAATTTGTATTAAGTTATTAAGCCAATCAAATATTCAATATAAACATAGTTTATAAAAAAAATCATACATTTTATGTGTTAATTCTATTTTAAAAAAAGATTTTCAACTGTATAATCATATTTTCAAATCCTTAAAAAAATTGTTAAGTATCTTTCATTGTTATATATATAATGGACCTAGATTATTTATTATGTTATTGTTATTATTATACATTATATCTAATATTATATTGCTAATTAATATCAATATAATATTTTTTTGACCTTTGATCTAGTGGTGGAATTGTGTTACCTTGATATTTTATCGAAAAATTTAAAAGAAGGTTAATTCAGGAATGAGAGGAAATTAAAATGTGTAAACCTTCTCTCTATACAAACTAAAACCTTGTCGCTCTACCAACTTTTCTCTCTCCCCATACAAAAATTTACTCTCTCCATCAACTCCAACTATTCTCTCTTTAAACTTTAATTCTTGGAAAGTTAAAGTTAAAGCCTCGGTCTTCTTTCCACTCATAAACAAGGCCTTGCGCTTTGTGCCAAGTGGATCATTCGAGCTATTACAAGAGATGAAGCTTGGAAGATTCTGGTTCACCATTGGATTTCTTCTGGCTTCCCTGTCAACAGACTTGCATGGAAGGGGATTGGTTTTCAAACCCTTCTCATTATGCGTGATCCTATTGTCATACAGGGCTCATTTGTTATCAAGAGCATCTGGAAAGCTTGGGAGGCTATCAAGCCTTGGCTTCATTGGGTTGGGGATGACTTTCGTAACGGTCTCTCCTTGACTCAATAGAATATTTGGTGGTCTCTCCTATTTAACATTTGGGGTAGCCCTCTTGCTAAGACCCAAGGAGCCAGTGCTCTTCATTTTTTCAAACGTGGCATCAAAAATGTCAAAGATCTCTTTTCTAGAGTCACTATGAGTTTCAGGACCTGGGAAGAAATGCAGGTTTAGTACCACCTTGTCTGTATAGATCGGTAGACTTTTGACCTTTTACTTTCCACCATCCTTGTGCATTTGGTGCGCAAGGTTGGAATTCAGTCTGGTCGTCCTTGGTGGCATGATTGGAAGTGGTTTCTTCACACTCCTTTTTCCAACTACAAGCCCAATAAGGGATACTAATGGCTTTCACCCCATCTTTTGATGGTAGACATGCTCAACAAGAGATGGCATTTGCAATCTTCACTTTCTTAATGGAAAAAATGCTTCGATACCATCTGGTGCACTATTACTGAACCCAAGATTGCCCACTTTTCTTGGTGCCTTGCCTTCCAAGGTCTTCACCTGGGGTCTCAGCTCAAGCACATAGGGGTTCTTGATCCAAGATGCCCCTTTTGTGGTCATCCTAAGTCCTTTCTACATATTTTCTAGTTTTGTGAACGTGCGTAGAATTACTGGCACAAGATTCATGATTTTTTCAAGCCCTTTAGGCTTAAACCATTTTCATGGCATATGATCTTGTTGGGTGATTCCCCTAGAATTCCCAGAAAGTACTCCCAAATCTAGCATACATTCAAGATGGAAATTTTTTTTACTCTGTGGAAAGATAGAAATGTTGTTTTATTCACACACAAATTTTTGGATGTTAACATTGCAATGTACACTAAAGCTTGTATTTGTAACAATGTTATTATGCAGATAGAGGTGCAAGCTAACAAAGTTTCCCTAGAATTTTCTCACCTATAGGAGCTGCTCAACGACTGGGGCAATGCCCCTTGCACTGTGGCTCGAGTACCTCTAGATGCCTTGGCAGACACTTCGACACCTCGTGGCTGCTGGCAGCAGTGCCACTCCTCAGGCCGCTACTCACACACTCTGCACTCGTAGGCCTCCCACCATCACTCTCCCAGTGGTGGGGCTGGTAGTTGGAGGCACCGCTTTGCCTCCCCACCTCATGGTGGCTCTATTTTGTCCTTGCCTCCTCCTCCTAGTGCTCATTGAGATAATGCTAGCAAGTGGCCCTACCTGGCTCTGGCAATTTATCCCTCGTGGCCTGAGGTTAAAGATGCAGAGGCTGCCACTAATCCCCCTACTACTGTTGCTCCTGATGATGGCTAGTCTGTGCCCAGCCCGCCCCCCAATCCCAAAAATGATTAGGGTTTTAATGACAAAGATGATCCTCCCCCCTCGGCTGCTACTACTCTAGCAGCCTGAGGTTGCTATATATGTTTTATTATTATGAATAGTTTCTTTTTTCGGCTGGTGCCGTGTGTTTAGTTTTGACTTACGCCACTTGAACTCTCTTGCAGGGTGATCTTGTACCCCTTGGCTTCTTTTTTTTGAATTTTATTCTAAGTATATTTTTTAATAGAACAAGACTATTCATCAAAATTCAGGAAGTTGAGAGCCATCAACAACCAAAGAAAATAAAAAGAGTTAGGAAGTTAGATTTTGCAAATTGAAATTAATGCTTTATCTTTTTATCTGAACCTTTTCATTCTCTCTACCCAAACCTTAAATTTTTTTACCTAACCGTAACCTATACCTTGTAAAGTGAGGTGTTGAATATTCATCAAAATAGAAGACATTGCCGATGAAGATATAACCATGATTGTAGAAGTTCGAACTAAGAATGGAGTTTTCATTTGAGATATATGTCCATGGTTCATAATGACAATGCCAAGGCTCGAGGCATATGCTGTTGATAATGTCTGATATGTACTTACAAAAGCCTAAGCATGGAATCACATGGATAATGCAGTGGGATTAGTGAAGCGCAAATTTTTTTGGCAGAATACCTTAGAGAGGCATGGCTCCTCAGCCTTCCCAAGCCAGACAAGTCACATGAACTATTTGATCGAATTCTTCAATTGCCCAATAGAAAGTCATGGATAATGCATGGAATCCATTTGGCATGATACTGCTAGGAATGTGTGTATAGTTGAAACAAAGAGATGAACATTGAACTATTCTTCAATTTACCTTACTCATGCTTTGAATTGATAGTGAATGGGCTTAAGTTAGTAACCTAATGGTTTGGTGAAATGATTGGATGAGAACCTAAAGTGTTCAGTTACTAAATGCACAAATGGATATCATTATGCATGATATATTTGACAAAATTACAAATGAGAGTCAATGAACTTCAAAATAGAGCCACCCAAGTTGGAGAGCACATGACCCACTAGGCATAATGGTAGATGCAAGGAAAATGATTCATCAATTGAGGACATAGCAATTTCTCCTATAAAAAAGAAGATGATGCCTCTCCATTTATGGTGGGAGTATGAAAGAAGATAGACAATGCACCTAAATTGTATGAAAAATTGATTGAAAAGCCCATGACTCCAAGGAGGAAGGAGGACTATCTGAAGATCTTGTGACATCAAAGATAATGACATTAAGGAAGTCAATCAAGTAGCCCATCTCATGGTTGATAGCATCAAAGTGTTAATGGTTGGACAAAGCATCCAATTTCGAGCAGTCAGTGTGATGAAATGGATGTTCCTGCAAAAACATCATTTGAAGTGCATCAATATACATGCCATATCATGGTACAAATATCTTCATGAATCAAAGTCTCTACCCACACATCATTTCAAGTGCATCAATATACACACCATTTCATGGTTCAAATATCTTCATGAATCAAAATCTCTACCCACTGGACCTACTCTCAGTTCACAACCACAAAATCTATATTTTAAAAACCTATACAAGGAAGTTCAATCATGTCATTGCTATGACAGGAAAGATTAGGAAATGGAACTAATAGTTTAAAAATACAAATTCAAGAGAGCATTGAATTCATACCTGATATCACAAGGAGGAGTTTTGTGAGCAATACAATGAAATACAAATTCCAAGGCTAAGAACCTCCTCCAATATTACCAAGCATGCTTCTTAAGATATTAGATACAAAAATGGGACACATTGATATTGCATTTTTTGGCAAGTGATGAGTAGAGAGGATAGATTTCCTTTGGTACAATGAACATTGGATGGTGGGCTAGCTCATGCAGTAGGAAAACTACTCATAGTTTGGTGTACTAAACTAGTTTTGGAATGTATCAAGGCATATGATCAAAATTCTAGAGATATTAAGACCTTAGGAGGTAATGTCATGGTGAGGTTGGATACTGTATCTATCTCCATTTCATTCAAATTGCTAGTGAAGAAAGAATTCACATAAATCTCTAGAGAAGGTGCTCAAGGGTATTTCAATCATAATAAAAATATGTGTTTGAAGATTATTACTAAAAGTTAGTTGGATAAACCTAGGAGATGATAGTCATAGTTGCCAAGCTCTCTATGTAGAATAATCTAAATGAAGACATTTCACATTTGATCATTCTTCCTAGTAGAATAGTGGGGAATGGGATAGCTAAGGAATTTGAGGACTCAGTGTTCTTGAACATCAATACCATTTCCAGTGGAAAATAAATTTTTGATTGATGTACATGCAATTTCTTGTATGAAGTCATGCAATGGTCTCAATCCTTATGGGGACTATAATTTGGCTATGAAAATCTATAATTGAAACAAAGCAATCTGGACTTTCATAGGGTGAATGATGCTTTTTCTATGCTCACAACTAGGGAACTACAGGGGGACATAGGACTCCAAATTTCTCCTAAACCAGCAGGTCTCATCATCACTTAAGGGAACTTCTTAATACAATATCCCCATTTCACCCTCATTTTCCTTGGGGGTTTTCAAGATTTCTATCCTATGTTGCCTCACTTTGTAGATGACAATTTGCTACTTTCATCAATTTGTAGGCAGATTGGTCAAGTGAACAAGAAGTGTAGAAACAAAAGATCCATTCCTTTTCCAATTGGGATCAGACACTATAGTTGTCTTTCTTCCTTAGATTCCCAATATATTGAAAGATCTATGGTGAGGATAACTCTATACTCATTTCAAAGTTATTTCTCACTTGATGGTAGTGGGTACATTAAAAAAATCCTGACACTTAACCTAGCTATCTTCATTTTCCTACAATAGAAGACTACTGGGAAGACTATGAGAATCAATTTTAGGTGAGAAAAAGGGATTGGATGAGATTTATAGTGCAAAAAATTATTGATTATAAAATGGGGTGGGATGTGATAGGTATCAAAGAAGATAGATCAAATCTAATCGATCCTTTCTTCTTTGAACAAATTGAACTATTAGAATTACCATACATTAATTGGTTTTTACTAGAATTGAAAGATCTCATGGAGAGAACCTTCTTTACAATTCAATGAACAAAGAATTATTTAACTAGTAAAACCAAAGAAGCCACAACCACCAGGTAAAAAGGGAAAAAAAATCTAAAGAAAAACAATAGGTCACAAGAAGGTTCATCCAATTTATCTATTCCAAATTCTTTGCCTACTACTTCAAGTTCTTTACATGACATACAAGGTGAAGATGATAGTGAAGATCTAGATAGGAGAATTGATCTAGTTTCAACATGTGATCTCAACACTATTGCTAGAAAGAAAAGGTCAAAACTCAAAGAGAAGACTTCAATTTTCATCCTAAAAATGATAGATGAAGCTCCTAAGATGAATACCTTACTATCATCATTCATGGATGAAATGATTCAATTGATAGCATCTCATAAAAGTTGTGAAAGGACTCAAGAAGTGTCAATTATAGAAGGTACAAATGACTAAGATTTTTCACCTATAGTTCTACATGTTCCCTCGGTGATTGATTCATCTATTACTATCTCAACATCTTGGCCACAACAAAGTTTGGAGAGAAAAAAGAAAAGAGTGATCCAATTGGAGGCAAAAAATCTAGATGTCATGACTAAGAAAGTACATAAGGGTGTGATGGTAATTAAGACTATAATAGATTCCAGACTGGAGGTGAATCCTACTTCTGAGATTCTTTTTGTTGAAATTTTAAAACCTATCATCAAGAAGAACATAGATGTGGTGAATGAGGTTGATTTTAACATAACTGAAGTGGATTTGGATTGAACAACTTGTGAAGGTAGTGAACATAATTTCCAAGTGTTAGTTATTGTCCTTATCAAATAGTCAAAAAGAGACAAGCAAGATAAGAATCAACACAAGCATCAAGTTTGAGCCCTTTCTTTATTCATTTGATCAATGATAGGTGATTCATTCCTAGATCTTATTGTTTCTACAAAAATAATGGAAGATCCCAAAAAGATGTTTGATGAAGATGCCATTCAAAACATAAGAGAGTGCCAAACATATAGCAAGATGCTAAAGGCATGGATAAAACACATGAAGGAGCAACCCTCAAGCCTAGCCTATTTTAGGAGGTAAATATCACATACATTAAATCACATACAAAAAAGAATTTAAAAGGAGCTAACAACTCTTAAGGAACCACAAGCATTCTGGAGAGAAATTGATAGTAATTTAATAGAGATTCAAGGAATGGAAAACAATATAGTCAAATCTTTGAAATTAGTCACAAGTTGAGAATAAAAGATAATTGACTTATGACTAGAGAACATCAAATGGAAGCATGATATCATGATTCAATAATTGGAGGAAGAAAATAAACTCCTAAATGTTTGCAAAAAATTGAGAAGAAAAGCCTTGGGGAATATACCAAACATTATGGAAGGTATAGGTATCAGTGAACATACTCAAGATCCATACATATCTTCCATTTTGGAATTCATAAAACTAAATATTATAACAGAACATGGTGGTAAAAAGTGTTTGGATGAAAATATCATGATGAGATTGAGCACTCTCCTAGTGGTAGTGGACTCTTGTATTCAAAACTTGCTAGATTACATCCTAGAGTTAGATGAAATTAGGAAGAACCATGATATATGTAAGCTAAAAATATACAATGTGGTCATCATAATAAAATAAAGCTTTGGAATAGGCAATCAAATCATTCAGATCATACAAGGAAAATTTCACTTAGCTACTCACAACACCTCAAAAGCAAAGAATAGGCACAAGAGATATCAGTGATGACAATTGAAAGTTAAAGTAGGAGCATCTAAGGTTGTCTCAGATGTTTTTCTTGTATTATTTTTAAAGAGGTTAATTTTAGGATGCATTTTTTTTTGTTTCAATGCCTTAACTTTTCCGTAATTATGGTTAAGCATTGAAAGTTAGAGTTGTAAGATTAGAATTGGTTACAAACCATCTTCAAAGTAGTCCAAACTATAAATTTTTAAGTAGTTATGAATCCAAAAATTTGGTTATGGTAGGATATATCATAAATTCATGAATAGCACATGTAGTAGGCAAATTTTTGGATTTAAAAATAGGGAACACTTATATTGAAGTTTTGATTGTGAGATAATTTTTGGAATGTGAATACAATTCTCGCTCTTATAATCAACAAGTTTTCCTATGTTCTTGATGCAAATAAATAAAAGGAAGTGCATTTTGCATTCTTTTTTCAAAAAAATCTAAATTGTTTTAGGTGTTGATTCTTGCTATAATTAATATTTTCATGGTATTGTGCAAATGTTAGTGAACCGTCAAATCACTACTTAGCTCATTCCAATGTTCAAGTGTAGTTCTTGATCGTTCTTGTTAGCAACTGGAGTTGATTTAGTAAGGCTTGGAAGTCATTTGGTACATTCATCTTTAGTAGCTTTCTTTTTATCTTTCATAATTTGAATACCTCTTTTAACAAATCAAAATTACATCTTATGATGGAGCTGCCCCTCAAAACATAGAGGAAGGTCATATACCAAAGGACTATCCAACTGCTGTAGAAACTAATTTGCGTCACACATTTCTATTGGGAAAAATCATATTTTTTATGGTGACAAATTTATTTACCAACAAGTTGAAAGACTCAAAAAGAGCCCATCAGAGATCTTGCTAAGTGCAAGCCACCACATCTAAAAGGGATAAGGCAGATTGTGCCCCGACCTAATTTGACCTAACGAATACCCCTAAGTTATTAGTTCTTAACCAAAGAAACTAGATGAAAAATGTTATCTCCATAAAAACATATATCACTAAAAATTAAAAATACTACTTTATTATATTTCAAATTATATATAATATACTATTCTATTAAATATACTTCAATAAGTATTCTTGTTTTCATTAAAAAATAATCATAACAATTTTTTACTTCTACAAATTTCAATAAATTATTCAAATTTTTTAAATAATTTATAATGGTACAATTAACTTTGAAATATGGAATAAAAGATTCAACTTTAAATATTAAATAAAATAATATTCCAAAAAACACAACTAATTAAGAAAATGTAGTAAACCAAGCAAATATTATTGCAACATTTCAATTCAGATTTAATTTCATTTTAAATGTGATCTATGTCTTTTTTGACATGATTTTTTTATTTTAAAGATATACTTCTTTCATATAATATTTGATTTCATTCCAGCAATGTAACTTTCAACTCTTTTCTTTTGTTGTTGTTTACCTATAACATGATTTTCATCACTAAATCTTTCTATATTTAAATATTGCTAAATTTTCTTACATATATGAATAGTAACTAATTTTTGTGCTTTTAAATAAAATTTTAAAAAGAAAAATCATCTTCTTTTTTTTTCTGAAAAGTTATGCCAAATATTAGAAATATATTAAAACTTTCTACATAAACTAATTATTTGTGCTTATAGAAGTATGGAGAGTAGCTCTATCTAAAAATCAAAAGTCTTATTGATATGTGTGTTTTATGACCCACCAAATAGTAGAAAAAAATACCAAAATATCTTATCCTATCTTGAATAAGGTCTCATGTATGCTAAGATTGCTAGAAGATCATACAATGACTTCAAGGTTCCTTTAATGCTAGGTGTTGATTGTGCATAAGATTAGTGGTTGATGTGATTTGTTGATGATCACAAGGGGCCTTATGTGTTTATGTAGATTCATTTCAAGCCATAGTAGATTTGGGAGCTATCTTAAGGTTTTGCAATGAATTACTTTTTTGGAGTTTTCACAAAATATGTAGAAATTCAATAAGATAGGGTTCAGGAAATCTATTCTAATCCAAAGGGTAGTGATAACAACAAATAGTACTCTAGTGGACAAATTCCTCAATTTATCAAATTCTATTTTACCAAGTTATACTACAACTACACATGAATTGGTGCAATCTTCAAGGGTTATGCCAAAGATTTTCATATCACCACATATGCCATCATAAAGAACAATGTATACGAATGATAGAATTTAAGGATATGCATGAAAGGGGTTTATGATAACTTTACACAATGATTTAGGATCACTAAAATGTTAAAAGTATGAACCAAAGGAATTCATAAATACACCATCATATTCTTCATTTTAATTGCCACACCTTAACTGGGCTAAACATAATCTAATTGAAGAAAATTTAAGAGAACAAGAAAGCACTAAGACACATCAAGTATTCACCAAGCTCCAATGAAAACTTTATTATCTAGCTCATAAAAACAACCTCATAAAAATATCCCCTTACAAATGAGACATGAGGCCTTTATATAGGTCCTCGATTACAATAGGTGGCCTAGATGATCACAATAACTAATGGCCAAGATTGTGCCACATCAACCCTAATTAGGGTTAGGGAAAAGGAAAGGAATCTACATTAATGCAACAAGGAATCCACTATTGTAGTGGGTAATAAATTCCCACTATGCATGCTCATTTAGGAAGGAGTGGGGTGTAATAAATGACCCCTAACAACACCCACTATTCATTAAATGCATCTATCCTTGACTCCCCTACCCGAAGGAGCGAAATCAATCTAATATTGTTTCCAACTCCTCTATATGGATGCGTGGTGCAGATTCTTGCTTGAATTCTAGAACTATAATTTCTCTTTCTACTTTTCCCAAGGTTTCATCCCAATCTTGTATTAAGTCCTTATTAGTGTGCATTGTATTCAAGAAGATGGAGAAGTTCTCAAAATCCTCTTTTTCATAGACATTTAGTTGAAAGAATTCCTCTAACTTGACTTTCAAATTATCAGCTGTCATTTCTTCTTCTACCAATCTCTGCAACAACAAGGACACAACTGTGCTTGATATTCCATGCTTGATGTTGTCAACAATATTCTTCTATCGAGTGGATTCCTTGGTGAAGCTATCAAACATTTCTTAGCTATGATCACTACACTACACCATTGAATAAAATCATAGACATCCCCCTCACTAATAACTTGACCATTGATCAATTCTTGCTTTGAAGTCTCCATCAAATTTTGAATCTCTACAATGACCTCTTCTTGGTAAATATGTTCATCCACCCATGATTCATCCATGTACTGGATACTGGAGAGTGCACCTAATGCCCTATTATGCACATGCACTAATTCTTATACATGTTTGAAGGCTACTTCCTGAATTCCTTCGACCCAAACCTTTGCACCTTGAGTAGTCTACTTGATTCTGTCAATATCACCTACCATTTCAATGGAAACACCTATTAGAGGGACAAATTATGGCCTTCCTCTCTTACTAGATGAGGCAAGTTATTGATGTACTGACATAAGGCCCTAATTTCTCTTTTCTTTTTTTTGCACCCTTCTTCCACTTTTTTCAACCTATCCTTCAAAGCCTATGTAGAGTCATCAAATTCTTCTAATATTTTCTCTCAAGAGGCCTGACCAAGATTTAATCCCATAACATGATATTCATCTAGAACAATCTGATTTTTGCCTTTGTCAATTGTGGGAGTCATAATCTAAAAGATTTTAGATCCCGATTCTCCTCTGATGAATTTAGTATATCCTCTTGCTTTCATTTGTTCTTCAAATCAGTTTGATTAGTCCAAAATTTCTTGTAATTTATTTACCAAATCAACCTCTCTTTGTTTACACAATCAAATTCATTTCCTCAACCATTCTAGAATGGGTATACTTTGGTCTCCCAAAATTGCCAATTTCCCTTTCCTTTGAACTACTCGAATGCCGATCTCCTCTTCATCTCCTAGACCATCCATTATAACCTTGGGAACTATGGCTTCAACATTTGGAAGATGTATTGCTACTACTGGAGTTTCTTCCTCTAGCAGACCATCTCCATCGTTAATCATTTCTCGCTCTAAGATTGTAGCGAGACTTTTGTCTGTAGAAATATCTTGATCTCTCCCTCTTTCTTGCATGGACTTTTCATAGGCATTTATACTTAGTCTATCATGAATTGGCCTATCCAAATTTTCTTCTTGCTCAAATCAACTTATACTTATCCCTGCATCTTGCCTTTCAAATGTTTCTATCTCTTGAACACTTGGAGTGTGACTTGGAGAAGACAGAGCATTTCCATATTTCTACTTCTTATTTTGAGGTTCTTGGATGACTTCCTCAATCCTAGGACATTTTTTTTGAGGTACCTCTTTCCCTTTCTTTGTTCCTACATCCTTAGATGGAGTTCCTCTTTCCTCAACAATCCCCTCAGATATTTTTTTTGATCTTTCATCCCTAAGTGGTCTATGACCAAGCAACCTATATGTGAATCCATTAGCTGGTGTAACTAATTTTTCAAGCTTACGCTCAATCCACTACCTTGTAAAATCTAAGCTTGGCTTTGAAAGAGCTTCTAGATGTGTAACTTCTTTCCTTTCCAATCATATGGTTGAGCTATCATTTCTATATTGAATCCCTTTCACATCATGTTTTGGTCCTCCTCCGTTTGATCAAGAGCCCTGAATATGTTGCATGTTCTGATAATGTTCAACAGTAATCTTGAATTCAACTTCTTTCTAATATCATTCTCATCTACCACATTTACCCAAAAGTTTTCAAGGTGAACCTTGTGTTGGTACTTTGATCCTCCTACTGATGAGATCTTTTTGTAAGGATCAAAATCATTCCTCTTTGGATAAAGAGAAAGACGAAAGAAATGGAGATCATCTGGTGATCTCTCTACAACCTTTAGACATGGTCATACCTAAGTTTTCCCTTCTTCTATGGAAATTGGAAACTATAATCCCAACTTCTTCTTCCCTTTTTGAATCTTGTAATAGGCTATAAGTTGTCGAGTAAGCTCTAACAAGACCATCTTGTCCATTGGTACTTGGGAATTTTGTATGGCTCCATAGAGAATCCTTGAACTCAGATGTATGAAAAGGTGGGAAACTGAATGAACCAGGCACCATATTCTTTGACCAACTTCATCACACCCACTAACAATCTTATTTGTAGCCTCTTCTTTAGTGTTATTACTATGTGCATGGAAAATATATCATTAACCCTCATGTAATATTTTTTTGACTATAAATGCAATTGTGGGTAGCATTCATGGACTTTGATGTGTTGGGTTATGCTTCCAATTGGTCCTTTGCATCATAGTCCATCATAATTCATTTTCCTTGCTAGCATGTAGATGACATACAAGCTCATGTAAAATTTCCTTGTATGCTCTAGATTGATCAATTGTTTATTCATATTATCACTTACGAGCCCAACCCAATCTGTTCTATCGCCTTCCTCCATCACTTGTTCATAAAAAACCACATCCAGGATTCAAATATATAAGAATGAGGCATGTCAAATATGCAACTCAACATCATGATCATGTCACTACATTCCCTCTGCAAGTCAAACCATACTATTTCTGTAGAAATCTTGGAATGATGCAGTCTATTCTTTTTCAACCATTTTTTGTTGATTATTTCTTCACAGAAATGGACTCTAGAGGTGTAGATTCTTAGTGCTTGCTCCTATGTTTTTTTGACCATCCTTTGGTGAGAAGGAATTCTAAACATTTCAGAAATGGATACCGAATAAAAATCTGCGAGAATATTTCATTCAGAATCCCTAATGGTTCTGTCCCTAGGACTTTAGTATTTGGTACATTCCACAATTAACTCTGGATTTTGAAAGGAAGGAGGGAAGATTGCCACAGAAACAATTCCACTTCTCACAATTCTTGTGGCTAGGTGTGTTGGGTAATGGTCACTGTATTCAAGAATTCTCCAGTTAAAATCTTTCAAATCGAGGCTGTCAAAGCTTGTATCTCCAATTTCTACCATCTTTGACACAATTTTGGATTTAGGATAGAATCCTCTCCTTTCATTCTTTATCTGCCATTCTCCTTTCTTGCAAACTAGAAAATGTTCCCACATAAGACTATGCAAAGAAACTATTAAAAATAGATACAACTTTTCCATAAGACAAAGATTTTAGATTTTTGCCAAAATTTCCATACTCCTCTCAAGATTCACTTTTCAATATTTCCACGAGAAACATGCAATTTTCCACAACTCACTGAAAAAAGGTTCCTTTTTGATAAGATTCAAAATCCTCTATCACAAATTTTTAGAAAACTCCTCAATAATTTCAAAAATTTCCCTAAAAATCTTCTTTCCAAACTCTTTGAATTTCACTCCTATTCTCAATTTTCTCTTCAAATTTCTATGTGAGAAGGAATGAATGAGAGGGTTTCTTATATAAATCATCCATCAGAACAAAGATGCCTTTAAAGCTGTAGGCCAAAATTAGGTAGTTGCTTTACTTAGCCATCAAGGTTTCCATCTTTTATGCCACTTGTCACTTTTTACTGTTTGTTTCAAAAAGTTGCCATTATTGATGCTTTTAGCTTCAAGATGAAACTAATTATTCCTTTATCCCGTTTTGATTTTTTAAAATTTTTTATTGATTAAATATCAATTAAAACCAATATTTAATTAATTTCCATGTTTTAATGAAAAAATAATTTTTTTTTCCAACTTTTCTCCAATATTTATTTTTTGGATTATTATGTAAACAACCAAATTAAATATCAATAAAACTAATATTTAATTTTCCATGTAAACCAAAAAAATCTCCTTGAAAGAAAATAATAATTTTTTGCTTTATTGAATCCAACTTTTCCATTCATGAAGAATTTTCCATTCTTTTTCTTTTTTTTCGATCGATTTTCTTTTCAAATTTGGGATTTTTCTCAAATTTCCCAATATTTCAACTTTTCATGATTTTTAATACTTTTGGGATTTTTCACGTGATTTTGGAATTTCATCCTCAAGAATTTTGAATTTCCACAAGATTTTGGATTCCAAACTTCTTTTTTCTTCCCTCTGGATTTTTTTGGGACATCTTGGATTTTCACACTTTCCATGTTTTAACGATTTTTAAAAAAAATTCAATTTTCTGAATTTTTGGAAACTTGCGTGATTTTTTATTTTTTATTTTTGAATTTTTGAATTATTTCTAGTTTTCCAAACTTTAACGATTCCCCCAAAACTTTTCTCACCCTTTGGGATTTGAGTTCATCAAGGATTCCACTCCATATTTAAAAAAGGGATCAAAATTTTCTTCCATAATGTGCAAAGAGCAAGATTTTCCAAACTCATATGGGTTTTATCTATGTTAAAATAAATAAAAATCCTCCATTATGTGAAAGGTACACTCAATGAAAGGTGTGCGTTGCATTTTTAATATGGCTATGGATTATTTATCCACAAGAGACATTCCATGGTCAACCCAAATGTGTGCCCCAGAATTTGTAGGAAGTGGGGTTTTTTCCAAATGAAGGATTTTGTCCTTCACAAAATATTTCTACACCATCATGAACTCCTACTCCATGGAGTGTGGAAAGTGCACTTTAAACGCAGATGGTGATTTTGGATTTGACCATTCCCTGTGAATGGTTGACTTCTCCCAAATAAGTACTAGATCTGAAATTTGAAATTATTTAACCTTCACCATTTTGTCGAACCATCTCTTAACAAATCCTTAATATTTAGTAAAATTTTCCAATGCTTCATCTCTCTTTTCCTCCAAGTGCAACAATTTAGTCAAACATGTCTACACTCTATCTTCTCCTTCCATAAACTCTTGCATGAATTGTAATATTGAAATCCTCAATTGAATAGGAAAAAGTGGATCTTTTCCATATACCAAATGATATGGAGATGTCCCCAAAGAACTCTTTATTCTGATCCTATCTACCCAAAGTGTGAATCTCAGCTATGTATGCCAATCTCTAGGATTATTGTCTAATAACTTCTTCATTGCACTCAATAGACTTTTGCTTTTTGATTCTGCCAATCCATTCCCTTGTAGATAGTAGTTTGATGAAAACTTCAGTGTCATCCCATAATCAAATGCCTAGTTTGAGAACTTCAAGGATCTAAATGCTGGCCCATTATCACATTCAAATGCATGGGGACATCCAAACCTAGTAATGATATTTTCTTCATGAAATTTGAATAGACCTCTATTGTGCAATTTTTTAGTGATTGAGCCTTAGTCCATCTAGTACAATAGTCTATAGTAGTCAAGATATACTAGTGGTGTCCTGAAGATGGTGGATTGATGGGACCAATGAAATCCAATCCCTATTTTATGAATGGTTTTACTTCAATAACAAGTTGTAATGGCATAGCAGGACTTCTTTCATGTGTCACAACTATTTGACGTGTGTGACAAGTCTTCACATGTTCATAAGTGTCTTTAAACAATGTTGGCCAATAGTAACCTACTCTTGATATTTGATGAGCCATAACCAAACCACTTCCATGATTGGTTTCATATTTACTATGAACATGCTTAATGATGTGTCTAGCCTCTTCCTTTCCAACACATCTTAAATAAATCCCATCGTGGTTCTTTCTATATAGCACAGATCCTTCAAGAATAAAAATTTGACTCTTTATTCCCAATGAATGCTTTTGAATAGAATTCAAGTGTGATGGAGACTTATGGTTCAACAAGTAATGAACAATATTGTAATACCATTCATCAAGGGATACTTCTTCTAACACATATACTTGTTGTACTAACCTAGGACCAGTTGTAGACAGGGTTTGAGCTAGAGTTTGTCCTCATACCAACTTCATTGGTTGTATCTCCATGTTGTATTTTGGAATAACTGCCATCCACTTTCCTCTTCTTTCTCCCAACTCATTTTGCATTAGCAAAGTCTTCATTGTTGCATCAGGAACTATTGCGTAAACCTTGCTTCTTAGGATATAATGTTAAAATTTCTTTATTGCTTTTACCAAAGCGTAAGCCTGTTTTTCAACATTCAGATATATCAATTTTGCATCTTTCAAGGCTGAACTCATGAATGCAATAGGATGTTCATCCTGATCATCTACCTCCTGGGTGTGGATAGTTGCACAAGTATGTTTTGAGGCAAAGGAATATACATAAAAAGGCTTGGTGTAGTCTAGACTGAACAAAATAGGAGCATCCATGATTGCTTGCCTGATTTCTTCAAATGCCTTTCTTGTTGTAGGCATCCAATCTATCCTTGATCCTTTGTTTAACATGTCATTTAATGGCCTTACTATATCTGTAAATCTAGTTATGAACTTCCTTATGAAGTTAATGTTCTAAAAGAATGACTTTAATTCTTTTTGACTGGCTGGAAATCCTATCTTTGATATTGCCTCAATGCACTTAGGATCAATTAAGATTCCTCATTTTGATATTACATGTCCTAACAATTTCCCCTTAGTGACAATAGACATGCATTTCTCTGAATTCAAGGAAATCCCATATCTTCTACATCTTTGGAAGATTCTCTTCAAATGACTTATGTGATCTTCCCTATGTCAAGAGAACACTATGAGATCATCCATGTATATGATGATGCACCTCTTTACCAAGTCTCTGAAAGCATAATCCATGGCCCTTTGAAAAGTGGCTCCTACATTGATCAAACTGAAAAGCATTCTTCTATTAGCAAATGTACCCCATTTAGTTGTGAATGTGGTCTTTATTCTATCTTCTTCTTCTACCATCACTTGATTATATCTAGAATAACCATCTACAAATGACACCATTTGAGCACTGTTAACAACTTGTATCAATCTAACAATGGCACTGGATAATTATCTTTCTCTAAAGCTCTATTGAGATTTCTAAAATCCATGCACAACCTTATCTCTCCATTCTTCTTTTTAACAAGGAAGAGGTTGGAAACCCACATTGAGTGTTGAACTAGGAATATAATTCTTACTGACAATAACTTGTTCACTTCTTGGTGTATTACTAGTTCTAACAGTGGATTTAATGGTCTTTGCCTTTGTCTAGAGGACTTACTATTTGGCTTTAATGGAATAGTACGTGCAATGAGAGACATATCATATGTCTTTGGGTCTTCATATCCCCAAGTGATCACATTACAAAACTCCTTCATAAGATTCAATATTTCCTCCTTTTCCATGGGAGTACAAACTTTCCCAATAAATACATTCTTGACATTTTTCTCTCATTCCTTAAGTTTACCTTTTCACATTCCCCTCCTTCCATACTTTGGTACTTGAGGGAATTTAGTTTGTCTACATCAAAAATTCTCTCTAGTTCAATAATTACTTTTTGAATGGTATTTTTCCTCAAATTCATAATCTCATTGATTTCAAATTGAGCTTGTTGTTGTTCTCCTTCATCTATGATTTGTAATTCAAATACCCTTGAGCTTGTTAGAAAATTGAGGATATGCTTATCATCTTCAAACACTTGAAAATTTGTGATATTGTCAGGAACTAATGGCACTGAAGTTAGCTCAACCATGAATTTATTCACACAATCCATGGCTAATGGTTCCAACAAACTTGCAGATTGAGCCAAAGATTTTTCTACTAGATTGCATGTTCGACTTATCCTTTTAATATTGAAAGCATCAAAGATTTTGATTAGGTCCCAAACTCTATTTCGATAATGACCTAGTCTTTTGTCATGGCATGTATATTTCTTGCATACCTATCCAATGACTATGTCTAAATCTCCACATACATGTAGGATTTTGGCACCCTTTTGGATAGTGAGGAGAAATTCAATGACCAATGATTTATACTCAGCCACATTGTTAGTACATGGGAATTGCAACCTATTTGCTGCCAAATAAGTTTCTCCGATTGGACTGATGAGTTCAACACCAGCTCCACTACCTCTCTTTGATTTGGATCCATTGAAGGATAGGGTTCATACTTGATGATTTTCATATTCTATGGGTGGTTTTACCTTTGAACCCTTGGATTCTTTATGATTTTCTTCTTGTCCTATTTCACCTTCTTGAATTATTTCCTGTGGTGGCTCTAAAATATTTATACAAGATGAGTTTACTTTGGCCACATTTTTTGCTATCCATGCTTATGGAACCATTTTGGATACTCGTGCAATTTCATCTTTGCACATGGTGCATGATATCTTAGAATGAAAAGTATTATGTATTCTACACTAGTTGGGTAACAACAAATTTTGAATGGATGCATCTTTTCCTAATTCAACTTCCTGCTTAATGCTTTTTAGGACAAAATTCCTGAAATTCTCAAACATTCCTTCATTCAATGATGGTTCTAAATCATCCATAATAGGCACCTTAGTGAAAGTTGGAGTCAAATTAGGACATCCCCCTTGATTGTAACCTTGCAACATTAGAAACTCTCTAGTTTTGGGAACATATGATTCCAAAGTGGTTTCCATGAATAAGATCTCATTATCTTCACCATACTCAATTATCAATAATCAAAGCCTTGGAGTGCTCTCTATCATTATCTGATTGGGAATTCCCTTCCATGGAAGCCACATGTGTGAAATGTCTATTGCAATATAACCATTCAATTTCCTTGCCCAATCTCTACTGAGAAGCATGTCATATCCCTTAGGAATATCCATAACAGATATGTCAATACAACTTTGAACACATGGATCAAAGGCTAATTGCATGTGAATATTATTCAACTCTCCCATGACTAGGACCTCTATTTTATGCAATTGTGTAACCTTCTTATCAGTCTAAAGTGAAATCAATCCCACCCTTCTACATATGTCCAAAGGCATTACATTGCTTGATGCACTAGTGTCAATTAAACAATTATGTAACATTTTCCAAAAGTTTCTAACAGATACTAGGAAAGGTGCAAGTTCCTCCTTCCCTTGATTAAAAACCACTGGGTTCTGCCCTTTTGAATCAAATGTCTCATTGTTATGTAGTGAATTTCTCCCATTTTGTGTTGTCATATAACTTTTCACTATAGGAGAATTATCTCTAATGATTTCTAGTTGTGGATTTTTTTGGGATATTTGTCAATTTGATGTAACCTTCTGATCATCCTGAGAGTTTTGTACCATTCCAATGAAACTTGAAGGATTCTAAGAAACCTTAGATGCATATGGCGATACATCATCTGCAACATTGGTGTTTTGTGCAAAATTGTATTGTTGGACATTGGATACCCCTCTTGGAAGATGTGATACATTTTGAGAAATAGTCTTCTTGGGGGTGTCATTGAAACTTCCCAACAATGTATCTCTAATTTCTAAAATTTTCATCAATTCATATAATGGAAGAATCACTTTAATTTTCTTGAATTCTTCTAAGACATAAGAACTTAATCTCTTCAATTCCTCTCCAGGACGACTTCCTTTCTATTTTTGTCTTGGATTTTCACATTTCCTTGGTTCTCCCTATTGAGCGGAGGATTGAAAATTATTCTTTCCCTTCTCACTTTGTGAAGAATTTATCATGGTAGATTAGCCTCTATCTCCTTGAGAGCTCATGAGTTTTCGATACTTAGGTGAGTCTCTAAGAGGCTTAGGACTATTGTTTGCATTGGGATGTGGAGGAGTTGAAAAGTTATTTGGAGGAACTGATGATGTTAATGGCTTGTGGTTCCTATAATTCCTTTGATATGTCTTTATTAGAGTATTATTAGATATTTGTTGAAAAGCTTGCACTTCACTTGTCCCTTCCACCAAGATACTATTGTATAGAGAAGGGAATAGAAATCCATGCTTATGTAGTGATTCATTTGGGGATACTAGTGTAGGTTGATTTTTTGATGGGACTTGAAAATGTGGCATCTCTATAGGACCATTTTCTGAAGCTGGTGGGGATTTCTAATTAGCTTGTATTGGCACATAATCTTGAGAATCAGGAGGAGGAAACTTAAAATCATCAAAAACCAATGCTTGATCATATCTTGGTGTGCGCAATATCTCATATCCCATAGGAGGAGGATTCTTAGATGTGATAGTGTTCCTCACTTCTCCCTTTAAAATAACTATTGCACTTTGAAATTTGTGACACTATAATTCAGAATGTTGACTAGTCTCATGTAATCTACACCATCTAGATAGTGTGGCTTCTGCTAAGAAAACTTTATTAGCTGGGTGATTCTCAAATGGAGGGTTGTCCAATGGTGATGGTATGCCCTCATTATTTGGATTAGTGTTCCATGTTCTTCTTCGATGAACTTGGTTATTATTATGATATCCTTGATTACCTTTTTTGAATCCTTGATTGTGTCCTTGATTACTATCACGATGTAGAGGGCGATTCCCTTGATAACCTCGGTTGCTACCTTGATATGACTAATAATTCCTCTATGCATTTTGCAATTAATTATTCTAATTTCTATGGTAAGTGACCTCAGTGGAAAAATTTTCACTTGTTCAATCAAATCTCTCATCTCATCTTTTTTCTCTTGGGTCCTTGTAGAATTTGTCATGTTTTGAAGATAAATTGGCTGCATGGGCATTGCCTATGACATAGGTGCTCAAGGATTCAACACCAACTAGTTTGGAGGGGCAGGAACTAGATCGATAGTCAGAGCATAATTCAAAGCTCCTTGATTTAATGTATTCGAATTTCCAAAATAGTTGGGTGCTCCATTCATAGTTATAGGTGATTGTAAACTAACTTTCTCTGCCTAAGCATATGCTTGAATCAAACTTGTAGGAGCCAAATGAGTTTTTTGAACAAACATAGACGTGAAATAGTCCAAGGTGACATAGAAGATAGGTCATGTTGCATCATGTCCTATGTGATATGGATCATACAATCATGAATAAGCCTTTTGAAATTAGTTACTGAAAGCACCAATTGGTTCACATTCTTGCCCCATCTTGATAAACTTCCTATACAATTCTATAGGGGTGATAGGCAATCTGAACTTCTTGAGGAATGCATCCTACAATTGTTGCCAAGTCTATATTGAATTTGAAGGTAGGTTGATATACAAGTAAAATGATTCCTCACCCAATGAATAAGGGAATAGTTTGCATACAACATCCTCATCTAGCATATTTCTATTCTAGAGGACATCCTCAAAAATCTCAATGTACTCATCAGTAGTGTGGTTCACATCATTTAAAAATAATTTAGAGAAAAAGTGTTTAGAATTCTTTGGTATATTGTTGTATGTGAATAACATTGCAAGGGGTGATGTATTCTATGGATGCCATTGTTGGAACTTGTTGTTAGATAGTTGTAGGTGAAACAACTTGTATAGAAATTTTGCACAAATAACTGTTGAATTTTTGTAGCTCCTGGTGGAACTCCTCCTTGGATTGATCCTCGTGTGTGATGTTGAGGAGGTGAAGTTTGAAATATTCTTTTGAGATCAGCTACACTTGGTGAATTTTGACTTGTAGATGCTTCTTTATTTCCTCACCTAGGCTTTGGATCAAAACTCAACTCTTACAGTTCATGTGTTCCTAGGGTGAATCTCAAGGATCTTTGATGTGCCTTAGGTGAGGATGAATTAATGTTCTCTAGTATGAGAAATTTATATAAATATTTTAGTCAAGGCCCTTCTAGTGCCAGTTACTATTGATGTGTGTTTTATGACCCACCAAACAGTATAAAAAAATACCAAAATATCTTATCCTCTCTTGAATAATGTCTCATGTATGCTAAGATTACTAGAAGATCTTACAATGACTTGAAGGTTCCTTTAATGCCAGGTCTTGACTATGGATAAGATCTATGGTTGATGTGATTTTCTAATAATCACAAGGGGCCTTACATGTTTATTTAGATTCATTTCAAGCCATACTAGATTGGGGAGCTATCTTACGGTTTTGCAATGAAGTACTTTTTTGGAGTTTTCACAAAATATGTAGAAATTCAATAAGATAGGATTCAAGAATTCTATTCTAATCCTAGGGGAAGTGATAACAACAAATAGTACTCTAGTGGAGAAATTCCTCAATTTATCAAATTCTGATTAGCCAAGTTATAATACAACTACGCATGAACTAGTGCAATCTTCAAGGGTTGTGTTGAAGATTTTCATATTACTGCATATGCCATCATAAAGAAAAATGTATATGAATGATAAAGTTAAGCATATGCATGAAAGGGATATAGGCTAACTTTACACAACAAGTTAGAATCACTAAAATGTCAAAATTATGAACCAAAGAAATTGATCAATACACCATCATATTCTTCATTGTAATAGCCACACCTTAACTAGGCTAAACTTAATCTAATTGAAGAAATTGAAGAGAGAAAGCAAGCACTAAGAAACATCAAGTATTCACCAAGCTCCAATCAAAACTTTATTATATTAGTAGCTCATAGCAACAATCTCATAAAACTCTCCCCTTACAAATGAGAAATGAGGCCTTTATATAGGTCTTCATTTACAACAGGTGGCTTGAATGATCACAATAACTGATGGCCAGGATTGTGCCACATTAGCCCTAATTAGGGTTAGGGTAAAGGAAATGAATCTACATTAATGCAACAAGGAATCCACTACTATAGTGGGTAATAAATGCCCACTATGCATACTCATTTAGGAAGGAGTGGGGTGTAATAAATGACCCCTAAGAATACCCACTATGTATTAAATGCATCTATACTTGATTCCCTAGCTTGAAGGAGTGAAATTGATCTAACACTATTTCTAACTCCTCTATACTAATGCTTGGTGTAGATTCTTGCTTGAATTCTAGAACTACAATTGCTCTTTTTTCTTTTCCTAAGCTTTCATCCCAATTTGGTAGTAAGTCCTTAGTAGTGCGCATTGTATTTGACAAGATGACGAAGTTCTCAAAATCATCTCTTTCATATACATTTAGTTGAAAGAATTCCTCTAACTTGACTTTCAAATTATCAGTTGTCGTTTCTTCTTCCATCAATCTCTATGATAACAAGGATGCAATTGTGTTTGATATTCCTTACTTGATGTTGTCAACAATCTTCTTCCATTGAGTGGATTCCTTGGTTAAGCTCTCAAAAATTTCCTTAGCTATGATCACAACACTATACCATAAAATTAAATCATAGACATCCCCCTCATTGATAACTTGATTATCGATCAATTCTTGCTTTGGGGTCTCCATTAGATTCTAAATGTCAGCAATCACCTCTTCTTGGTAAATATGTCCATCCATCGATGATTCCTCCATGGACTGGATCTTTGAGAGTGTAGCTAATGTGCTATTGTGCACTTGCACTAATTCTTTTGCATGTTTGAAGGCTACCTCTTGAATTCCTTTGACCCAAACCTTTGCACCTTGAGTAGTCTACTTGATTCTATCAATATCACCTACCACTTCAATGGAAACACCTATTGGAGGGGCAAATGATGGACCTTCCTCTCTTACTAGATGAGGCAAGTTATTAATGTATTGACATAAGGCCCTAATTTCTCTTCTCTATTTTTCGTATCCTTCTTTCACTTTCTTCAGCCTATCCTTCAAAGCTTGTGTAGAGTCATCAAATTCTTCTAATATTTTCTCTCCAGAAGCCCAACCAAGATTTATTTCTGTAACATGATATTCATCTAGAGCAATCTGATTTTTGCCTTTGTCAACTATGGGAGTTGCAATCTACAAGATTCTAGATCTGAATTCTCCTCTAATGAATTTAGTATATCTTCTTCCTTTCCCTTGTTCTTCTGATTGGTTTGATCGGTCCAAAATTTACTATAATTCAATGACCAGATCAACCTCCCTTTGTTGATGCAATCGAATTCATTACCTCAACCATTCCAGAATGGGTATACTTTGGTGTCCCAAAATCACCAATTGCTACTTCCTTTGGTTTTCTTGAATGTTGTTCTCCTATTCACCTCCTAGACCATCCACTATAACCTTAGGAACTATGGTTTCAAAATT
Organism: Cupressus sempervirens; assembly: GCA_028749045.1. Taxonomy (NCBI): domain Eukaryota; kingdom Viridiplantae; phylum Streptophyta; class Pinopsida; order Cupressales; family Cupressaceae; genus Cupressus; species Cupressus sempervirens. The sequence continues at coordinate 85,213,953 of CM053786.1, read as the reverse complement.
TAGAAGATGTATTGCTACTGCTAGAGTTTCTTCCTCTAGTGAACCATCTCCATTGTTAATCATTTCTCGCTCTAAGATTATAGTGAGACTTTCCTCTATAGTGATATCTTGATCTCTCCCTCTTTCTTGCATGGACTTTTCATAGGCATTTATATGTAGTCTATCATAAATTGGCCTATCCAAATTTTCTTCTCACTCAAATCTCCTTATACTTGTCCCTGCATCTTGCCTTTCAAATGTTTCTATCTCTTGAACACTTAAGTGTGACTCAGAGAAGGGGGAGCATTTTTATATTTTTACTTCTTATTTTGAGGTCCTTGGATGACTTCGTCAATCCAAGGATATTTTTCTGAAGGTACCTTTTTCACTTTCTTGGTTCCTACATCCTCAAATGGAGCTCCTCTTTCCTCAACAGTCCCCTTAGATATTTGTCCCGATCTTTCATCCCTAAGTGGTCTATGACCAAGAAACCTATATGTGAATCCATTAGCTAGTGCAACTACTTTTTTAAGCTTACACTCAATCCACCACTTTGTAAAATCTAAGAATGGCCTTGAAAGAGCTTCTAGTTTTGTGACTATTTTCCTTTTCCAATCATATGGTTGAGCTATCATTTTTGGATTGAATCCCTTTCACATCATGTTTGGGTCCTCCTCCATTTGATCAGGAACCTTGAATATGTTGCATATTTTGATAATGTTCAATAGTAATCTTGAATTCATCTTCTTTCTAGTCTCATTCTCATCTGCCACATTTTCCCGAAAGTCTTCAGGGTGAACCTTGTGTTGGTACTTTGATCCTCCTACTGTTGAGATCTTGTTGTAAGGATCAAAATCATTCCTCTTTGGATAAAATGGAAGACGAAAGAAGTGGAACTCATCTAGTGATCTCTCTGCAGCCTTTAGACATGGGCATACCTTAGTTTTCCCTTCTCCTATGAAAATTGGAAACTGTAATCCCAACTTCTTCTTTCCTTTCTAAATCTTTTCATAGGTTGTAGGTTGTCGAGTAAGCTCTAACAAGACCATCCTATCCGTTGGGTACTTGGGAAGTTTGTATGGCTCCATGGAGAATCCTTGAACTCGAATGTATGAAAAGGTCAGAAACTGAATGAACCAAGCACCATATGCTTTGATCAACTTCATCACACCCATTGACAATCTTATATGTAGCCTCTTTTGTAGTGTTCTTACTATGCACATGACAAATATATCGTTAACACTCACGTAATCATCCTTTGAATATAAATGCAACTGTAGGTAGCATTCATGGACTTTGAGGTGTTGGGTTCTGCTTCTAATCAGTCCTTTGCATTGTAGTCCACAATAATTCATTTTTCATGCTAGCATGTAGATGACATATGAGCTCATGTAAAATTTCCTTGTATGCTCTAGATTGATCAATTGTTCATTCAATTTATCACTTATGAGCCCAATACAATCTATTCTGGTGCCTTCCTCCATTACCTGCTGAACAAAATACCACATCAAATATTCAAATCTATAAGAATGAGGCATGCCAAATATGCAACTCAACATCATGATCATGTCACTATATTCCGTCTACAAGTCAAACAATACTATTTCCTTAGGAATCTTGGTATGATGCGATTTATTATTCTTCAACAATATTTTGTTGATTATTTCTTCACAAAAATGGACTCCAGAGGTGTAGATTCTTTGTGCTTGCTCCTATGTTTTTGTGACCATCCTTGGGTGAGAAGGAATTCCAAACATTTTAGAAATGGATGCCAAAGAAAAATCTGCCAAAATATTTTGTTTAACATCCCTGATGGTTCTGTCCCTAGGACTGTAGTGTTTGGTACATTCTACAATTAATTCTGGATGCAAAAAAAGAGGGAAACTACCTGCAACAACAATTCCCCTTCTCACAATTCTTGTGGCTAGGTGTGTTGGGTGATGGTCATTGTATCCAAGCATTCTCTGGTTAAAATCTTTCAAATCGAGGTTGTCAAGGCTTATATCTCCAATTTTTGCCCACTTTGACACAATTTTGGATTCAGGATAGAATCCTCTCCTTTCATTCTTTATCAATTGTCAGCATGTTTCTCCTATTCCCCTAGGTTCTGCCATTCTCCTTTCCTGTAAAATAGAAAATGTCCACACATAAGACTATGCAAAGAAAGTATAAAAAAATAGACACAACTTGTCCATAAGGCAATGATTTTAAATTTTTGCCAAAAGTTCCATACTCCTCTTGAGATTCACTTTTCAATATTTCCATGAGAAATATGCAATTTTCCACAACTCACTAAGAAAAGGTTCCTTTCTAATAGGATTCAAAATTCTCTATCGAAATTTTTTAGAAATTTCCTCAATAATTTCAGAAATATACCCAAAAATCTTCTTTGCAAACTCTTTGAATTTCACTCCTATTCTCAATTTGCTTTTTAAATTTTTATGTGAGAAGGAATGAATGAGAGGGTTTCTTATATAAATTATCCGTGAAAAAAAAGATGCCTTTAAAGTTGTAGGCTAAAATTAGTTAGTTGCTCTACTTAGCCATCAAGGTTTCAATCTTTTGTGTCACTTGTTGCTTTTTACTATTTGTTTCAAAAAGTATTCATTATTGATCTTTTTAGCTTCAAGATGAAACTAAGTATTCTTTTATCCCATTTTGATTTTTAAATTATTTTTATTAATTAAATATCAATTAAAATCAATATCTAATTAATTTTCATGTTTTAATGAAAAAATCAAATTTCTTTCCAAGTATTTTCCAATATTTATTTTTTGGATTATTATTTAAACAACCAAATTAAATATCAATAAAACTAATATTTAATTTTCCATGTAAATCCAAAAAATCTCCTTGAAAAAAATCATTTTTTTTGCTTTTTTGAATCCAACTTTTCCATTCACAAAGAATTTTCCATTCTTTTGCTTTTTTTTTCGATTGATTTTCTTTTCAAATTTGAGATTTTTCTCAAATTTTTCAATATTTCAACTTTTTTATGATTTTTTATACTTAGAATTTTTTGTGAGATTTTAGATTTTCATCCTCAAGAATTTTGAACTTCCATGAGATTTTGGATTCCAAACTTCTTTTTTCTTCCCTTATAAATTTTTTTGGGATGTCTTGGATTTTCACACTTTCCATGCTTTACTGATTTTTTCACATTTTTCAATCTCCCAAATTTTTAGAAACTTGAGTGATTTATTATTATTATTTTTTTAAAATTTTAGAATTATTTCAAGTTTTCCAAACTAAATAACAATTTTTCTGAAACTTTTCTCACCCTTTGGAATTTGAGTTCGTCAAAGATTCCACTTCATATATTAAAAAAAATTCAAAATTTTCTTCCATAATGTGCGGAGAGCAGGATTTTCCAAACTCATATGGATTTTATCCATGTTAAAATAAATAAAAATCCTTCATTATGTGAAAAGTGCACTCAATGAAAGGTGTGTGTCGCAGTTTTAATATGGCTATGGTTTATTTATCTGCCGGAGACATTCCACGGCCAACCCAAATGTGCACTCCAGAATTTGTGGGAAGCGGGGATTTTGCCGAAGGAAGGATTTTTTCCTTCACAAAATGTTTCCCGACTATCATGAAGTCCTGCTCCATAGAGTGTGGAAAGCGCACTTTTAAGGCAGTGAGGGATTTTGGATTTGACCATTCCCTGCGGATGGTTGACTTGCGCTCCGCCAAACAAGGAAATCCATGGAAGCTTAGCTTGAAAAGCGGGGTCCCAGGCATGGTCGATGGTGACTCTTGGTCACAAGTAGTCTCTCATCAATTTTTTTATACGATATGCAACTTGAGATTCTACAACATTCCATCTGAAATTCTTTTGTCAGTTGTGGAGGCAATTAATTTTGGTCTTCATCATATGCTCGTTCTCTTTCGTCATTCCACTTTCTTTTGATTTATATACATCTCACTTCTTAATCACATAAGTGTGTAAATTCATTTTTCTACTGTATTTGTAAATTGCATTTTGAGGTAAAGCTTTGTAGTCTACGTTATTCTTTAGTTGTTATTACAGTCTAACCTAACTAGTACAGAGGGACTTTTATTTGCACTGTCCTTCAGCAGTTTATTTGGTATAAATTAAGCGTGTAATTTGGCTATATTTTAGAGGATCTGAAATTTGAAATCTATTCCTGAAAACAGTCCTTTGTTTTTCTCTATTTGGCAATTGAAAAAGATAAAAGCCTGTTTATAGTTATGGAAGTAGGGATTATTGTAGCTTTTAGATGATCCATGTAATTTTTATATACCACTTTATGTTTTGTTTTCTTGCAGGAGTTGTGTTGAGTTGTGAACGAAATGAAGAATGCAAGTCATACTAAACAAGTAAAGACAACTAACACAAATAAAACTTGTGATACTTCATCACTTGCTGAAAATGGAGAAACTGTTGCCACAAACAACTCCTCTGTTGCTCAACAATGATGATAAGTTTATATCCAACTTGTAGGACCTTAATAACTTTCTTATTAAGGATATTGTAACCTTAAGAGAAGAAACAAAGGCATTCTTAAAGAAGGAGAAAGAAGCCCAAGACGCTCTTTTCGAATCTGAGAGAAGGCTAAATGAAAAAATTACAAAGAACGAAGATGAGCTCAGAGCAGCAATTGAAGAAAAGAGTAGGTTTGGATCTTCTGTTATGCACTTTAGAGAACAATCAGAACTAGCTCGGAGGTCATTTGAAGCTGAGAAAGTTGAGCTTTCTTCAAAGCCGAAAATGGAAGTACTCATTTGGCTCGATGAAAAAGTTGTTGATGTTAAAAAACAAGTGCCTGAGTGATGGAAAGACGAGCTTGAAAAAGAGACAATATATGGGACGCGATCACAAAGAGCTTTATGTGCAAAGTTGTTTGAACTTCAACATATGGCGATTGAAGGTAGAAAGCAATAGTCAGAGTTGAATCATCAATTCAAAGCTTTTGAAAAGTCACTTATACAAGAAATTAAAGAGATACAAATGGAAGGAGAGCGCATGATGTCTTTACTTAAAATACAGATTGAAATAGGGAAAAAACAAATGATTGCGAATGTTGGACTTTATTAGGAGATTCAAGAGTTCAGAAAAAATTAGCAGTGATGCAAAAGATTTTTATTCAGATTCCAGATTTTGCATAGGCCTTGAATAACGAATTGAGTGATTTGTAAAATCAGGTTTTAAGGCTGGATAAAAATAAAAAGTTTTACATGGAGGAAAACAACTCTCTCTTTGTTAAAGTGGCAACTATCAACGATGCTAAGCTAGATGAGAAGGAGGGAGATAAAAAGTTGCATCATGTATGGTCTTTGGTAGCCTCAACTGTTGTGGAAACAACTACATTTGCTAATCTAAAGTTTCCAAGGCAGATATAAGGCTACATTGATCTTTGTAAGTTTATGTATGTATGGGCTATTGGGCTATAAAAATGATTTTGAATCAGGTTCTTTTCCTGGATCAAAATTTAATTGAACTTAACTAAATGGCATATATGGGAGAGTGATTTGAAATCTTTGTAGGCTACTGATGTTCTTGTTGTTGAACATTGTTTAATGGTCTGTGTTTTCAGTGTCTATGATATGATTCATTTATACGCAGTTGAATTGTTTGGAAAAAAGATACACTTAGTTGTTAATTTTCTAAAATAACCTAATATATCTTCTTGAAAATATCTCTTGCTAATTTGAATAAATGTTTTAGAATGTTTCAATTTTTTGTAATCCCAGATAGATTTGGTTTTACGCCAATCTGAAGCGGTTTAAGTATACTAGACATGTGGTTTAGTGCAAATTTGTTGTGGTTTATTTTATTATTGAATGAGTTCTTAATTCTTGCTTGATGTCCGTACATTAATGTGGGGTACAATATGAGATTGTTTTTATAATTATTTTGGAAGGAAAATGAGTATTGATTGTATAGATTTAGTCAATTCTATGGGGCGGCCTATAGTTTAAATTCTACACTAGATACGATATATACTCATTTTGTCTTAAATATAAATAAATGAGACTTAATTTTGTACCTGAGGTAGACAGACATGACAAAGAAGTTTAAATGCATTTTCTTGTATAATAATATTTAAATGAAATTTTTTGGCTTGATTTGTTTGTGTAAATACAAGTTTAAAATCAAGAATATTATCTTATATGATATCATGTTAAGTGAAGTGGGGGTTGTATCTATTGAGGCAATTGCTAATCATGTGAAGATAGAAGATCTAAAATGATCTTTAATGATACATTGTGCAAAAGTAAAAGGACATGGATGCAACAAAACATCAAATGAATAGGCAAATGAAATATCTATTTTAATATGTGTCCCACTAATAACAAAAAAATATTGTTATAGAAAAATTCTATAAGAAGATTTGGGGTAATGGATTTGGAAGGAAAAAAGCTTATTATATCAACAAGTTGAACCCCACATGTGCTCAACTCCAAAAGACATACATAGGGGCCAACATTTCTTGGAGAGATAAAAGTCTCATTGCACGGCTCAGAACAAACTCTCATCAACTCCAATGTGAGACTGGTTAATGGAAGAGGCCAAAAGAGTTTGCAATGCTAGGAAGGTGGAAACGAAACAACACTTTATGTTGGAATGTGATGTGCACAAAGACATCAAGTTCAAATTTGCAGATATTATATCTGAATCTCTTGGAACAATTTATTCAAAGAGGAGTGCATTGAGAAGATAGGGGGCTCATCATAAACTTGCACAAAAAAAAGATCTAAATTACTAAAGTTGATTTAGTTGAAAGGCTATCCCATAGGCTATTCTTATCCTCATGGAAGTTAAAAATCTATCTATCTATCTATCTAATTGTTTCACTCAACATATTTTTAATAATTTTTTTTATAAATATTATTCCAAATGGAGTGCAAATTAAACATCACATACTAAGATATTTTATCTAGATTAAAAGTATTTTTGAAGTAACTAATAGGTGTTGAGTAAGATGGATTAGTTCTACAAATGTAACTATATTGCCATTGTTATAGATATTTTCCAAATGCATATTTAAATCTCATATAACTATGAGAAGACGAGACATGTCTCCATGGTTTAAACATCATTAGTTTGTGTATGTGGGTGTGTCTTTATATATATATGGGTAAAAGCACAAACCTATGTCATCCTTTTGTAAAGGAAAATGTTAGCAAAAGTATAATTGTTCACCTTCAATGACATAAATCTAGTATTATTATTTTGAATTTGAAAATGAAGTAAACTAAAGAAATGTGTAGAACTTGATGAAGTTTAATATTAATTTTTTATTAATTATTTATAATAAGATTTGATATATTTTCCTAATTTTTTTTTTAAAAAAATTTGCTGTTGAAAAATGCTAAAAATTAGGGGTCTAGTTCCCACCACAAAACTATATGAAAATAAACTTATTTTCCTTTGATCTTAAACTATGTTATAGATAGCATATATAGGTAGAACAATAAAAAATATAAATTGGCTTTAGACCTATATTTTTTCTTTTGTAATGATTCAAATTTCAACTCAGCTGAAATCAATAGTTTTCATCTCCCACCACATATTTCAAAACAAATCTATTCTAACCAAAAGAAAAATTATACATTCTAAAAGACGACTCTCTCCTCTAGAATGTTATATATTTTTTAATTTTTTAAAATTTGATTTAATATTTTTTCCTTTCTCAAAATCATCCTCTTTTCAAGTGTTAAAATGCATGCTTGTAGAATTTTTTAATTGCAATATACTATATCTAGTTAAAAAACTATAAACTTTATATTAGAATATTCTTGACTCTAAGCTCTATAAAATGGTATTTCTATGTTATTAAAAAATATCATAAAAAATACTAAGAGTTATTGAAATGCCACTTTTATGAAATAATTTTATTTCTTTAGTAATTGGATAGAAACTATTACAAAACATGCATTTAACAAACATTTCCAATTGAAAAAGTGTGAGACCATATATTATTTAGCTAGAAGGAATTTATCTAGATCATATATTTGAAAAAAAATGGGTTTTAAATAGAAATACTCAAATTCAATTGTTCTAATAAGTCAGCCTAAAAAGTGACAAAATTTTGTACTTTTACCCTTATCTAATGATGATTTGCAATCAATAATGAAACTTGTGATCATATCAATCTATTGTAACTACAAACTTAATACTCTCTCTTAGTTAGGAAGGATTGATATAGAACATATTCTGTTCTTGATTATATGAAAGGATATCATCTCAGTATGATATTCTTAGAATGGCATATTTAAGGATCAACATAAATCTATCAACATGCACACATATATTATATATTGAATTTACTATGATTCAAAATGAGACTAAATTTCTCAACACTTCTTTTAGCAAAGAGGGAAATTAAGAAATTTATGTTAACATTATTATAGTTTAAACACCACCTTAAGTGAAGTCTATAATAAATTTAAGTTATGGTGTATGGCAAGATCTGACCCAAAGAACCATAACAACTTTCATTGTGTCTAGAAAAATCTGGTCTAAAGAACCATGATAAGTTGATTATCAAGGTGTCCAACAAAATTTGGGCCAAAAAACCAAGATAATACTTTCTCCAACACATATTGCTATTAGGAGATAGGTGTACTATTGATAAGATCATTACCTTACAATAGTTACCATTTGTTCATTATCATAACTTCTAACACACCGAGATAACAACTTAATGTAGTTAGTTATGATAATAGGTCTAGTTATTGATAAGATTGTCACCTTTCAATAACTCCCCTCTAAATATATACATCAATGAAAGATTTTCATCTTTCATGACATAATTACAACAACATCATGTAGGAACTTACATGATATCTACCATGAACCAAGTCAGAGGGTGGACCCACAATAACTACTATTAGAGGGTGGAACAAAGGGTTTTCACCTCATACTCATCACAAAGGATTTCTCTTAGAACTTCTCCTCAAAGAGAAGATATCATCCACAAAGGATTGCATTTCAAAATTTCTCCCTCTAAACATTGATCCTAGGAAGTCAGGTCTCTAGTTACTTCCTCAGAAACTATTTTTACCCAAGGATGCATATGAAACTTACTTTGAATCTGATATCAATTTTCTAATTTTCTAGTAATAAGTCATTACTTTGTCATGTTATACATAGGAGTAGGCACTTCAACATCATCTAGTCATCCATATGTATTTCTAGACTCCCTCTGAGTATAAATCTTTTAAGCTCTTGCATTTCCTTTGAAGAATTTTCATACTCCCTCTTAATGCAGAAAAATCTCATAATCTCAATCATCAAGGATTAGAGCCTCATTTTATCCATCTTGATCATTAGGGTCTTTGGAGCTACTATCATTAGGTTGACTCTACACAATATCTAGTAGCATGTGTAAGGTACCACCTTTCTTTCCCTGTAAGAACATCCTCAACCATAAAAGAAAATATCAAAGCTAATAACCTTTACAGTATGTCTAGAAATTACAAATAAGAGAGAGATAAATGCCAAGAATAAGAAGATTTAGAATTGTCTTCTTAAATTATTTGAAAATGGAACATTGACTATTATTCCCTATTGGACAATGTAAGATTCCCACTTATTCTATCAATATTGTTGGGTGATTAGTGATACTTAGTTCTCATAAGTAATAATTTTTTTCTATGAAGTTCGTATCTTGAGGAATGCATTTAAGTTATGCTTCCATGAATGAATTATCATTGCTATTATTCCTCATATCATCATCTCTTTGGTGTGAGTATGTAATGTTTCCTCTATATAGTTACTTTATTCTATCTAATTTCTCTATTTCAAGAGGGTCCTTATATTTTCCATATAGAATATTTCTTACCTTTAACTTGATATGAAATCCTACATATAAGTGATGATACTCCAACACAGTAAATTCTTTCAAGATGCTACTTTCTCACTCAATTTTTTATCATGGTATTACAGGCATGCAACATTAGTTGGGAAGATGAAGATGCATATGTAATCTCTCTTTCCTATGCTCAAAAAATTACGCTTTTCACTTATATAATATATTTTATGATATGATAGTCATCAATCTTGAAGTTGATCTTTAAAGTCTTCATCCCAATATTTGATAACCTTGGAACTGGGTTATGTAGATTATATTTATTTATGATACAGAATTGATAAGCTAAACCATCGTGTAGATAAACATGGTGATAATAGGCCCTAGAATGTGTGAGTTGTCTGTATTTGTGCATTGGCATATGCTCATTGTGTTTGGTATTCATGGTGATTGATTTATAACTTTTTCTGTGATTATTGTTTGCCTCCACTTTAATTTATTGAATATTCTTATATCTTCTGCGATGATTTCTTATATTTCATTCTCCTCCTCCTTTGATAATGAAATGTGATGATCCTTATACCACTATCAATGTCAAGAATATCCATTTTGTTCAAACTCGCATTATAGGATTGAGATGGAAATAGATCATCCATTAGACTAGATTTTTCCATCAAAAAACTAACACCAATAAAAGATCTTACTGTTAAATAAGTGAGTGATCCCTATTCAGTGAAAAATGATACGAATCTCTTAATGATGGTGCAATTTTGAATATTATTGAAGCCAATAATTTGTGTTTAACAAGAGAGGGGATGCTCCATATAAAACCAAAGGAATCCTTCATCTTTCTATAGAATTGTTCGCATGGCTTCTCAGATATCGGCTATGTCACCGTTACAATTGCCTCCACTGTCTTCTCAAATTCACCCTCTACGTCATCAATCTCCAAGTGTAATATTCTATAACACTTTGGGGTATACATTTAATTTCAAGACAATGTATAGTGTTAATGTGAGAAATTTAAAAAAAAAACAAATTTAAAGCTCACAACCTTAAACCTAAAAATCTGCTCGACACATGAAGGTGCCAAGTGTCAGTTTTGCTCACCACTTGAAGGTGCCGAGTCATAGATTGCTAGGTGCTGAAGAACAATAGATTTAAGTATGCCTACTTGCTTTTCTATTCAAATGAGATTTAAACTATTACAAAATCTGGGAGCATTCAACTTCAACCAGAAAATCCTAAAATGGTAAAACTTCAAACTTTAATAAACTTTACACTTGTAGCTCTAATGGCTACATACAATAGCACCTGGAGCAATCACTACTTCACAGGTCAAACCACACAATAAATTACGAACTTACAGAATGACCAGAGAAGAAACACGTGCAAAATGAACTTTCTTCTTTCTCTGCACTCTGATGACTGGATTTGCTGATCAACTTCTTTCTTCTTCCTTCTCTGCAACTTCTGATCTGCTCTTCCTCTAACTTCTCTCTGTCTGGTCGAATGAATCTAGGACATTACTTTTATTTTCTACCACACAAAATTTCCCCCTCTTTTCCAAATTTGAAAACTCACCTACCCGTATTAATTTGTTCTGGCTATTCTGCAATCCGTCAGAGGTGGTAGGTGGGCATTTGGCTTCAGGGGCAAGACAACCACTGCATTAAATTCCAACAGTTAAGTCATATTTTCCACTTCCTTTTATAGAAACGCTTAAATATCTAAATTGATAAAATTCCATTCTAGAAATCGAATATGTCAATCAAACACGTGTTGTGCATCATTTTAGTAAGTGATAAAAACCGATGAATTCAGCGTGCTTTGACACCCTATCTGATGTCTCTATGACCTTTACTCATCCGATTAAACTAAGGCGCTCCAATGATTAAAGATGATAATAGTCTCCTCGTAGTCAATGCAATACAACAATCATAACTATTGGAGTTTTATCAAATTTCCATGCTTGCCTGGTAGAGATTTCAGTTTATGCTGTCTGTTTTAACTCGAGCAGCTCCAGTGATGGGAGAAGATAAAACTCTTCTAGTAGAATTTCTATAGAAGTTCCATTGGATATTTGATCTTGTTTGTAAAGTTCCTACCATTTGAAGATATCGCAAAAAATTGATATTGATATTGTATATCATCCAAGCTGCAACATATCTTAGTACACTGGATCGTATGGCCTTTCTTAGAATATGTTAACTTCATTGTATGTGATTCTTCTTTTGAATATATTGATCTTTATCTGCATAATGATCCAATATTAAGAATATTGTTTTGAAATACTTAATTATATATTGTTGTTTATGTTAGATTTCCATTTGAAGCCTTTATATTGTGCACTAGTGACATATTATATACTATAACAACATATATTTCACATATAATCCCCGCCATTATAATAGTTGGTCATGCTGGTTATCAATGCCTTTCTTAATATGGTCAACAATGTTGTTTAGTATTTGCTTTTGTAGTTTCCAATACTGTCAAGCTTCACTGAATCGTTGTCTAATCATATTTATGACTCATCCAAGTACGATTGCTGCTTTGATCTCTTAAGAAGACAAAATTAAACTTTTCCTTTTCTTTACAATCGAACCAATTTCTGGTTACTCCTTTTACAGATAGATTGGAAAATATTACTTTTCCCAGTTCTTGGAACAAGCTTAGACTCTTAGACTTTTAATAATATACTCTGATGTACTTGTGAGATGCATCTAGATTGACTTTTGATTGTAGAATAAAATATTAGAGCCTCCTCCACATCTGGAAGAAAATTGATTTTCTTTAGAAGTCTTGGAACTGAATAATTAGTTTACCAAATATTTTATTCCAGACACAGATTAAAACCCATGATCTCTCTTCAATAATTCTCTCAGTTGATTCGCTTTGCTGACATGGGGGATATAGTGGCGTGTCCCTATACTGTTTTGACCATTGTCCAATTACATTTAATCAAAATGAGAATAGCCTATGATGTTTAATTACATTTACAAGAATATAGCAATGTCGACAATCATTCTGTATTTGTATATGAGAGGTTTCATGTTCAAATTTTATAATTGTATGCGGATTTCACATGCCACTGTCATTAAGGAAACCTTCTATCTCTGCACGCAGTGATTTTCATTAAGAAGCATCAATCTAAACAAGGGACTACCAGAGGTATCCATGTCTTTTCATAGTTGTGGTGTCGAGAGTTGTTTTACTCATAACATCTTGCTTGATTAGTTTCATAATATCTCGCTTGATTATTCATCTTGTACATTTGTGATTAGGCTCAATATATCATATTGAGTAACATGGATTGATTTTGCAAATGTAATTATATTGTAATTGTTAAAGATATTTTCTAAATGTAGATTTGGAGAGGGAGACATGTCTCTCTCCATGATTTAAATATCATTAGTTAGTATATTAATCATATAAATAATCATATATGTGTGTATGTATGTATTATGTATTATATATATATATATATATATATATATATATATATATATATATAAAAGAATATTTATCTAATGATGATTTATCATCAATAATGAAACTCGTGATCATATCAATTTCATTGTAACTACAAACTTAACAATACAAACCAAAAAAAGGGGGTTGACCCCAAAGTATTAAAAGTGTTAAATAGTCAAAGTTGACTTGTTTTTCTAAACTTAATTTCTTTTTTAGTATGTAATATTTAAGAATGATTAAACTCTAGTGTATACATTTATAATAGCCTAAAAATTGTTTGATACTAACATTTCCCTAAATTAAAAACATATTTATAGAAAAAAAATTACATTCTCAGCACTGAAGTGATTGTGAGGCGTGAACAGAGGATGCACAGGCACTAACAATCCTAGAAAGAAGTTTTCCTTAGCCCTAGTCACTTTTTTCCAAATTCTTTAAAATTTCCTAATGTTCACTTTTATGAAGAAGGCGTCAAGAACCTTAGAGCATCTGTGAAATCTTCTCCTCCACCCATATTGATATTATTAAAAAATGTCACCATTCCTTGAAAAAAGAAATGAAAGTAAGGAGTGTGATCCAAGTGTCATTCATTCATTGAGAGAGAAGTATTAACATTACATCTTTACTTACACTAGTTTAGCCTAAAATAGGGGACTTGATTGATTGCCCTTTAATATCCTTCATCATGGAAGGAGAAGGGTAGGGACTCAAAACCCATTTCCATGTTTTTTTCATTTGAATCCAAATTTTTGTATATTTTGTACTCTTGTGTAAGCCTTGTGGTTTTGTTCATGTGTTGAGAAGGGAAGTGTTTGATCTTGGAATCCCTCATTGGGAGACAAGCAATTATTCAATTGGAAGAGTTATTCCTTTTAGAAGGGAAGCTTTTGGATATGAATAATTATCTAGTGTTACAACTGTTAGTACAAAATTTGTTGCAATTATATTTAGATGAAAATGAGAAAAAAATAGTATTTTATAACTATACTTGCTGTAAGGCAATACTATTGAATTCATCACTGTTGATGACTCAATTAATTGCCATCAATCATATCATTTAATTTATTTAATTTTGGAAATAGTCATGGTTTTTTAAAGTTTCAATCTTTACTTTTATTTATATTTCAATAAGCACACCATTTATTTATAATCTCATCAGTTGAAATCAATTTGTGGGACCCCCTTTTTTAGGGCTTCCTCCATCTTCCACTTTTTTCTATGGTGAAGACATTTGTTAAATGTCTTTAACAATTTTATTATAAAAGACATGAACTATTTAAAATATGAGAGTAAGTTTACGTTCTTCTTTTGATTATAACAAAAACAAGGACCATGTAGTGGCTAATCTTTTTCTAATAACTAAATACAGTTTTTATATTTTACAGAATTTAATAAATTTATAATATATATATATATATGTATATGTATATATATATGTATATGTATATATATATGTATATGTATATATATGTATATGTATATATATATATATATATATATGTATATATATATATATATATATGTATATATATATATATATATATATATATATATGTATATATATATATATATATATATATATATATATATATATATATATATTTATAAAGTAATATAAATATAAAAAATATCTGCCAAAAATAGAAGTATAAAACAATTTAATAAAAAAAATATAAATATACATTTTTGGTGATTATATACAAATATGTTTACTGTTAAATATTAAATTAGGACTTAAAATTCAAACTAATCATAATATTTGGATGAGTTTGATAAATGGGGTAGTGCATCCTACAATATTGTCTCATTTCCATAAAATTCATGTATAAGATGTTAAATGCATTATCCAATCGATGCTAAGAAAAAAAATATTGATAATGTTAAAACTTAAAAAATTAACTGTCAAGTGCCATTTTCAAATAATTAAAAATAATAATCCTTGCTAAGGCAGGCAGGCCCAAAAAGGTGAAGTTTCGGAAAAAGGGGGTAAACTCTGGAAACCAATGGACTAATAAATAAAAATTATTATTAAAATATGTTTTATTAACCCCTCTTAGATGTGAGTTAGGGTTATGCCCTCTTTTAAGGGATTTGGAGGCATTTTGGGCTCATTCTAGAACTTGATTTTTGTTCATTGCTTTGTTGTTCTTCAGAGGCTGCCAAACCTATGGAGAAGGAGACCCAAGGATGAGAGTTTGCAGGTTTTCAAGAAGGCTAAGGATGGGAGTTTAAAGCCATTCCATGTGCAAGCTCATGTAGAATTTTCCCTTGTGTTGAACAGTGCAAATTTGTGGGTTTTGGGGTGTGTTTTTTATAAGAGATTGGTGTATTTGGTTGAGTATTTCTTATTAGTTTGGGTTGCTATTGTATTTCAGACATTTAGATGTTAAAATAGAGCTGAATATATGTATTTGGTCATGGTTATACTTCTATGATAGATTATTAGTATTTTTGTGGTGTTTCCAGGTTATTTTGTGTTATTTTCGAGAGCCCGATGAGCATTATTTTTGTTCTCCATTTGGGAGATGTTGTGTAAATGCTATACAGATCTAGAATTTTCATTTTGTAGGCCATTATGCTGGTGAAATTTCTGTAAAAATGTCCACTTTCAAATTTATTAATAATATGTGAAGCTGTGAAGTTTTTGACACTATTTCTGGCATACCCGATTTGGGTTTTATTGAGAAATTGGTGGATCTTTGAAATATTGGTTGTTTGATTTTAAAAACCTAATTAGAGGCTTTAAATATCAAATAAAATTATAAAGGGGACATTTTAGTGGTATTAGAGCTATGATCTTGCAAGCCTTAGGGTTTGTAGAAGTTTGCACGCAACTAAGAGAAAGAGAAAAGAGATATTTGCAGTGAGAAAAGAATAAAGAAATTTTGATCAAATCTCCAGTTGAAAATAGAAGTACAAAATCCAAGGAAGGAAAAATTATGGCTGATCCAGATGAGATGGCAAAGAAATTCTTCCAAGACATCCAAAATAGTCAGAAGCAAACAGTGCATAGTTTGGCAAAAACTAGAGAGGCATTGTGAATATTGACAGAGAAATTGCAAGGAGTTGCTTCTATTAATGAGAAATGGAGCACTTTAGAGGAGCTAAGAAATCTGAAATCCACACCCTCTAAATCAACAAAAACTTTTTTCCTACCTGGAGATGAGCCACCAATGCCAAATCCAGCCCTTAATCCCATGGAAGAGGTTATAGGTAACTTGATTGCATTAAGAGCTACTTACAATGGCTTAGATGATAACTTTTGTAGTTCGGTTTCTTTTAGAGAATATGTGGATATGATGAACACTTTGATGCCCAAGAAAGAGTACAAGAGGGAGCATGACATATTTGAAAGAGAGCTCAAAAATAAAATAAGCAAGTTTACAACACATACTTTTGATGGAACAAATAAAATTTCAACTAGAGCATGGCTACAAAAATTACAGACCTTATTCACACTTAACCCCATGAAGGAGAGTGATGTTGTTCAATTTGCAAGTCTACACTTGGAAGATGTAGCCTATGATTGGTGGTATCATGGAATGACTACTCAAGGTCATGATCCGGTAACTACATTTGATGATTTCAGTCAAAGAGTGATAGATAGATTTGACCTCAAGGATGATGAAGAGTATTTTAGAGAATTGTCAAAGTTGAAGCAAACCAAATCAGTTAATGAGTATATAGAAGAGTTTCAAAAAGTGGCTGTTATGGTACCTGATATGAGTGAAAAGAGGATTGTTTATCTTTTTCTTGATGGTTTGGAAGATTTTGTTAAGGGTTTGTTTAAGGCTTTCTCACCCTCAACTTTATAGGAAACTATCAAAAGAAGCTTACAACTTGAAACTTGCGTGCCTATGAGACTAGTCACTAATCAAAAACCCCCAAATCTTTGGCAACATAAGGGAAATTTTTAGAAAAAGACTTTTCCAACACTGCCATCAAAAGATGTGATAAATGTGGCAAAAAAAAACGTAGATGAAGAGACTGGGAATGAATTACGAAGGAAAAAGCTTTGTTTCACTTGTAGAGAACCATGGGTTCTAGGACATAGATGTTTGGAGAAAGGTCAAGTGCACTATATTGAAGTTGCTTCAAAATTTGATTCAGATGAGCATGAGGAATTTCATGACACTAAGGAGGAGGAACAAGAAGAGAAAGAAAAAGAAATCAGCAAGGATGGCACTTTAGTAACATTATCAGGAGTCCCAAGATACCATCCTTTTTGAATTCGAGGGGTACTAGTAGGGAAAAGGTTGACAGTTCTTCTTGATAGTGGGGCAACTCACAATTTTATTGATGAGGGATTTGTCATGAAAAGAGGACTTAAAGAAAATTTTTTTGAGGGATTCAATGTTACTGTAGCTGATGGATTCACTATGCCTTGCACACGGGTGGTGAAACAACTCAAGATGACCTTAGAAGATTATGAGTTGTGTGATGACTTCTATGTTTTTGGCATTGGGGAGATAGATTTTGTAGGCTATTACATGAACCATCAAACTATGGAGTTTAAATTTCATTCCAATGGGAAAGAAGTCTTATTGAGAGGCTTATCGAATGGAGCACCTAAGGCGGTCTCTAAAAAGAGGACGGAGAGGACTTTTTGAAGAGGACAAGTAGCATGGGCAACAGGAGTCATAATCCATCCAACAAGATCTCCAAAGAATCAAGGTAATTTCTATTTTGAAATTCAAAATTTTCTTGATAAACATAGTATAGTTTTCAATGACCCTCCTCCTGGATTACCACCAAATAGAGGTTTTGAGCATCTTATAGAGTTAGAATAGGGTGCCAAACTAGTTATAACAACCTCATAATTCCATCCAAGAGGTTATAAGGAAGAAATTGAAAAAACTATCAAGGAACTCCTAGACATGGGATTCATAAGGCCTAGCTCTAGTCCATTTGCATCATCTGTGGTACTTGTCAAGAAAAATGATGGTACAATGAGAATGTGTATAGACTATAAGGGTCTAAACAAGTAGACCATAAAAAATAGGTATCTCGTACCACGCATAGATGAACTCATTGATGAGTTACATGGTGTTGTATACTTCTCAAAATTTAAATTAAGATTAGGGTACCATCAAATCCGAATGAGGAGTGAAGATGTTGAAAAGACTACTTTCAGATGTCACTATGGGCAGTTTGAATTTTTTGTTATGCTATTTGGCCTCACTAATGCACCTGCAACATTCCAATCTTGTATGAATAAGGTATTCAGCCAGCATCTTTGAAAATTTGTTTTGGTATTTTTTCATGATATCTTAATTTACAGTAAAACATGGAAAGAGCATCTAAAGCTCATAGACAATGTTTTGGGAATCTTGGAGTAGCAATCCTTCTATGCTAAGCTATCTAAATGTGAGTTTGGTTTGACAGAGATCCTATATTTGGGACATATTATAAGTTCTAAAGGAGTACAAGTTGATCAACAAAAAATCTAGCCAATTTTGAATTGGCCTCCACCCACTAAAGTTACACAGTTGAGAGGTTTCTTTGGGTTGTGTAGCTACTATAGGAGATTTGCCAAGGGATTTTCTTAGCTTCCTACCCCCTTGACTGATTTGACAAAGAAAGGATATTTTGTTTGGACAAAAGAGGCACAAAAAACATTTGATAAGCTTAAGGAGGTAATGAGTTCTTTACCTTTTTTTGTTGAATGTGATGCTTCTGGAGAAGGTATAGTTGCTTTCCTAACTCAAAGGGGACATCCAATAACAATTGAGAGTAGAAAACTAAATTAATCAGAGAAAGGTTACTCCATATATAATAAGAAAATGTTGGCAATCATGCATGCACTTCATAAGTTTAGACAATATTTGGTATGTGGGAGATTCATTATAAAGATAGACCATAATAGCCTCAGGTTTTTCTTGAACCAAAGGGATTTGAATGATCATCAACAAAAATGGGTAAGAAAATTTCAAGCTTATAATTTTGATATTGAATACATGAAAGGAAAGAATAATGTGGTTGTTGATTCTCTCTCAAGAATGCCCACTTTGTGTTCCTTAACATCTATCTCTGCTGATTGGAAAGTATCCATAATTTTAGCGTATGCTAAAGATTCCTTTGCCACCAAGATTTTGGATAAGTTATTGGATGATAATAGGTAAAAGGTTTTTTATGAATTGATTTATTACAAGAACATGATCTTCTTAGTGCCAGGATCACAAACTAAAGAGAGAATATTGAGGGTCTTTCATAACACACCTTTGGCTGGTCAACAGGGATACTTCAAGACATACAGGGAAATTTGAGAGCAGTTTTTATGGAAGGGTATGAAGGAGGATGTCTTTAAACACATTAAGGAATGTATGGTATGCCAACAAAGTAAGAGTGAGCAAAATTTTTTTGCAGGGTTGTTGCAGCCACTTCCTATTCTTGAACAAAAATTGGAAACTATTTCTGTGGACTTCGTCACTAGATTTCCACAGGTTCAAGATAAGGATTGCATATATGTGGTGGTAGATAGACTAACTAAGTATGCACATTTCTTTCCTATCACATCTAATTTGAAGGCATCACAAGTGGCCAAATTGTTCTTGAAAGAAATTTTTAGATTACATGGCTTGCCTAGAAACATTGTTAGTGACTGGGACAATAGATTTCTCAGCTCTTTTTGGAAGGAGCTCTTTCATTTGATAGGAACTAAACTCACTCCCAGTACTAGCTATCACCCTCAAACAGATGGACAAATAGAGATAGTTAATAAATGGATAGAGGGATATTTGAGGAACTATGTTTCAAATCAACAACATGATTGGGTCAAATGGTTGCACCTAGGGGAGTATTGTTACAATACATATGATCACATGTCTATTGGTATTCCTCCTTTTCATGCTCTTTATGGTTATGGTGCCCTTTCCTTTGTTGATCTAGTACTTTCAGATAGCAGAGTACCTGCAGCGAGTGATTTCGTCAAGCAAAGCCAAGACATAATAAGCTCCCTCAAGGATAATCTACAACATGCACAAAACCAACATAAGTTGTATGCTAATAGGAAAAGGATTGAAAGATCTTTTAAGGTGGGAGATTTGGTATTTTTTAGGTTGTAGCCATATAAGAAATGCACCTTAAAGAAGAGTGGGGCAGAGAAACTCAAGCCAAGGTTCTATGAGCCTTATAAGATCACCAAGAAGGTAGGAGAGGTAGCTTATGAATTGGAGCTCCCACCAAACAAAAAAATACATAATATTTTTCATGTATCTTTTCTGAAGAAGGTTATAGGCTAGCAAACCATAGTCTCTACAAAATTACCACCTCTTGATGATGAAGGAAATTTAGTTTGATACCAGAAGAGATTTTGGATACAAGAGAGAAAAAATTGAGAAATAGGAGCATCATAGAGCATTTGGTCAAATGGAAAGGATTACCACTAGAGGATGCAACTTGGGAAGGAGCACATATTCTTGAGCATTTCAATCTTCATTTCTTGATGACAAGAAATATTTGGGAGGGGAGGACTTGTCATGTCCCCTTTTCAAATAATTAAAAATAATAATCTTTGCTAAGGTAGGCAGGCCCAAAAAGGTGAAGTTTCAGAAAAAAGGGCTCATCTTTGGAAACCAATGGACTAATAAATGAAAAATTATTATTAAAATATGTTTTATTAACCCCTCTTGGACATGAGTTAGGGTTATGCCATCTTTTAAGAGATTTGGAGGCATTTTGGGCTCATTCTAGAACAGGATTTTTGCTCATTGCTTTGTTGTTCTTCAGAGGCTGCCAAACCTATGGAGAAGGAGACCCAAGGATGGGATTTTGTGGGTTTTTAGGAAGGCTAAGGAAGGAATTTTAAAGCCATTCCATGTGCAAGCTCATGCAGAGTTTTCCCTTGTGTTGAACAGTGTAAATTTGTGAGTTTTTGGGTGTGTTTTTTGTAAGAGTTTGGTGTTTTCGGTTGAGTATTTCATATCAATTTTGGTTGCTGCTATATTTCAGACATTTAGATATTAAAATAAAGCTTAATATATGTATTGGATCATGGTTAAAATTATATGATAGATTATTAGTATTTTTGTGGTGTTTTCGGGCTATTTTGTGTTATTTTTGGGAGCCCGGTGAGCATTATATTTGTCCTCCATTTGGGAGCTATTGTGTAAATGTTATATAGATCTGGAAATATAATTTTTTAGGTTTTTATTCTGCTGAAATTTTTTCAAAATTTCCACTTCTATATTTATTAATAATATGTGAAGCTATGAAGTTTTTGGCACTATTTCGGACATACCCAATTTGGATTTTACTGAGAAATTGATGGATCTTTGAAATATTGGTTGTTTGATTTTAAAAACCTGATTAGAGGCTTTAGATATCATATAAAATTAGAAAGGGGACATTTCATTAACACATAGACTTTAGAAATTATTGAGAAAAACTTAAAAAATAAAAACACTCAATTGTGATTATAAGTACGAAAAATCAAAAATTAAAATAGGATATTTTTATAGCTTTGAAGATTTTCATTGATATTTTTATTATTACTATTGATTAGATATAACAAATAAGAAAGTGAATAGATTTTATATTTTAAGTATAAAAAATTATATTCAAAATTATAGAACTAGCTTAGATATCTTTATACATCTATCTAAAACACGTCGAGAGATATCAATCTCAAGGCACCTATTTCAATAAATAGTTATTGAGAATAGATAGGCACCTCGAGATTGATATCTCTCGGTGTGTTGTAGATAGATGTATAAAGATATATAAGCTAGTAGCATCTGCAATGCAACATGTAAAACTAAAATCTATTAAGTTTTAAATCTAAAATATTCTTTTTAAAGCATAACACTTATCATATCCAGTATGTTTTATAGATATTGAAATATAGTATATACAATGAATACAATTAATCTCTTTCCAGAGATTTGAGTCATTCCTCCTTTGCTTTCCATTTCACAACTTGCTTCCTTGTCTTTATCTTTTCATAACAATAATAAGAAAATGGTGGTGAAATTCGAAGTCCATCCAAAGACTTAACTCATGATATAACAAAAAATGTTAGTCTTGTCCTTTCTCTTGGTCCAATGTCAACTATTGCCTTGGAAAGTGTTAATCCCTATTATTTGTGGATAGTTAATGCCCAAGCTAAACATAAGGGCAATTGACATGTGCGGCCTCTTTGTATTGGAGAAATGGGAATTAATTTTGGAGCTCTCTCTTCGAATGACATTCTAGAGTAATTGTCAAATTCAACCATAACATATGTTGGTGGATTTGGTGGGGCATTTCCAAGTTTGTATATGATATTTCAAATGTATCCCAGAGCTCCATTCACAAGTCCTACTTCAATCCATAAATTAGATGTTAACATGACTCTCACATCCTTAGCAAGTAATAATTCAATATCAAGTTCATCATTTTGATCTCCCCCTAGATTATTACTTCCTTCTTTTGATGTAATGTTGTGGTCAACTGGTTTTTTTAGTGAACATAATTTATTTCTATTATGGTTATGAACATTATCATTTGTTTCAAATAGATGAATATTATTATCAAATTCCTCTTTAAAATTTTGGGGTAATGAAGCATCTATCCTTGCCATTAATAATTTCCAATCATCTATAGTTGGAGTTGCATCTCATATATATTAGTGAGTAATTGGTCAAACCTTTGTTGGTCTTCACTTTCACCTTCTTGTTTGAAGACTTTATCCAAAGTAACAATAGTCTTGAACTCTTCCCATAATAACTTTTCATGAACATTAATATCATAAGGTGGTTTGTCACTAACAGGAGGTAGTTGTCCCAAATCTCCTACTAAAATAATCAATCTTCCTCCAAAATTCATGTTTGAATTTTTTGGAAAAGATTGACATAATCTTGAATCTATATTTTGTAACAAATTTTGACCAATAAAACTCATTCCATAAATTAATATGTACCTAATATGTTGAATTTCTTCTTGCAATGTTGTGAGCCTTGTTCCTTGTAAGTTAGAAAAATCTATAAGAGGAATTCTCAAAGTTGAATGAATTGTTGATGTGCCAATGTTAAAAGCTACAATTCCAGTTGGTGCTAATAATAATAGGGGAGAATACTGTGGTGTTGATGCATCATAAAGACCTTGACGAATGGCTTGAATTAGATATGATTTCCCTATTCTAGCTATTCCTTGAATTATCATACATAATGGCATGACATGTTCACCTTGATTATAATGTGTCATAATAATATCAAGTGCTTTCTTTTTCTTAGCACCTAAAGTTTCATATGACATACTCATCATCATATCCTCGGGTATAACTAAATCATTTTGTTTCATAGCATTAATAAAATGAATTGCATTGTTTGTGTATTCTTCTCCTCAATATTTTGCAGTCCATGGATTTTGTTTGTCGATATCTCTTCTTCCTAGCATATCTATTTCTATTAGATCCATCATTTGTCCATAATGTAATTTTGATATTATCTCACACTCATGCTCAATTATATTCTGATTATTTGGTAATTCATTTTCATCTTTAGAATCATCATGAGTTTGAACATTATTTTCAAATTCATTTTTAATAGTCTACCTATCCACATGCCATGGATTATAATTAAGGGACTCCCAATTGGATAGAAGTGTAGCATCATCTACTCCAATACCTCTTTGTATATTATGAAATGGTTTGTATAATAATAACTTTGACCAACAAAAATCAACCCATTTTTGTGAGTTTTGTGAAGGAATATTTGTAATTCTTGGAAACACTCTCACAATAGTTTTTTATTAGATAAAATTTTTTTGAAGGGTGCCTGAAACCCTGTACAAGACTAAAGATATTCAATAAACTCAAAAACAAAGATACAACAAACAAAAGCAGAACTGGTCACCCCTCGAAACATAGGGTAACCAAGGTGACAAAAAGCCTATCACCAACCAAAAAAAATTATCCAGCAAGGGGGAAAGCCAGA
This sequence comes from Cupressus sempervirens, assembly GCA_028749045.1. NCBI lineage: Eukaryota > Viridiplantae > Streptophyta > Pinopsida > Cupressales > Cupressaceae > Cupressus > Cupressus sempervirens. The sequence continues at coordinate 85,189,802 of CM053786.1, read as the reverse complement.
TATATCACAATTTTTCCTTTGATTTCAAGCCACCCTTGCATGATCTGAGGTTCATATCTAAAGGAGGAGTAGATGATCTAGTGTTCTTTCTTTTAATCATAGTCCAACCATCCTCCACCTTAGCTGCCTTAGCAATCCAATCCCTAGATGAAACTGAACAATGAAGCCCAGGGGGAACCATAACACCAACATTCATCCTAGAAGAGCCCGTAGCTAACTAGCCCCCTGTAGAAAGGATAGGGCTAGGGCCAAGAAAAGGTCCTGGCCCCCAACAAGACTAGGAGGAACATCCAGTACATGGGCAGGAGAAGGAGCAAGAACCTCCTCAAACACTGGCACCAAAAGAACAACTATAGAGGAAACATCCTCGGATACAACCACTAAATCCAAAGGCACATCATTAGACTTTACCACATTATAGTCTGCAAAAGAGGCCCCAGACCATTAGGAAGGAGGATGCCTAGATTTAGTCTTCATAGCAGCACAACGAGCAGCAATATGACCAGTCATATGACACTTCCTACAGCGAAAAGTAATACCTTTATAATCTAAACTAAGGGACCAAGAGCTCCTCAAAGAATCCAAACAAACCTTCTCAAGAAGGCACTTAGAAATATCCATCTCAACAAGAAATCTAGCATATGTCGAATGAAGGATATCTGAAGTGTCAGAGTACACATATAAAAAATCACCAATGGTAGCCCCAATAGCTTCATAAACTGAATTATGCCAGAGATGCATTGGGAGATTTGGTATCAGGATCTAGATAGTGACCTTGTTAAAAGATTAAATTAGTAGATCAAAGTCCATATGCCACAGTTTGGCCATAAGAGGAAATTTGTCCTCCCATGAAAAATTGTAATTGCACAAAATAGTCTTCCTGTCTTTAGCAAAAGTAAATTTTACAATGAAAAAACCTTTAGCCATCAGAAAGATGTGGACCTTACTATCTAAAATAGGCTCCCAATGCTTAGAAATCCAAGCATGAAGATTAGAAAGAGAGGGCCAAAAACCCTAAAATCTAAAGATAGCAGAAAAAGAAGAGAGCTCATCTTCCGTACCAAAAATATTGTCGATAGTGTCAGAGTCCAGGAGTACCCATAAAGGGTTTGAAACACAAATAGTGGAAACTTCATGGGGACAAGAAGACCCAGATTGAATAGCTCGAGCACCATGAAGACCCACCTCAAATTTAGCCCCATCGGCATAAGAGGCAGATCTACCCCTAGAAGGAATAGTAGAAGCCAACTGAAAACTAAGAGGAGCTACCTAAAACCAATGTAGAGAGGCATAAAGCACCCAAGAAAAATAGTAGACCTAAAATCCAGCAACAAAAAATGCCCTGATATTCCTCCCAATGTCTAGATAATCCAGGACTTGAGCAAAGTAAAATTTGTCGATGCACAGAGACCAGATCGAAGCCAGGGGCTGAAGCTGAAGCCAGGCACAAAGTCCAAATCGAAGCTAGGGGCCAAAGCTAAAGCTAGGCATAGAGGCCAGATCAAAGCTAGGGGCCAAAGCTGAAGCCAAGCACAAAGGTTGAATTGAAGCTAGGGGCCAAAACCAAAGCTGAAGGCAGCCTTTGGGAGCCAGGCGGGAAAAAAATCAAAAAATTGCAAAGCAAAAAGTGACAATTTTTCCACAACACTCTCACAATAGTTTCCATTGTCCTTGCTTGCCATTTATTATCTCGTTTTCTTCTAGAGTTATAGGTCCAAGGTCTAGCTACATCTATTAGTGTGACACTTTCTATTGCATATGGTCTATCCATATATCCTTCAATGAAAAGTTTTAGGTGAGCTTTATCATCATTTTCTTCATTCTTTATCACTGACTTGAACACCTCTCTTGAAACATTTAATATAACAAACACTCTGCTACTTTCCACTAATGGCAACTCTAATAACATATGATATATTTCTTCTGCACCAGTGTCTCTTTCAATCAAGGTTTTAGTTAGTAGTCTCTTATATGCCTTTGATGCTACTTCATCTGGATTTTCAATATTTTCAAGTCTTACCAACATTTGATAATATGTGTTAGAACTCTTTTATGCTTTTGCAACATACTTTGCAATATAATTCATTACAACATGTCTTGCAAGAATAGGTTGCCAATCTACATTTTCTCTCCACAATTGAAGTATGGTACAATTATGTGTTTTTACTTGATCATCATTTCTTGCTAGTTCATATATTTTATCTCCTTTTTTTGGATCTTCAAATAATGTTGATCCATCCAGATGTAATGGCCATGGTGCATTGTACCTAAAAAATAAAGAAAACTATTAGCTTGTACACTAATTTTTCATTTCTTAGTAAAAAAAATATGAATCTATATAATTATCTTACCTACAAACAATTTTCTCTCTTTTTTTTTTATGAAGGCAAGCACCCTCTTTGCATATTGTATGGCATTCAACACAATCGAGCAACTCTTCATAATCATGTTTGAAGTCTACTTGGTTTAGTTGTGTATTTCAAAGGCATGGATGTTGTGTAAAATTTTGTAGGACCTATTATTGAAGATATAACATATTTTATGAATTAAAATAGAAAAATAAGCATAATATATGTTGACTACCTATAGAAGAATTAGTATCATACATGTATTTTTCATTGATGTGGACCTCCCCTTGGATTCCATGCATGTAGAATAGAATCAAAATATTTTTGAACTATCTTGATTTCATCATAATTTCTCCAACTAAGGTTGTCTATGTTAGGTGCTCCCTCTAACCATATGAATCCATGCACATGTGGTGATCCTCTATGTTACCATTCATATCTTGAACAAAAATATTTTACTTTCATTCCCTTTGGTAGTACTTCCTTTCAAAAAATTGTATATCTTAGATGCATATAATATGCAAGAATATGTGGGTAGCCAATAATATTTTTCATCACCATTTTTGTGCTTCCTATGGATTAGATGGTTCTATTCCTAGCATTAATGCATGTAAGTTGGACCAATACATATCCACTGCACTCAAAGTAAATAAAATTGTTGATGTTCCAATTTGATGTAAGAGATCACTTAATTCAGCTCAACATTTTTCCCAATAAGACCTTGTACCCCTTAGATTTGTACCAAAATGCATCTAGTGATCCACTAGATGTGAGTAAGGGACATTTTCTATATGATCTTGTAACTCATTGATTGTGATTGGCATATCTTGCAAGCTCTTTTTGGCAAATATTGCTCATGAATTTTGTGCATGATGTTGCATGATCATATTTATCATATAATACCTAGATCGTGGGTGTTGTCTAAAGTGATGATCTCTATATCAAAGTAAATGCTTAAAAAATTTATGAAAATAGACTCTTCTCAATCTTGGTTTGATCCAATCACATCATCCATTTGGAAATAGTGTTAGAAAAGCCATATCAAGTAATCCTTCTGTGACATACTCATTCACTGGAGATTTTCAATTCATGGCCAATCAATTAGTGATCCAAGATCTACATTTTGGTTATTTATCTATGCATGAATTAGTTCCATCTCTCTTCATGCATTTCGTGGTTTAGAGGCCATCGATGTAGTATGATTGATAATATTTCCTTGATCCATCTCCATTATTGGACCCGTAAATACATATTCATTTGCATCCGAATCAAATTCCATATGAACTAAGTCTAGCTGAGCAAAGATGTTATCATCTAAATTGAGTGTAAGCTCACTAAGTGAATTTTCATCAATTTGAACATCTCAATAGAACTTATCATTATTTATTTTAAATTGAAGTTCTCTCTAAACCCTCTCTTTATTGACTATAAAAATATAACTTGTTTCACATTGATCCTTCTTGCAAACAATGATAATAGGTAGATCTTTTATGTGATGTGGTAAGATTTTGGCTATTTCTCTTACTTCTTGTGGAAAAATTATGGTATGCCCTTTATATTTAAATTGACCTCTAGTTGCATGTATAACTTGAAGAATGGGGTTGATACATGCTATTAACATTTCTTCTATTTGTGTTAGATTAGAAAGTTGTAATGGTTGTGGATTAGGATCTGTGTTGCTTGATGCTGAAAATTGATGTTCATTCTTTTCTTGTTGACATCGATGAAAAATAGGGCCTTTGGAGACCCATGCAACCTTCATTGAAAGATAACTTTCTTGAGAAATGTAGTACATACTCAGCATATCAAGTTTATCTAGTCCATTTCAAAACATTATTTGTAACATCCTCAAGTCAATCTTGTTATTTTTAATAGTATTGATTGTCCCCCTATCCATTCTATTATGTGTTATTTTTAATTGTCTTTGTCTTCTTATTTGTGATGTCAACTCCTATTGTAAATTATAATTTCCTGAATCAACATTCATAAAATCCTCTACTTGATCAGTTGGTGCTTATAGAACATAATCTATTGTCATAGAATTCATCCCATCAGAACTAAACCCACCATTTTCATGAGTTGAGCTTGTCCTTGATTTGAGTCATGTTTACATAGTTGTATTTGTTGTATTTCTCTTTCATTCAACTCATCTCATAGCTCCTTTTGCCTGTCTTCTCACTATATTTTGATTATCCTGAGATGTTTGTGTATGATGTGCTCTCATCTTATCTGCATGTTGTCTCATTTCTTCTTCAATCTCTTCTACTGGCATAGTTTCCCTACACTTGATATGTCTTTCTCTATCAAGTTAGTTTCAATGATTTCTTTCTTCTTCTCTTTTTTCATTAGTCATTTATTCACGTCATTGTCCCATATAATTTTGTGCATATTCTCTTTGTTGTATTCATTGCTCTTCATTTGTAGGACTTGTAGCTTCCTCTCTTTGAACATTATTCCTTTGTTCATGTCATTGTCTCATATAATTCTGACATATTCTCTTTGATATTGTCTTCACTGCTCTTCATTCTCAAAATTTAGTCTTGGATGAGGCATTCTAAGATTGACCAAAGCCAACCTACTACAAGTATTCAAGTGAGAGATGAACAAATAAGTGTATTAATGTTTGTAGTAAATGAGTAATAATGAAGAATAGGTAAAATATATGAATAACTTGCTCATTCAAAAAAGAGATCACAAGTCCAAATTCCATTAAAATTTTTGATATGCATATCTTATTTATAGTTAATAAAAAATCACCTTCATAAAATGTAATACATATTATTTATCCTAAATATCCATATATTAATTTAAAATCTATTTGAAATATAGTGCAATGTAGACAAAATTGTCTAGATACATTTCAAAATTAAATAATTTAAGATATTTTCTTATATTCCAAAATATATTACTAATATTAATTTTAACTCCTTTGTATCTACACCAAATCTCTATATGATTAATCAAAAAAATATAATTCATATTCTATAAATAACATCAATTACAATCCTTTTCTTTTTCATTGTTGATGTTTTTTTTTAAATATATATCAATATATCATAGTTTCAATTTCCATACTCTTATTTTAGATATTATTTTATAACAAAGATTTATATGAAAATATTCTTATAATAAATTTCTAAACATTAACAACATTTTTCAAAAATTCAAAAGAAAGGTAGTGAAATAACCATGTTATCATAAAAATTTAATATGATCACTACAGAGGATTGTCATATTCTAGAGTGGGTTGAAGCTAACGTTAGAGGCCAAGGTTAGTGTTATGTTTACATTGAAAGTCTTTTTAGGTGGTGCACACATAAAGTTAATTAACTAATACTAAAAAAAAATTCAGGTTATGCATATGCTGATGTTCACCTCTGTGACCGAAGAAAGTAAGTGGCTTTATTTTTGTACGTGGATGATTGGAATTATGAAGTAGTTTACTAGTTGTTCAACATTTGGTCAAAATCTGAGACTATGAATGTCGGGGAGATTATAGGAGGAAATATACCATTCAGTAATGTCAAACCCTTACTTAAGAAAAGCTCTTCCATCTATAGATTAAACATCAACAGCGAGAAATAATTTCACTCTTCTGAGAAATAATGGCTTTGGCCAGTGATGAACTAGTTGTTTCTGGTGTTCATGCTACTGCTTCGAACTGCCATGGCATCACCACCAAACAAATGCCCACACAAGTTTGTCTCGAAGGTTTTCCACGAGGTAATCCTGATATTATCCTTCCTTTGCAAGAATTTGATGCTGCATGTGACTGGTTAGAACAACATACCTTGATAGGGAATTTTGTTGGTAGGAATCCCCCTGAAGCTATGCTCAGAGAATGGGTCAACAAAAGCTGGACTCCTCATGGAGTCCACCTTGATGCTGTGCAAAAGGTTTTTTTTTATTTCACTTTGCTAACCCGTCACAAGTAGACATAGTTTTTACCAACGACCCTTGGTCTGTGCATTCCTCTCTGCTTTTTTTTCAGAAATGGTCTCGAGACTTCTCTGTCTCGGATGATAAAAAGCTTAGGGTTCCTGTTTGGGTCGAATTACTAGGTCTACCCTTGCCCTGCTGGCCTTTTATTGAGTCTATTGCCCAAGCCCTTGCCAAAGTTGTTGCCAAGGAGCCAGAGAAATTTTTTAGTGCTCGCCCTTAGCGACATGTTTGCAATGAAGTTGATCTTTCTAAAGATCTCAAGGATTCTGCAGAAATCTAGATTGGCGCTCAAACCTTCTCACAGAAGGTGCTTTACTTGAACCTACCTAACACCTATTATAGGTGCCAATCTACAGAACACAAGATCAAGGATGTTCCTTTGGCTACACCTAGGGTCAAACCCTAGCCTAAAGTGATGCCTGTCAAACAAGTCGAAGGAAAAAAAGAAGAATGGGTTACTGTTGGGTGCAAGGGCAAGCCTGCCTTGAATCCTTTGGCCCCCAAGCCATCCTATGCGGCAGTTACCGTGATTCCTCCTACTTCCACCTAAATGTTAGCGCCTGCTAGCATGGAGATGCCAACGACTTCCATTACACTTGTTCCAATTTCGCAGGTTTCAAACCCTGCTGGTTCGCAGGGGATTAAGGCAGCTGCCAGGGCCTTGTCCTTGGCTAGGGCTCATTCTCCTCTTGCAATCTCTTCCATAGTACCACCAGCACCAAGGAATTCTCGTAGTCCTCCTGGATGTGCAGAGATATTAGTGGTAAAAAGACAGGCTATAAGTTTAGAGGATTTCTCGTTTGACTTCCACCTAGTTTCTACCTTTTTGCAGAATAGTTACTCCTCTCTGGAGGACGAGGATGATATGGAAGAGTTTTCATGAACTTCCTCTCTTGGAATGTTCAAGGTCTCATAGACCTCCCTAGAAAGTTCTATGTCTGGGATACCCATCATAGATTTGGGAATTTAGATTTTCTTTGCCTGCAAGAAGTTAAGATTTCTGGTTTCATGCTTTCTGCTACATGCCACATCATTTGGCAAGATAGCGTCATGTTTTCTTCTCAGCATGAAGCTGGCTGAGGTGGTGTAGTTACTCTCCTATCACCTCACCTTCATTCTACTATTATCTTGCACAGTTCTGACCCCACACATCGTATTATTTGGCTTTTGCTTTCCATTAACAATCATTCTTTTGGATTCATTAATGTTTATGCCTCCAATGATGCTATGGAAAGGGCACAAATGTGGGTTTGGCTTTCTAACAACTTGCTGCCAGCTACTTGGGTCCTGTGTGGGGACTTCAATATGGCTAAAGTGGCCTCTGACAAAGATGGCATTCTGCCTTTCTGTTGGACAGCTGGGGAAAGAGAAGCCTAGTCTTACATGCATCATAAATTGGGCCTTTTTGATCCCAATACTAGCCGCTGTCATGATAGTGGGGCCTGGCACACTTGGTCCAATTTTTGAGCTGGTCTTGACTGCATATTGAAACATCTTGATCATGCTATGATCTCAGCGCAATCTTTTTTTTCCTTTTCTGAAGAACGTGATCTACCTATCATTCCCCTGGTAGATGTGACGTTGTCAGACCACTATCCCATTTATTTTGGCATTTTTTGGCAAATAGTTGTCCCCAAACTGCCCAAGTCTCAATTCTTCCTCAACACGTCTGTACTATTGCATGCGTCCACCATCTCCCACATACAATGTGTCTGGAATTTAGAGCCATGTCCACATTCCCATCAAGGTTGGATTCAATGGTAGAATGACGCCATTACCAGAATGACTCAATTTTTGTGCATCTACGGGCATCAGCTAGAAATTTTTAGAAAATGGTCTTATGAAGCCAACACCCTTGCCCTCAAAAAAGCCTTTGAAGCACTCACCTTCAACCCCTTTGATGTGGATCTTTAAATTCAGCTTGCCAAACGTCGCCATGAAAAGAAAATTGCTAATAACGATGCTACTCGAGGAGCTCAAATCAAAGCCTGTCTCCATTGGTTGGAGGTTGGTGACAAAGCCTCGAAGGAGTTCTTCCACTCGAAGGAGTTCTTCCAGGCTTTTTGAGCCTGTCATATCAATGTTGGGATTAAAAAGATAAAATAGGGAACTGATGTTCTTTCCAGTCTGCCTGACATCCTGCAAGCTTTTGTTCTTCACTATGAGAATGTCTTTGCTTCGCAGGGCCATTTGGTTGCTCAGGAGGAGGCTGTCAGAAAGTGTATTATTGTTACTCCAAACTGCCTCGCGGTTGAGCAACGCACTTTCTATGAGCAACTTCTTTTCCTCCAAGACCTTAAAGAGGCAGTTTACTCCATGGTGGATGAAAAATCCCCTGGGTGTGATGGATTTCCCTATGAATTTTACAAACATATTTGGGAGAAAATTGGTCCTGATGTGCACAAAGTCTATCTTGAAGCATACCATTCTAAAAGCTTAGGAGCAATCATAAATAAAGGCAATATTAAATTCATACCTAAAGCTGGTGATCCTGAGGACATCTGCAACTGGAGGCCCATCACCCTCCTGAATGTGTCTTATAAGATCATTGCTAAGGCACTCTCTCTCAAAATCCACCATATGCAAGTCCTCTAATTGTGCGGCCTGAACAAATTGGCTTCATCAAATCTAGGTATATTCTTGACAACATCATTGCTATCTAGGAAGGTATGGAATGAGCCCATAAGTCCAAGTAGCAGGCTATCTTTTTAAATATAGATTTTGCTAAAGCCTATGATCGCATTGGATAGCCTTTCATTTTGGCTATGCTTTAGGCTCTGGGTTTTGGGCCCAATTTCCTTCAGTCCTTGGAGATGCTCTTTGGTGATGCTAATGCTTGCATCACCATCAATAATTCACAATCTAAAGCTTTTAGACTTTTTCGTTCCATCAGACAAGGTTGTTCGCTAGCTCCAGCGCTTTATGTCCTTGCTGCTGAAGGTTTTGGTTATTTACTTGCTCACTCTATGTCTTCGGGATTGGTCCGTGGCATTTCCTTTCCTGATTCTTCCTCCCAATTAGTCAATGGTCATTTTGCTGATGATTATTTTCTTACTCTTCTTGAAGATGAAGAAAACATCAAAAATGCTTTAAATTGTCTGGACACTTTTTGTCAAACCTCTGGCTCTGCCATTCAATGGCATAAAATGCTCTGCTACCCACAGTCTTTTTTGCTAGCTCCACCTTGGTTCATCCAATTCCAATGGAAATGGGTTACTCATGGAGAAATCTTTTGCTTTCTTGGCATTCCCTTTTCTTTCCAGGCTTCCCCTGTGGAACTTTGGAATGATGTGCTTACAAAGATTAGCAAAAAGCTTGATTATTGGATCACTAAGCTGCTTTCTCTTGCTGGTAAATTTTAGATTTGTTCCAAGATTTTGACTACCACCCATGTGTATTATTCTTCTTGTTGGGCTCCCTCCAAAGCTTCCTATCTCAAATTAGAATGTTTTCTTAGAGATTTTTTTTGGGCCTCTGGTTCTAACCATCATGGTTTTCACAGAGTTGCTTGGGATTTCTGTTGTCTCCTAAGGGAATCTAGAGGTCTCGGCCTACTTTCCACTCAGAAGTAGGGCCTTGCCCTCTATGCTAAATGGATTATTAGAGCTATTTTTGGAGATGAAGCCTAGAAAATTCTTGTTAGGCATTGCATCTCTTCAGGCTTCCCTGCTAATAGACCGGCGTGGAAGGGGATTGGTTTTCAGACCCTTCTCACTATGCATGAACCAGTGGTCATACAGGGCTCTTTTGTTATAAAGAGCATCTGGAAAGCCTAAGAAGTTGTTAAATCTTGGCTTCATTGGGCTGGTGATGAGTTTCACAATGGGCTATCCTTAAATCAACATAACATTTCCTGGTCTCCCTTGTTTGCCTTCCAGGGCACTCCTCTTGCCAAGACTCAGGGTGCCAGTGCTCTGCATTTTTTTTAATGTGGCATCTGAACGACCAAGGAAATTTTTTCAAGAGTCACCATGAATTTCAGGTCATGGGAGGATATGCAAGTTCAATATCGCCTTGTTTGTGCCGATCGCCAGACTTATGACCTTCTGTTGTCTTCCATCCCTGTGCACTTACTTCATAAAGTTGGGATTCAGTCTGTTCGTCCTTGGTGGTATGATCGGAAGTGGTTTCCTACCACTCCATTTACCAATTATAAGCCCAATATGGGATATAGATGGCTTCCGCCCCACCTTTCGATGGTGGACACACTTAATCAATGATGGCATTTGCATTCTTCACCTTCTCAATGGAGAAAACAGTTTGACACCATTTGGAGTGCCATTATAGAACCTAAGATTGTACACTTTGCTTGGTGCCTTTCCTTCCAAGGTCTTCCCCAGGGGCCTTGGCTCAAGCACATTGTGGTTCCTGATCCTAGATGCCCCTTATGTGGCCAACCTGAGTCCTTTTTGCATATTGTTTGGTTTTGCAAGCGTGCTCAGAATTATTAGCACTGGATTCATAATTTTTTCAAGCCTTTTAGGCCCAAACCTTTTTCATGGCACATGGTCGTGCTGGGTGATTCCCCCAGATTTCCTCAAAAGTTCTTCCAGATTTGGCATACTTTCAAGATGGAAATTTTGTTTTCTCTATGGAAAGATAGGAATGCAGTTTTATTCACTCACAATTTTTTGGATGTTAACATTGCAATGTACACTAAGGCATGCATTTGTAACGATGTCATTATGCAGATACATGTACAAGCTAATAAATTTTCCCTGGAGGTTGCACACTTACAAGAATTGTTAAATCATTGGGGCAATGCTCCTTGCACCATTGCTAGAGTGCCTCCGAATGCCTTGGTCGATGCCTCCTCGTCTCGCAGTCACTATTCTTGAGGCTAGTCCTCTGGCCACCATTCACACACACCGCATTCCCAGGGTCCCCGCCACCACTCTCCCAGTGGTGGTCATGGCGGTTGGAGGTGCTGCTCTGCTTCCCCACCACGTGGTGGTTCTGGCTGGTCCTCGACTCCCCCCCCCTGGGTGGGCTTCTGGCCAGTCTCTGACTCCTCCCCCTGGACGGTTGCACTCTAGCAAGTTTCCTTGAATGGCCTTGGCAATTTCTCCTCTGCAGCTAGACAAGAAGGATGCAGAGACTGTGACTACCCCAGATCCTATTGATGCTGCTGATGGCTGGACTGTTCCTAGTCTGCCTCACAATCCCACTAATGCGTGGGGATTTCCTGATAATGATGATACTCCTCCCCCTACTGGTACTACCTTGGTAGCCTGAGGTTGTTAAAAGTGTTTTTTTTTTTATGAATAGTTTATAGTTTCTGGTTGAGGCCATGTTGTTTATTCTAGCTTCGATCGTTTGAACTCATTTGTGGGGTGATCTTGTATTCCCTGGCCCCTTTTTTGTGAATTGTAATCTTAGCAAATTTTATTAATTAAAAAGGACTATTCATCAAAAAAGAATCAGGATCAAAGTTGTTATATATGTTAGAAAGGCCAAAAGATTATTTTGATAAAGTGAGCTAGGATCAGCTCCTACATCATTCTTTACAGCTGGGTTCTGTAGACATTATTAATAAACTGTACAAGAGGGGAATTAAGCTACCAAAAATGGCTTTGCATTTGGCTGCTATGTGTCATAATGAGTTAAATTCCAATTGAGTCATTCATTCATTACTTTAAAAGGGGTATTAAGAAAACCTTAAACATAAATCCGCATAATTGCGAGAGTGAATTTGAGATGATGTGAAATTGAGATATCGTGAGGGAAAAGTTTTGGTGCATCTAAAAGTGCAAAAAGCATGAGACAAGAAGAATGTTTTAATTTGAAATCATGTACGAGCATGCTTTTCACTCTTTCAATACCACTTGGCATTGAAAATAATTTTTGTGCAAGACATCATAGGAGAGTACATCAAGGTATCCAAGTAGTTGTAGAGAATGGACATTCAACATTTAGAAGAACAACCAAATATAGGACATGACATGGGTGAAGAACTAAGCAATGTGGAAATAAGTGTCCCTCATGATCACAAAGATCAAACTCATTCTGAAGTTAAATCAGCTCCCTCTTAAGGGTGAAGAACTAAGCAATGTAGAAATAAGGGTGGCAATGTTGAATCAGCTCTGTTACTTAACTTTTTTGTATTTTTTCTACACTGTATATTTGTAGTATCGCTCCAATATTGATATGTATATTTTCTTAAATGTATACTATATATTTATATCATTAATTTTATGGGATGCGACGATACATAAGACTTAATTTTCAATATCAAAAAGTTAGTAGTCAGCCTTAAAATTTCAAAATGAAAAAGTTGCCATTAACACAGTCACACCACTTCATTCCTCCATTCTTCGTCCACTGTAGGTTACACCTCTCAGTGTAAAGATTTTTTTTATTTTAAATATCTTAATTATTCTTTTATATTATAAACAATATTATTTTACTAATTTACAATTATAAATAATTATTAAATTTAAACAACAAGTACTATGTGGCACTTGTTTAAGTTGAAAATAAAATAAAATATTAATCCTTATAAGTTTATTTAATTGTATACTAGAAATAAATAAGTATAACTTCAATTTTTTTTTTTGTTGACACTTGTTTAAGGTGAAAATAAAATAAAAAGTTAATCCTTGTAAGTTTAGTTTAACTTTATGCTAAAAATAAATAAGTATAACTTAATTATTTTTGTTGACGTAAATTAAAATGATAGATATAAAAATACAATTTTTATGATGTTAAGTTGAAAATTCTATTTTATGGAACTTACAAAATGAAATCCAGAGGTATTATAGATATTTAAATATTAGATTCTAGAATAAATTTCATTAAAAACATGTTATAGAAATATAATTAATTAATAGTATCTTTATTATTCACAAAATGAATCAAGAAATATCATACAAACATAAGTAAAGAATGAGTATACATTTTTACATTTAGTAGAGACATAAAATACATCACATCAATCATAAGAATATTTTAATAATAACAAAAATATATGGGCTCATTGGATACTCATTTAAATCTAAATATAAAAGTATTTAATTGTTCAATAGTATGCACAATTAATAGAAACATAACATAGAAAGCAATTAAAAGTAATAATAAATAATAAAATAAAATATATCCATATAAAAATAGAATACTTTGGCACATAAGGATTCCTAAATTGATAAGATAAGAATATATATATATATATATATATATATATATATATATTTTAAAAATTCAGTCAAACGATAAACTATTTTAACAATGTTGGTAAACAGATTTGTCACAGTAGAATTTGCCCAACAAAGTGTGTGGCAAACCGTTCACAACAGTTGGATAGGCCCTTGGTACGCAGCCTTCCTCTGCATTTAGAGGGTCAACTCCCTCGTATGATATGATTTTTGAAAAAGATTTTTGAATAAGAATTTAAAACTTTAAAGATCAGGAGAAAGTCGTTCAAGGCGAATGCACCACATGCCCTCACAACTTCTTTGGTAAACAAGATTGATAACAATAGTGATCAAGAACTACACTTGAAGGCAACTAGTATTACCAAGTACATTCATTATCATTCATAAACACTTGCATAACACCATGATAATGTCTACTGCTACATATAACAATTTTGATTTTAAAATAAGAAACTCAAAGCACATCTCATTTCATTTCCTTAGACCAAGAAAGCAATAGAGATTTTTTAATTCAACGATAAAAAGTGTACATACTTTCCAAAATTTATCCCTCAATCAAAATTTTAGCATAGTGTTCCCTTATTTTTAAAACCAAAAAGTCCCCCCTTTAAAAAGCCCAAAAGCCCTTATATAGATTTAGAGGTTAATAACTACCTCTTCGTGGTTAATAACCACCTCCCAAATATGTGATTTGGGTAAGGTTAATTAACCTCAACAAAATTAACCTCAAATAACAATGGCCTCTAATTGAAATGTATAGCTTGGAACATGTCTTCAGATGGTCGAATCATTGACTTGTTGTGTTACTTGATAAGACTCTTCTTCATGATCATCGCCAAGTTGGACATATTGAGTATGGACAAAGAAATAATCTTTCACAACATCAATTTCTCATGCACTGACTATAGCCTTGATAGTGATACTACAACCTTGTCTTCCTGTTGATATAAGTTATAGAATTTGCAATCCTCTGGAACTGATTTTGGTGAGTTGCCATCATATCCACCTGTGAGTCACTACATAGATGTTTGGTAGCAATACATAGTGTCAAGTTTTGTCCAGAAGGTCCACCATGCACGCATAATGCTCTATTCTTCATGCAATGCCATATTGTTTAGTCATGGAGTTAAAGTGACGACAACCTTCATCCACAAGGCCTGAACGATTAGATGCAGAAAGTACCGAGATAAAGGTAAAATGATCCAGTTTGATGCCCGCTTCTTGCATTTTCCACGATGCCACATTTAGCATACATAGTAGTGAGTGCATTGCTAACTCCAATATCTGTAATATATCCTCTTTTAACTGCATGAGCATGGCATTTCCTTCCTTCTTTCAAGGTTTCCAAACTGCCGCATACACCAAGGATACTAGCCAAGGTGATTTGATTTGGAATTACACTAGTTTTTAGCATTTTGCACAAGAGTTTAAGGGCTTGCTCACCTTGATCATACTAGGCATACCCTGTTATCATTTCCATCCATGAAACCATATTTCTTTTAGATATTTGATCAAAAAATTTGTGTGCATCATCTGTATCCCCATATTTACGATACGTATCTGCGAGTGCACTTCCAACGTGAAGAGTTGACTGGTAGATAGTCTTAGCAATTAAGCCATGAATTCAGTTTCCATATTCCAAAGATGCTATGTTGGCACATGCATTTACAATATTTCCAAAGGTAAATTCAGTAGGGTAGATGCCTACCATTTGCATTTGGTAGAAGAGTTTCAGAGCATTGCAACCTCACGATTTTTGAGAATACCCTACAGTCATGGCATTCCAAGACCACATTCTTTCTAGGAATTTGTTCAAAGAGCTGGAAGGCCTTATCATACTAACCATGTAGTGCATATCTCGTCACCATTGTAGTCCATGAGATAATGTCTCGCTGCTTCATTTTGTCAAATAGTTCATGCGCTTCCTATACACTATCACATTTGCTATACATAGCAAGCAAAGCATTCTCTACGATGATTTCCAATTCGAATCCAATTTTTATAATATGGGCATGTAGCTGTTTACCTTGTCTCAGCGACTTTCGCCTTGAGTTTGCACTTAGAACACTGGTAAAAGTGAACTGATCATCTTGTACACCAGTCGATTGCATTTGAATAAGGAGATTGAAGCATTTCTCACCATACCCGTGTTGGGCATATCCTGCAACTAGTGCATTACACAACACAACATCTCGCTCAGGCATTTTATCAAACACTTTACAAGCATCATCAACATTGCCACATTTTGCATACATATTTAGAAGAGCATTCCCAAACAAAATTTTCTCTCTTGGAATGCAATGGTTCTTGGTTATGTGCAGAATGGGTATGGAGTTGAAGCTATAAGATTGTTTGGTGAAATGTAGGGGGCAGATCAGTTCATCTATGCTAGTTTACTTCGGGTGATAAATTGGGCAGGTGATATCTAAATGCTTTGAGAACTCGTAATTTTAGTTTCTTTTTCTTAAACTATTTCTACCCTGCCAGTGTAAAGATGGTAATGCATTATCCTGTACACGCTCATAAGATGGCATCTTTTTACAAATTTTGTGAGTTGATGCGTGTTGTCTATCATATGTGCTAGTGACTTATATCATCCATCTTACCAAACTTTAAAATACCTTGCTATTGTAAAGGAACAATAACCGCAAGTGGAAACTGATTCCAATAAAACTGAATCATGGGTTGGCAATGTGTTGAGTGAGGTGGAACACCATTATATTTTTATCAACATGCCTAGCCTTGAATTGTATGGAGAAATCTACATTTTTGTGATAAGATAAAGATGCTATTATCGAGGTAAGAAACCTCTCGCACATTGTTTTCCTCCATTTTTCAATAGTGATGGCTTTGAAAGATTGGCTTTATCTCCACGGAAAGGCAAGTAGTTATCTCTAGTTATCATGCAGATGCGGCATTATTAATCCTCAATACCATGTGGTATGGCTAGGCTAGTATCTAGCATTGAAGAGTAGAAAAACTTAAGCCAAACTTTTAAGAAGGTTCGACAATGCTCAAACAAATCAAAATATCTTTTACTGTGCATGATCAATTTTGAGGAACTCCATTCAATCATTTTCATTGTTATTGCCAATTTCTGTCATGCACATATCTGACTTCTTATGAGAGAGTTTTTAAACAAGTTAATAACTGCCTTATACAAGTTAAGAAAAACATGTTTTTGAACGTCATCATTAACCTTTTGAGAGGTTAATGAAAATCTATTTTTGGATGTTATCATTAACCTTTTGAGAGGTTAAGAAAAATGTGTTTTTGGAGAGGTTAATTAACATACTCCAAAACGTGAAATTTGAAAGTTATCATTAACCTTTTTAGAGGTTAATGGTTAATGATAGACTTGAAAACATGTATTTTGGGTCTCAACATTAACCTACGATAAGTTGGAGCTCAGATGCTGGATTTTAAAAATTTCAAGTGCTATGCGGAGCTGGGAACGAGCCGGAGACATGGAGATTTAGAGACTCACACAAATTTAGAGATAAAATGGCGAATTTAAAGCTGAAAATTGAGCAAGTTTCAAAAATTAACCAAGGCTTATAAAATAGAAAGAATTTTATAACTGGGCAATAGCTAGCTCTAACTGGGGACAAGGACTGACAAGAACGAAGCTTGAATCCGGAATAAAATAGTGCCTTATCCATTGGGGTTGTAAAATAGAGTCAACTAAGGGACCAATTTACAAAAGAGGAAACAAACACAAAAAATGAGACAACAGGAAGGAAGAACTAAAGTAACACAAACTAAAAGGAGCACATAAAAAATCGGACAACTTATATACAAAAAGGTGTACAAACACCTTCTACTGATGATAATGCTTCAGGTGTTGCCCATTATAAAGTAAGGGCAACTGGGTACCACTGAGGTATGACAAAATAAAGGAGTTCTTTCCACATACCTCTTTAATCTGGAAAGGGCCTCTCCATAAAGAGTCAAATTTTCCATCTAAGCCCTTTGGTTCTCGGCGTTTATCCCAAAGTAGGACAAGATCACCTACTTGAAACACCCTCTGCTTAGCCTTTTTATCAATTAACTTCTTAACATGGGATTGATGTTCCTGAATTCTGTCTACAACCACATCCCTCTCTTCTTCCAACTTTGTTAAATACAACATTCATTTTTTAAGAGCATCCTTGAATTCATGATTCTCAATAGCATTCTGTAATTTCAAGGTGGATAGTTCCAAAGGAAGAGGAAGAGTTGGCTCAGTTCCATACAAGATCTCAAAGGGGGATAATCCTGTTGCTCTCTTTTTAGTAGTACGATCTGCCCACAGTGCATCATACAAGTGCTTGTGCCAGAACCTCTGATTAACATCTATCAATTTCCTCACTATGGTCATAATATTTTTATTTCTTGACTCTACTTGACCATTTCCTTGTGCAAAATAATCAAAGGAATGAGAGAGAATAATCCCATATTGATAGTAGAAGGATGATATCTCTTGGGAAGTGAAGTTGGTAGCATTATCAGTAACAATCTTCATAGGGACTCCAAAAGAAACCAAAATGTTTTGTTTGATGAAACTTTAGACCACCTCTGAAGTTGTTTGTTTGACTGGGATGGCCTCTACCCACTTAGTAAATAGTCAGTTACCATCAAAATGTGAGTGTGTCTAGTAGTGGATGAAGGATGAATAGGACCAACAAAATCTAAACCCCATTGTTGAAAGGGTTCTTCGATTACCACTGGCTTCAAGGGTAGTTCTGCTAACTGGACTCTTCCTTTGAAATATTGACAAGAGTCACACTTCTTGACCCATTCTTCTGCATCTTTGAACATCCCAGGCCAATAAAAACAATTCCTCAGGATTTTGTAAGCTATTACTGATGCTTCGTAATGACCTCCACATGCTTCATTATGGAACAATTAAAGCAACTCCTTTCTTTCTTCAGAATCTACACACCTCAGAAAGGTACCATCTATCCTTTTCTTCTATGAAGCATCACCCCAGAGAACATATTTTGCAGATTTGAATTTCAAGGTTCTCTTCTCTTTAGGTGATAAATGAGCAGGACATTCTCCATATGTTAGAAAATAGGCAATATTTGAAAACCAGTCATCAACATTGCTAATGAATAAAACTAAAGGCATTTCTTCTTCTGTCTCTTCTTCACCTTTAGAAGCTCCTTGTGCAATTTCCATACACAAACCTTTTCCTTTGACAAGCTTTGTAGGTTTAATATCAAGATCGTATTCTTGTACTTTAGCTATCTAGGAGGCCCTTTTTTTCACACCGATCTCTTGTTGTGTTAGAAGCGTCTTCACTATCAAATCAGGAACAAATACCTTGGAGTGAGAGTTTAGGATGTAAAACCTGAATTGTTTCACTGCTCTTACTAGAGCATAAGCATTCTTCTCGATCAAAGAGTATTTCAATTCATGTTTCTTAACAGGGATACTCATGAATGCTATTAGGGCGTCATTATTGCCTTTGTTGGGTTGTGTAAGTATAGCAGATAAAGTGTTCTTAGATGCATAACAATACAAATGAAAATCCTTAGAAAAATTTGGATAAGAAAGGGTAGGGGCATTAGTAATCTTAGTCTTGATTTGTTCAAAAGATGCCTTACCTTCTTTTGTCCACTTAAAATTAGTATTCCCTTTCATCATATCCACAATTGACTTTGTAATCTCAGAGAAGTCTAATACGAACCTCCTTATGAATTTTATCTACCCAAAGAAAGATCTGAGTCTTGGTTTACTCATGGGAAGAGACAACTGTTGAATAGCCTTCACCCTTTCAGGATCTATCCGAATGCCCTCTTTAGATACAATATGTCCCAGTAGCTTTCCTTCTGTCACCCCAAATATAGACTTCTTAGGATTGAGTGAGATGCCATGAGTTTGACATCGATGCAAGATAGCTTCAAGATGATGCACATGATCTCTTCTCTATTTTGAAAACACTATAAGATCATCAAAGTACATCACAATAATATTATTCTTGAAATCCTTGAATGAATGATCCATGGCCCATTGAAAGGTGGCTCTGGCATTTATCAAACCAAAAGGTATTCGATTGTAGGAAAATGTGCCCCATGGAGTGGTAAAAGTTATTTTATTTTGGTCTTCCGGTGTGATAGTGATCTGATTATAACCAGAGAAGCCATCTAGCATTGACATGAGTTTTGAGCCAGATATCAATTGTAGAATATGATCCATGATAGGGAGTCCATAATTATCCTTAAGTGGTGCCTGATTGAAATTATAGAAGTCAACACATATTCTTATCTCACCATTCTTCTTCCTGACAGGAACAATATTGGCTACCCATGTGGAATGGTGAATGGGGTAGATAGTTTTCGCTTTAAGCATTTTATCAACTTCATTGAAAATAGCATCAGCTACCTTGGGATTGAATTGCCTTTGCCTTTTCCAAAGGGAGTTGAACCAAGTTTCAAAGGAATTTGATGTTTAAATCTCCCATTCATGAATTCCATCAGATCTTCATAACCCCAAGCAAAAATGTCTTGGTAGGCTGTTAATAACTTCATGAATTTTTCTTTCTCTTCTAATGTCAAATCTTTCCCTATTAGGACCATCTTTGGGTTTTCCTTAGAATTGATATTTACTTTCTCATAACCCGAAAAATTAGAGGGTTTAGTGTCTTCAACTTTCTCTTTCCTTTTGTCTTTTTAATCAAAAAGACTCTCTAGGGTGACTAATCCTCTCAGGATAACATTACCTTCCAATTGAATAACCTCAAGATGATCCCCTGGTGTTCCATTATTATTATGCGATCCTTCAAATTTTAGGTTTGAAAATGGAGGCCTTCCCTCGAGAAATGCAATTATTTGTCCATCATCATCAAAAACTTGCCAGTGTCGATCATTATCAGGTACACTAGGTCTATGAATCATCTCTACTCTGTAAACATCTCTATTGAACTCAAGGTGAGGAATAAGTAGAGATGCAGAGACTGCAAGACAATCTGCTTTGGAATTTTGTTCACGAGCGATAGCATATAAAGAAAAAGCATCAAAATGCTCAATCTCATCCCACACTCTATTTCTATATGCTTTTAGTTTGGCATTCTTTGTTTGATATTGTCTTCACACTTGGTTGATAATTAATTCTGCATCTCCTGATACATTGAGTTTCTTGATTCCCTTTTCTTTTGCATATTCAAGACCAAGTAGAAGGGCTTCATATTCTACGGTATTATTGGTGGTTTCAAAAGCTAACTTATAAGCTTTTGGAAATTTCTCTCCTTTTGGTGATATCAACACTATCCCAACACCTGAACCAAAAGAAGAAGAACTTCCATCAAACTCCATTGACCATAACTCATTGGTTATATCAGGCATGAGAGGCTCAATCAAATCTTCTTCAATGGACTTCATCATATACGTTCCATGCCCAGTATCAACTTACAATATTTCAGCTCTTGGATCATCTGATTTCAAGACCGTATATTTAGCTTTAGGTTCAGGATTAAGCTTAACCTTTTTATTTCCAATTAGGATAAGGGCGTGAGACATGTCCATCTTGATCTCACCACCCAGATCTTTACAAAAACTTCTACTCAAAAGCATCCCATAACTGGTAAGAATATTTGCAACTAAGATGTTCAGTTTTAACTTCTTCTCAGGATGTGCTGCAAGTGCTACTTGAGCATCTTTCAATTGGCCAACTAGCGAAACTTGTTTCACCTCCATTGAATATACCTTCCCTGATGGTTTGTTTAATGAAAGACCTAGGGCATGAGCCACCTTTGAAGGTATAACATTATTGGATGCACCAGAATCAATGATACAATTACTTAACTTGCATCTAGCTATATAAAGAGAAACGTAGAAAGGCTCAGGTTTCTCTGACAAAGATGCTGCAACAAAAGATTCTTTCTCAGTCATGGGCCCTTCCAAATTATCTTTTGCTTCTAGAGAAACTCCTGATTCATGGTTGATAGTGATCTTAGGTGAACATTTTCCTTTACCAATACATTGGATCAAATTTTCTAATTGATGAGGGTTGGCTTTTAGGTAATCCAACTGAGAAATTTGTACTTTGGTCTTCTTACAGTGATCAATAAAATCAAAAGAGTCTTCAATGATAGGAGGAGTTTTACCCTTATCTGTCTCCTTTTCTTGTGAAGGCTCTTCTAGAGTATGCTTACGAGACATAATCCTCTTAGCAATCTCATCAAAAGCTTTTTCCTTTGATTTTTTACTCCGCTTTTCTTCATATCTTTGTCTCCAACTTGGTGTAGTTGCATTGCAAGAATGATTGTTAATATCTTCAACTTCTTCACCATTCGATTCATATTCCAAAAATTTAATAGAAGAGGTCCCAAAAGTAGGTTCTATTACATCTTCAGGAGCCACATACTCTTCTATCTTCTGCGCAGTCAAATGCATTTGCATGAATCTAGCCATCTCAGGACAGTTTGCACTATCATGATCTATTGTTAGGTGAAAATCACACATTGCAGCTTTTTTACCAGATGATGAGGGATGTTCAATGGCTAATCTTTGTGTTGATTGGGGTAGCCATTTAGTTTGTCTATTTTGTTGATATGGCATATAATTCCTCCTTGGAATATCTTGATACAAAGGCGAAAGATTATGAGGCAACTACTTTTTGAGTTGTAATAGATCATTAGCCAATTTTTTATATAAAGGATCAATGGTAGCGACAAGAGCTTGTTGACCTTTTCCCTTTTGTAGATCATGACTCCACTTTCCTAAACTAAGTAAGTCATCCTCCACTTCGATAGCCAAGGTTTGTGCAATCACTAGATTAGCAGTTCACGCCCTTCGTAGTTGAAAGCTTACATGAGAAGGTTGAGCACTAATGAAGAAAGTCATTTGATTTTCTTTAGTGGGTCTTTTGTTGATAGGAACTCGATTCACCGTCTGATTAAAATGAGCAATGAATTCTTGAATTGGCTCATGAATTTCTTTCTTCATTGAAGTCAACTAGGAAAGGACCAAATGTTCATCTTCAGAAGTTTTAAATCTCCTTTCGAAAGCTTGAATCAAGGTTACCCAAGAAGTAATTGAGCCAGCTGGTAGTTGTCCAAACCATTCAGCTACGGCTTCAGTGAGTGTTTCAACAAAAAGACAGACAAAAACATCTTCATGTTGAATTGCAAGAACACCGCTTGCTATAAAGAATGCACTTATATGCTGATCAGTTGTGATTTTTTCGTCACTAGAAAACTTGGGGAGAATTTTTGGAGAACCAACAGGCATGTCATGTAATTGGTTCCCTAAATCTAGAGGACCAATACTAGCTACCCATGGGATTGGTGGCTATGGTGCTTGATGTGCCATAGTCAAAAGAATGATATTCAAGGGCTGCAAATTTATAGCTAAAGGTACAAGAGTACCTGGCAGAATCAAAGCTTGAAAGGCCGTAGGAGAAATAGTAGTCTTAGGTGGTGAAGAAGACCTACTAATAGACTTGACCTTTTTCTTCTTCTTAGGAGTAACTGGCTTAAAATCTAACTTTTGAAGGGCTTCAAAATCTTCATCTACCAAACCCTTTTGTCTATCTATGTAGGTGTATGGTTTGTCAGCCAGCCTTGTGGTTATTATTTATTTGCCCCTGAATGTGACAAAGATTCTGCCTATTTCTTCTTGGAATGACCACTATTCTTTCAACAACTACAACATTTTGACCAATAGGGGCTCTTCACAATATTTCTCCGAACTCTTCTTTTTCTTCAAGAACTTGATTCACTTGATGATATTGTTGTGCTCTTCGTCTACACCTCCAGGCTAGAGTATTCAAGTCTGAGATGATATCCTCCTGGGTGTCTTGGAAGCCAAGGTTCAGTTGGAGAACAGGAAAAATGTTCTCATGTGAAAGCACCATTGTGCTTCATTAAAGGTGACTGTCAATCTTTCTTATTTAGTCTCCCCAGAAGAGTCGCCAAAAATCTATTGGTAAATAGATTGGTCATAGTAGAATTTTCCCAATGGAGCGTGTGGCAAACCATTCACAATAGTTGGATAGGCCCTTGGTATGCGGCCTTGCTCTGCATTTAGAGGGGCAGCTCCCTCGTATGATATGATTTTTGAAAAGGATTTTTGAACAAGAATTTAAAACATTAAAGATTAGGAGAAAGTCATTGAGGACAAATGCACCACACGCCCTCACAACCTTCTTCAGTAAATAAGATTGATAACAATGGTGAGCAAGAACTACGCTTGAAGGCAACCAGTATTACCAAGTACATTCATTATCATTCATAAACACTCGCATAGCACCATGAGAATGTCTACTACTACATATAAAAAATTTGATTTTAAAATAAGAAACTCAAAGCACATCTCATTTCATTTCCTTGCACCAAGAAAGCAATAGAGATTTTCCAATTCAGCGATAAAAAGTGTACATACTTTCCAAAATTTATCCCTCAATCAAAATTTTAGCATAGTGTTCCCTTATTTTTAAAATGAAAAAGCCCCCACTCTACAAAGCCCAAAAGCCCTTATATAGACACAGAGGTTAATAACTACCTCTTCGTGGTTAATAACCACCTCCCAAATACGTGATTTGGGTGAGGTTAATTAACCTCAACAAAATTAACCTCAAATAACAATGGCCTCTAATTGAAATGTATAGCTTGGAACATGTCTTCAGATGGTCAAATCATTGACTTGTTGTGTTACTTGATAAGACTCTTCTTCATGATCATTCCCAAGTTGGACATATTGAGTATGGACAAAGAAATAATCTTTCACAACATCAATTGCTCATGCACTAACTGTAGTCTTGATAGTGATACTACAACCTTGTCTTCTTGTTGATATAAGTTATAGAATTTGCAATCCTCTGAGACTGATTTTGGTGAGTTTTCATCATATCCACCTGTGAGTCACTGCATAGATGTTTGGTAGCAATACATACCGTCCAGCTCTGCCCAGAAGGTCCACCATGCAAGCATAATGCTCTATTCTTCATGCAATGCCATATTGTTTACTCATGGAGTTAAAGTAATGATGACGTTCATCCACTAGGCCTGAATGATTAGATGCAGAAAGTACTGAGATAAAGGTAACATGATCCAGTTTGATGCTCGCTTCTTGCATTTTCCATGATGCCACATTTAGCATACATAGTATTGAGTGCATTGCTAACTCCAACATCTGTAATATATCCTCTTTTAATAGCATGAGCATGGCATTGCCTTCCTTCTTTCAAGGTTTCCAAACTGTCGCATACACCAAGGATACTGGCCAAGGTGATTTGATTTGGAATTACACTAGTTTTTAGCATTTTGCACAAGAGTTTAAGGGCTTCCTCACCTTGATCATACTGGACGTACCCTGTTATCATTTCCGTCAATGACACCACATTTCTTGTAGACATTCGGTCAAAAATTTTGCGTGCATCATCTGTATCCCCACACTTACCATACATATCTGCGAGTGCACTTCCAACGTGAAGAGTTGACTAGTAGCCAGTCTTAGCAATGAAGCCATGAATTCACTTTCCATATTCCAAAGATGCTATGCTGGTACATGTATTTACAACATTTCCAAGGGTAAATTTAGTAGGGTAGATGCCTGCCATTTGCATTTGGTAGAAGAGTTTCAGAGCATTGCAACCTTGTGAGTTTTGAGAATACCCTGCAGTCATGGCATTCCAAGAGACCACATTCTTTGTGGGCATTTGTTCAAAGAGCTGGAAGGCCTTATCGTAGTAACCATGCAGCGCGTATCTCATCACCATTGTAGTCCATGAGATAATGTCTCGCTGCTTCATTTTATCAAACAGTTCATGCGCTTCCTCTATACTATCACATTTATTATACATAGCAAGCAGAGCATTCTCTACGGTAATTTCCAATTCGAATCCTGTTTTTATAATATGGGCATGTACCTGTTTACCTTGTCTCAGCGACCTTCGCCTTGAGTTCGCACTTAGAACACTGGTAAAAGTGAACTGATCAGCTTGTACACCAGCCGATTGCATTTGAATAAGGAGATTGAAGCATTTCTCACCATACCCGTGTTGGGCATATCTTGCAACCAGTGCATTACATGACACAACATCTCGCTCAGGCATTTTATGGAACACTTTACGAGCGTCGTCAACGTTGCCGCATTTTGCATACATATTTAGAAGAGCATTCCCAAACGAAATCTGCTCTCTTGGAATGCAATGGTTCTTGGTTATGTGCAGAATGGGTATGGACTTGAAGCTATAAGATTGTTTGCTGAAATGCAGGGGGCGGATCAGTTCATCTATGCTAGTTTACTTCGGGTGAGAAATTGGGCAGGTGATATCTAAATGCTTTGAGAAGCCACAGTTTTAGTATCTTTTTCTTAAACTATTTCTGCCCTGCCAGCGTAAAGATGGTATTGCATTCTCCTGTACATGCTCATATGATGGCATCTTTTTACAAAGTTGGTGAGTTGATGCGTGTTGTCTATCATATGTGCTAGTGACTTATATCATCCATCTTACCAAACTTTAAAATACCTTGCTGCTGTAAAGGAACAATATCTGCAGCTGGAAACTGATTCCAATAAAATTGAATCATGGGTTGGCAATGTGTTGAGTGAGGTGGCACACCATTATATTTTTATCAACATGCTTAGCTTGGAATTGTAGGGTGAAATCTACAGTTCTGTGATAAGATAAAGGTTCTATTATTGAGGTAAGAAACCTCTTGGCACATTGTTTTCCTCCAATTTCCAATAGCGATGGCTTTGAATGATTGGCTTTATCTCCAGGGAAAGGCAAGTAGTTATCTCTAGTTATCATGTGGATGCGGCATTATTAATCTTCAATACCATGTTGTATGGTCAGGCTAGTATCTAGCATTGAAGAGTAGAAAAACTTAAGCCGAATTTTTAAGAAGGTTCCACAATGCTCACACAAATTAGAATATCTTTTACTGCGCATGATCAATTTCGAGGAACTCCATTCAATCATTTCCATGGTTATTGCCAATTTCTCTCATGTACATATCTAACTTCTTATGAGAGAGTTTTTAAACAAGTTAATAACTACCTTATACAGGTTAAGAAAAACATGTTTTTGAACGTCATCATTAACCTTTTGAGAGGTTAATGAAAATGTGTTTTTGGACGTTATCATTAACCTTTTGAGAGGTTAAGAAAAATGTGTTTTTGAAGAGGTTAATTAACCTACTCCAAAATGTGCAATTTGAAAGTTATCATTAACCTTTTGAGAGGTTAATGGTTAATGATAGACTTGAAAACACGTATTTTGGGTCTCAACATTAACCTGTGATAAGTTGGAGCTCAGAAGCTAGATTTTAAAAGTTTCAAGTGCTGTGCGGAGCTAAGAACGAGCTGGAGACATGGAGATTTAGAGACTCACAAAAATTCAGAGATAAAATGGCCAATTTAAAAACATTAAAATTGGGCAAGTTTCAAAAATTAACCAAAGCTTATAAAATTGAAAGAATTTTATAACCGGGCAACAAACAAATAGTTTAATAGAATAAAAAATTCAATGAAATCTTAAGCCCTCTGGATGGAAAGAACAAACATTGTAGGTGCCATTTACAAGGACGTATCGATTAGGTCATGTACTAATATAGAATTTATTAAAGAAAATGACAAGTGACAACTAGTTCCTCTATGGGCCGATTGATGCATGTGAAAATAAACAAAAATAATGTGTTTTCCTATTGATAGATATCATTTTTCAAATCAATGTTCTATCTATATCACTTACGACAGACCTTGACACCTACTTATTGTACTTGTCTAGAAATCCAAAAGCCCAAATTTTACAGATTGATTTTGTGAGTGAGCTTCAACAACCAATTTGTGTGTCATTTCTTTCAAATTTTACTATGGCTTTATACAAATGGCTTTACAAGTCATTTATGAACTTCTCCTTCACCCTCCTAATCACTCATGCTTACTCTTGCAATCTGCATTTGATGATACCATTTTCTCTTGAGGAACCCTATTATGAAGTTGTCGTACCTTGTACTGCTCCCACATCATTGCAAACATGTCTAACATGGAATTTGCAGCTACTACATCTGAAACAAATGTTTCTCTACTCTATTTTCATATCCCTACCCTATTCTAGGTTCTAGATCTCACACAATCAGTGAGAAAGTTGCTATTGATTGTGGAGTATTGTTTCACCCTGGAGCTGATTGCATTTTCTTGAAGGTTTGAAAACCCTTTTAATAGATTTACTTTATGCATATGCTACAACTATGGCTTGTGATACCACATAGATATTAGTACTTTTGAATTTTGATTGACAGCTCATCCTTAATCATTTGTATCCAATTTCTATCAATGACCATTGTAGCGCATAAAATCACATCTCTTTGCAACATCCAGACAAATAGTTCACAAACCTTATTGTTGCATTCCACATCTAGGGCACTAGTAACCACATATAATATAAAAACCCTTTTCCAAATGAGTGTATTCAAGACCTCTAATAATGACATAGGTGATGTATTAATAATATAGATCAGTAGATTTTAACAAAGAGAAGGAACTTTCAGCTTGTTTTTGAAGTATTAGATAGTAGCCAAAAGGATGGGGGCTGACTCTGACTCTGGAGTATAAGAAGGCTAAAGGATTAGTCAAAGGTTACGTCACAATCATCTAACTAATACAAGTTTTATAGTAAAAAACACGAGTTCCAAAACGAAGCCATCTATACCATTAGTCTTGTTACTAACTAGCAAATAAAAAGGAAAAGCATTGTAATAGCAAGGAAACATATTGCTGCTATCAATCTAGCACTTAGACATATACATATAAAATAAAACCCCATACAACATCAAGTTCAGAGTGATTGACAATATAATAGAAAAAAGAAAAAACATAATTAGGGCTAGCTGCTCTCATTCTTTTCTAGTTCCTCATTCTTTTTCTCCTTAGTCTCATCCCAACTCACGCCCACCCCTTCCTCTTTGATAGGGTTTTCTTGGAACATCTTCAGCTAGTCCTCTTCCATAAATCCATAAATGGAGCAGGTAGTCTCGCTCTCCTTTCCCAAGTTCTTCACATCCTTATTCACCTACAAGACATAAAGAGCAGTGACAACAAATTGCATAACTTTTGTGGAGAATTTTGTTAGTGTGTCAATTTTTTTGTAGATGCCAATGTAATTGTCCAACATCTCCTTCATCAACTACTCTAGCCTATCTAGTTGAACCTTTCTTTAGCTCTGGCCATGGCTATGCTTCCTTTAAAGACACCCGCCCCCTCCGCCCCACCGCCCCCCCCCCCAATTTGGGAGTACCTTTCATGGGACAGGTGATGTCCCCCCTCACTTCTAGCTAGGGATGGGACAACTTCATGGGCATTTGAAATGTGTGAGGGACTAGGTGGGCTGGAGATAGGCTTTTTAGGGATATGGTAGGTGTTTCTTGTTTTGACTTTTTCATACATTTATTATTTTGTAAATATGGATTTTCCTCAACTTAGGAGTAGGGGTTGTTAGTGGATACATGAAATGATGATAGAGAGGTTGAGTGTTCGAATGTTATTATTTTGGTTTTCTCAACTACCATCCAAGTACCATGTGGAAATAAATATTTTTTTTGAGGAAAGGCACATGTAAATGCTTGATTGTGTAATTTTTCATATTGGCCATGCCACCATGCCATACATGATGCCATATTAATCACTTACCAACCATGTGTTATTTTTAGATTGATTGACTTTGCTGATCGGTCTCTTAATGTCATGTTCATGTCATTTGGTCAACCCTCTTCTTAGGTAACTTTGACTGGCTATAACTTTTGCATACAAACTTCATTTTTTAAAACCTAAAATTTATCCATATTCAACACAACAAGAGCTACAATTTGGTATCATTTTTGCATGGATTCGAGATAATCCATTTTTGACCAATTTGGAGATGATCAAATTTTCACGCTTTTTGGTCAACCCATGCTTTGACTTTTTGTCCAAACCTTTGACCAAGCATATCTCAAGAAAATAGACTCCTTTTAACACACTTCAAGTTGTGTTAGGAACATTTCACTATATTATATGCATTGATGCCAATTTTTGGAGATTTTGAGTGGGCTGAAACTTTGAGGTTTTGAAGATCCACCTAGATCACCCTCCCTCTACCTTAGAGCTAGCAGATACCAAAGTAATTTGTCTTCTCACAAAGGATGAACTTGTAGCATAGCTTTCTCATTAAGTATGAAGGACCTCATAGTTATTAAAACATGGTAGGTAAAATACCATATATCACCTATCCCAAAATGTTGATTTCATCATAATATGAATATACCAATTATTAGAAAAAAATTCATTATTTCTTCTAGAGAGTTGATAATTGTAGGATTAGTGAAAAGAGCACATGTACTACCTTCAATTATGCCCTTAGATTTAACTTGTTCATATGATAAGCCATCTACATAATATGAACACTGAATATCCCTCCATAAACCCCATTTTGTAACCTCCCTAGTCACCTCATTTGCATTATTGACCATTTGTTGTAATGTATCAATGAGGGTTGGGTGGTGATCAAGCCAAGATGACCTCATTCTGAAATGTGTGAGCTATTTTGTGTAAGGTATGTGATAAGACCCTCCTATATAGCATTTAAATTATTCAATATGAAACTCAAAGGTTTTACAAGTGACATTGGTTATTGAGGGTTTATAAGTTGCAGTGGTTGTTGAGGATTTGGCAATTATGTGCCATTGACATGATAGTTTTGCGCTTCATCATGCAAAGTATCTTTTTGGTTGGATTGAGTAGTTTATGCAGGAGGTGGTCTTTTATCTTTATTTCACTTTCTATGATTCTTTGAACCATATTGTATAAATTAAGATAAGAAATGGAAGTAATTTTTTCTTTTTTTTGAAAAAGTCACCTTGTTTACAAGGAACTATTTTTGCAAATTAATTTTAATGCTAAAAAAATATAGATCTTTTCTAATTTATTCAGTTGTTAATCTAGAATTTTTGTCATTAGAAATGGCCAAAGCTACAAGAAAAGAAAAAATATATTACTTCTTCAAAACTCAACCATGTTTTGTAGAGAATTAAAACTTGATTGAGTTTTGTAGTCTGTATAATTCTTCTATTCTTGGTAACTAAGCCTAGAAAATAATTTATTTTGAATATAAATCTATGTAGTTATTATAGCTCAATCAATTTATTGAAAAAATATATATATTTTTAATGTAGTGTCCATTGTTATATCCATCATCTTGGTGCACACACCCACCTAAGTTAACTAAATCGAGTATTATGGTTACTATATTTAATGATAAGTTCATTTAGGAGGATTATGAACATGAAATATTTAGGAGGTTACAAAATATAAAATAGAAAGATCTAATTGTTTAAGAGTATATATATAGGAGTTTTATAAGATGAGAATACGACCAATGCACTTAAAGTCATCAAAGGATAAGGTGGTGAGGTATGTTAATGGTAAGAGACATAAAATTAAAGATGCATTCTATATGTTGAGAAAAAGTACAACTAAGGATGGTTATCAATATGTCCCAAAGTTAGGGGTAAGTCAAAACTAAAAAAAGTTACTCCTAAGGTAAGGGATAAACTAGTCGTTGAAACAACCAAAGATACAATTGTGGTTGTAGAGGAAAATGGTTAGAGGATTCATGGAAGGAAAAGAGGTAATAATGGATAGTTCAAAGCCATATATTTCAAATATGGGAATATTTATCATAAGGTATTTCCAAATCTTATATGGTTCTAGCAAAGGAAAACATAACATAGTTGAACATGGGGAACAAAAAGCGAAAGAATAACTTTTTGAAGGAGAAGTTATACATGAAATGAGCTAATCAACAATATTTAGAAGATTTATGTTAAGAAGGAAGTAACTAAAGCTCATCGAAAAGGAGATAGTTGTTCCAAAGTCGTTGCAAGTCTAGTGGTAAATGTTGGAAAGTTATAATAGATGGTGGAAGTATAGATAACCTTGCATTTTAGGAAAAGGTATAGAAGTTGCAATTAAGAACACTCAAATACCTATATCCATATGGGATAAGTTAACTTTATGATGAGGATATGGTGAAATAGAAAAAATAATAATTTAGGGTGAATTTCAACATTGGACCATACTAGGATGAGATATTATGTGTCGTAGATGGACCTTACCAATATGATGTTGGTTCTATTAATTTTTTATCACACGATGAAGAGTACTTCCCTTAATAACACAAACAAACACACACAATTGAATAAGAAAAAATAAAACTACAAGAATAATTTACTTTCTTTCTATTATCTCTAATAAAATAGAATTACAATACTTAGAAATATAAAACACATAGAGACGTGGTATTTTTCATTACAAAATTATGAAAAAAAAATCCACCATATACACACAAGAAATCTCATCTGTATCAAGTGTTGACATACCTTCTCTACGGAAAATAGTTTATAAACATTCTTCTACTTCTGTGCAATGCCTAACCTACTCTCAAGCTCCTAAAATCCAACCTAGCTATGTTCACATTGATCTTGTTAGTAGTGAACATCCACAAGAGAAATTTGTTCCTATTGCTAAAAAATTTTCTAATTTTTCTAAGAATTGTAGAAAAGGCTAACCCCAACCTAGGTTTTCTCTTGAGGAGAAGACAATTTGCATTACTCTTCAAAAGAGAAAAGTTCCCTCTAAAAGTTCATATTTGATGAGGGCACAACTCAAGACAAAATGAACACAAAAAGAAATGAAAGTTTTATTATAAGAAATTATAAGTTGTTACATTAATGACAACTAAATAAGACCCATCCACATACCTTATGGGCTAAAATACTATTAGATAATGAGGAAAAAAGCCCTTCTCATAGTATCTTCTCCCAAGCACCACTAAAAATTGCCTTTAAATCTCAAGAATGAGTCTTTTTGTAGCATGATTTAGGTTTAAGGTTAGGAATTAATTTTGCATCATGCCATTTGGTGACCATTTCCAAAATATAAGGCTCTAGACTTCAAATTAGAAGTTTGAGAAAAATTAGAATATTCTAATGTAGGTAGTCCAACTTCTAGGAGGCATAACTTTTGATCAGAGACTTTGATTGATAAATTAGGAAATATATATCATTTTAATAATGCAAGAATAGAATATCATTGAGAAAACTCTTAGAAGATATAATTATAGCAAGAATTCCAAGTATAAATTGTAAATGGTGAATAGTTAAACTATAAATTATTATAGTTTTCGGTAAATGATTTTTTATAACTTTCACCAAAACATAATGACAAAAATGACATTTATATTATGAATTTTCTTATGGACAAAAAATAAGTATAAAAACTATCTAATACATAGGTTACAAAGTGGCAATGAAGAAATGAAAATCTATTAAATTTAAACAAAACAAGGCCCCTAAAGGATCTTTCATTTAGGCTTCTTATTTTATTTAAATGTAAATGCATGTACTTAAGGTCTTTAAAGGACCTATCATTTTGGTTAATTATTTTATATTAATAGTGTATGGATAAACATCTAATTAAACATATTTTACCCTTTTAATAAATATAAGACCTATATTTTAAAAAGAGAATACGAAAAGCCCTTTAAATTTAGATTTTATATAACAAAAATAACACCATAGGAATTTACACTTATATAAATTACTTTTTGAAGGATGTCATATCTTAAGGTAGTTCCTTGTATTCAAATTACAGATTTGAAAGTCTTAAGGACAACAGGCCCACTGAATGCATAATCTATAAAATCTATGAGCACAACAGTATGTGCTACCAGCTGGACATGAAAAATAAGCATTAAACTTTGTTGCACATTGAACTGGAGATGGAGGATTAGGGTTGGGTGAAGGAGGATTCAGTCCATTTTTTATTGGATATAATGGTTGTATAGCAATCCCACATTTTCCATATGAATATTGTATATTTCTTTCAATCCTGATATATCCATTTTCACCCCATCCTGGACCCCATGAATTCTTTATAATCCAATAGTCCTTATCAGCCGACCCATAACCCACTAATTGCAGAGGAATTGCCATGTAGTAACAATCGATGTCTATGAAGGTGTACCTACAAATGATGAAAAGTCACTACAGAAGGCTGCAGCACACCAACCGATCAGTGTGGCTATTGAAGGTGGAGAGAGAGATTTCCAATTTTACAAATCTGTATGTTTTCTTTTCCTTCGATTTGAAGAAAAGTTCATTGTCATAAAATTTTATATGTTCTTATGTTGAGTTGGATTGTAGACAGGTATATAACCGGATTTTATTGACACAGGGTGTGTTTGACGGTATATAACCGGATTTGTTCCACAATTACCATCAAACACAACCTGTGTCAATAAAATCCGGTTATATACCTGTCTACAATCCAACTCAACATAAGAACATATAAAATTTTATGACAATGAACTTTTCTTCAAATCGAAGGAAAAGAAAACATACAGATTTGTAAAATTGGAAATCTCTCTCTCCACCTTCAATAGCCACACTGATCGGTTGGTGTGCTGCAGCCTTCTGTAGTGACTTTTCATCATTTGTAGGTACACCTTCATAGCCATCGATTGTTACTACATGGCAATTCCTCTGCAATTTATCCCATATAAATTGAAAGCAAATATTTAGCAAACATAATTCTCAAAACTGAGATGTCTGTGGAAACTCCATGGTTAGTTGTAAGACCCTGAGATGATAGCCAGAATAACTCCAAACCTCTCCAAAGTAGAGAAATGTTTCAAATATGAGATGGAAAAGATGCTTAAACCTAACTTCAAAAAAAACATAGCAATTTATTGTTATGACATAAGTCACAAAGGCTTGCTTTTGGTTCTAAAGCATTCCTTTTAACTTTTGAGTTAAGCGGAAAACTATAACAATTCAGTCATTGATTTCCAAATGGGTGATCAGTTCCGCGTTAAGAAAATCTCAAACTAAAACGTTAAATATAAGAAAATGGTAATTAAGTATACCTGTTTCATGCTACAGGCACCATCTAGAGCCTTGTAAGGATAATCTGCCTCACTGTCAATACCACAATTGTCCACAATAAATTGAAATGCAGAATCCATGAATCCACTATTACACCCCTGGTTGGGTGAAGTATCACAGTCTACAAGCTCTTGTTCAGACAAAGATATTAAATTCCCCGTCGCAATCTGATTAACTCCTTCAACAGCTGCAACTGTGGAGAAAGCCCAATAACTTTCTATAAAACATAGAAAAACGTAAGTCATCAGTATGAACCTTCCTATGAAAACACAAAATTGATAAAGAAAACTTAAATAATATAAAACCGAGTTTACCATAATGTCCCTGGTTTTTAACCTCGGTTACAGCACCATTATTCCTCCAGTCTACTGATTCAGGTAATTGATCGCCATTTCTGTACTGGTATCGAATGCTTCGAGAGGTTTTCAAATGGCGTCTTGAGGAATGAAATACAGTACCCAAATACATGCCTTTAAACTCATTGTGAGTCAGGTCTGCAAACTGGTTGAGGCCGAGCAAAAACGAAATGTTTTTTCGATTCTGCGCGTCAATGTAAAGCAAATTGTCTTTGAATATGTGGAATCTGGTTTCTTTCTCAGCAGCCCATTATAGGCCTTTCCATTCTCCGACTGCCACCATTCCAATATCTCAAAAAGTGCTTCATTTGAAACCAGATCCTGTGGGTCGTAACCTATTTCCGAAAAGCCACTGTAGCATGAACATCTCCCAATATAGAGCACAAGTAATAGCGTAAATATCATCAAATTCTTCATAGATGAAAACAGAGATTTCGGATGATGAAGAAAATAAGATTGCATATTACGTTTGTATACAAGTTGGACGGGCTTTGTATTTATAGGTGGCGAACCTTGTCAATTACATTTTTCAAGTATCTCTTTTTAGAAGTGATTGATGTTTCTAATTTTTTTTTTTAAAAACAATAAATTTCTCTGTTTCAAAATAATTAGTACATTAAAAGAAAAATGTAAAATATTTTGTTTTTTAGTATTATATAAGTTTTACTTTCAAATTACAATTAGAATATGATTATAAAATTTATTATGTGATACTTGTTTGTAATTATTCGTAAATGTAAAAAAAAATCCTGTTTCTTTATTAAAACAAATGTCATATTTGTTGCCAATAGTGGTATGTTGTGATGGTTAAGTTGTTGAGTTGTTATCCTTGCCATAAAGGTTCAAATCTTATGGGGATGAGCTCCCTTGTTTGTGGCCTCACTGGTTCATAGCTCCAGGTCAAAGCATTTACCCCTTCATCAAAAAAAAATGTCATAGTTGCCATATTTGTTTCTAATTGTAAAAATTAAAAATTGCTTTATGACAAAATTAGAAAGATTTTTATTTCTAATTTTAATAAGATTTATTTTTAAATTTGAAAAAAGTATACTAACTTTTCAAAAACAATATATTTTTTATCAATTAGAATAATTTAATTCTTAAAAATTTATTGAAAGAAATGTGCTTTTTAAAATTTGTGTTACAATAATGTATGAATGTATTTATTTGATTAAAGTAATGGAGAGGAGAATATCATTTAACTTCATAAAATTATTGAAATGAGAAAACTATCATATAACTTGACACAAACTTAATGTACTACATTTAAAAAAAATTATTTATCTTATTTATATTGTTGGATTTTGAAGTAGAAATGCATTAAACAAATACTATATTGGGCCAAGAGTGTAAACTTGATTAGTTTAATTAGATTGAAAAATATGATGTTTTCAAGAATTGAAAATTAAAAAAATATAATATTTTTTAGTTCAACTCTATTAGCTTTCTTACAAGGTATCCTAGTGTATTTCCTATATATTTTCAAACTCCCATAAAGATTTAGAGATATCATTGGAAAAATATGGTCTGGAACTGAAGAAAAGGCTAGAATGAGCTTGGTTAGTTGGGAGAAAGTTTGTAGACCTAAAGCTCATGGATGATTGAATTTAAGAAGAATTGGATACTTGAATAAGGCCTTATTAACTAGAATTGGCTGGAAGTTGGTTAATTCCTAGGGTAGCTGGAGTAACATAATAATGACTAAATACTTTGGTGGATTGTCTTCCCACCAATTTATATGGGAACAGGCTCTACCCTAGGGCTCTAAGATCTGGAGTAACATTATTAACACTTGGAAGATCTTAAGAAAAGGGTGTCACTGGATCATGGAGAATGGTAATTCAATTGACTTCTAGGAAGATCAATATATCTATGAGGACCTCCTCAAGTAAACTAAGTTTTCTCCTCTATGAGAGACATGCACTAGAATGTATGACCCTCAAACTTGAAACTTTATTACCCCTGACAGACAATGGATTACTTTTCTAGAATCTTCAGCCAAGGGAGTTGAGTCTAGCTTAGGAACTGCACGATCTCTTGCACACCTATAGGATTCCTCTCTTCTTGGTTAAGGAATCCTTAGTGTGGAAATCGACACCCTCAAGGGAGTTCATTATAAATTCTTCTTAAGTTTGCAGGCTAGCGAGGAAAGGAGCATAGGCCAATTGGAAAAAAACTTGGCAGCCTTGGATACTACCAAAAATAAACTTCATTTGGTGGTTAGCTCTACATGGGTTGATCCTCACTATTGACAACCTTTAATGTTAAGGTTGCCAACTTGCCAACTGCTGCATTTTATGCCTCAAAGATATTAAATCTATTCCACACCGACTCATACATTGTCACTTTTCCATGGATGTTTGGAGGGAGGTTCTTGCTTTATGGAAGCTCAATTGGTGTATGGATAATGAGCTGAAGCAATTTGTCCACTGGGATGCCCTAACTACCCACCTTTATCATAGAAATATTTAGTCTATTCTCCCACCTTATGTCTCATAGAAAATATGGAAGGAGAGGAATAATAGGATTTTTAGGGAGCAAGCTACAACTAGCTTGCCAACAAGTTATTAGGCTCCTAAAAGAGTACAATGGGATTTGGTGCTGGAAACCCCCCCATTGCCCAAGTGAAACTGATATGAATTGGGCTTCAGCTTGGAGTGCAGGCCTGATAGTGGCATAGTTTGAGAATTCCAAAATCCAAGCAAGAAAATAGATAGTTTGGCATCCCCTCGAGTCCTTGATCAAGCAAATTTTTTATGGGTCAACAATGATGGGTAGCACTCTTGTGGGAGGTATCCTTCAAAACAACATTGGAATTTTGGTGCTTTCTTATTTGGGTAACTATGGAGGAGGCTCTAATAATAAAGCTAAGATGCTTGCACTTCTCTAGGGTCTGAGGATTGCAAGAGCTCTGGTAGTCACTAAGCTAGTAAAAAAGGGTGACTCTATACTAATCATCAAAGCTACTAAGGGAGAGGTAAAATGCAATTGGTCAATTAAAATCATTATCAATTAAATATGAAGGATAATGGAAGATCATCAAAAAATCCTCATGGCACATATATATCAAGAAGGAAATAGCATGGTGGATGACCTTACCAAAGCTAGCCACAGTGTCGCACGAACAGTGGAATGGGATGATGTCAATTTATAGTCATCATCAACTCAAATAGTGATGGAAAAGGAGTGTACCTTCAATAATAAAACATGAAATATCAAACTAGGTGGTAGGTCTCTTTTTTCACTTGTGGTCACAAGAATGTGGGGCTCAGTAAAGGGTTTTGTTGGCATGTTTGGATATTGATTAAAATTTATGTTATGAATACTGGAAATATTGATTACTGTAGTGAAAGGACATAGAGGGCAGATTTGGTGAGATTTAAAGAATGATCTTGTAATGATCATAAAAACAAGTTGTTTACTTCCCATAATTGGTGTAGCTGGCAATGACCATTTGTAGATGGAAAGGAACTGCCCACACATACTGTGTTGGGGGATATTTTTTTTTTGGGAAACATTGTGGATTCATGATTACCATGTAATGCATTTTCATTTTCTCCATTGTGGCTTTGAATTTTATATTTTACAACTCCAAAATCTAGTGCAAGTCTATGTTATTGAAAGAGTTAGTTGTGGACTTGGGCGACAACATCGGTACTAGAGACCATATTGGACAAGTGGGTGTGGAACAATATAGCAGTAGCAGTAAAGCTAAAATGGTCTACTTGCAAGAGAGAGACCTTTCATCTTATATGGAGGGCATGGTTGAACACAATGAAGTCATCTTGATGCAATTCTTTCAAACTTGGAAGGATACAAAAGTGATTATCAATGGCATGAGCTTTGAAATTTTTGAAGAAAAAATTGGGAGGGCTGGAGATTTTATATTCAATAGAAAGAAATGGTGGAGGAAAGATAAGGTCAATGAGGAGGTGATCTTGCAAAAATTCTTCAAATTCAAGAAAAAATCATTGATATTGCATGGTGGATTGGCATGGGTTGCCCTTCATAAGCCATGGGATATGATTTGCTACACATTTAGCAGATATATTACTTTGGAGGACCACTACCAAGTACTATATTATTATCATTTTCCTATCCTGAATTATTTCAAAAATCTTGACCTTATTTCTTTCCATTTTTTTATATTTGTTAGAGGATATCTTTAATGCTAGAAGGAAACATGAGGAGGGGAAACCCTCCTACCTTATCTACTAGGGCCTAATGAATAAACTTTTCATCCAACACCTAGCTCAGAATCCCACTCTTCTAATTAACCCCTTCGCCTCTATCAACCATCAAACCTCCCTAGACCTCGACCCTAGCTCTACTCTTAAGAGGTCCAAGAAAGCCCATGCCACCAAGGTGAAAATTAACCCTGAGGTTAAAGTTAGCATTATTGAGTCACACATGGACACTAAGAAGGGCAACCGGTGTGCTAGGAGAACTAGCAAGCTTCTCTAGATGGAGAAATTTAAGATACCCTGTCCTCCCCAAAGTATGACTCCAGCTCTGACTCCTTTGATACTGAGGAAAAACCTACTAAAAAGAAAATACTCCACTAGGAAATTAAACCTAGCCCTAGTGTGAAGAACCTCCTTATAGCAATATCGTGAGAATGCTCGAAATAACAGAATACAAAGTGATAGCAGAACTCAGAATGAATCTACTGATCGCAGGCCACTTCGAGGGGGTAACCTCCTTTGAGCAAGCTCAATACAATAAATTCGTCCGTGCCCATCAAGGGCCTCAACCTATTCTTATATACTGGGTACGATCTAGAAAAGTAATACTACCTATGCATGTGGGATAATAAAATATACTCACGGGACGACTTACAAAGCATATGCGTCCAACAACACTACTCTAAAAAAATAAACAGAAGGAACACACAGGTTCCTAACATCCCCTCTCCCTTAGAAAAAAGCTTTGTCCTCAAAGCTTAAGGTGTGGAAATTGTTGTTGAATCTGAAGAAGGGGTTCCCAGGTAGCATCCTCTGGTTGCATGCCATGCCACTGAATCAAGACCTCAGAGATGGAGCGAGAGCGAAGCTGGCGAGTGCGCTGGTCAATGATTGCCACCGGCTCCAGGATAATGGATCCTTCCGTATCCAATTCAGGGAGAGTAGTTTGTGCTCTGACAGTGGTACCCAGAACTTTCTTTAGACAAGAAACATGAAAGACTGGATGAATGCGGGAAGAAGGAGGAAGTTCCAGTTTATAAGCAACTGAACCAATCTTCTGCAGAACCTTATAAGGCCCATAAAATTTTGGGGCCAGCTTATGACGCCCTTTCAGCTTTAGGGAGGATTGTTTGTATGGCTGTAGACGAAGAAAAACCATATCCCCAACTTGAAATGAGCGCTCAGAACGGTGTTGATCTGCTTGCTGTTTCATCCGATTACGGGCCATGTGAAGATTATCCTGTAAGGTACGAAGAATCTGATCCCTGCTGCGGAGAACTATGTCAACTGCCTAGACTGGTGAGCTATTGGGAGTGTAGGGAAGGAGCACTGGAGGTGCCTGACCATAGACTGCTTCATATGGAGTCATTTTAGAGGCAGTGTGGTAAGAGGTATTGTACCACCATTCAGCTAAAGGGAGCCACTTGGCCCACTGATGTTGCTGTTTGGAAGTGAAGCAACGAAGATAAGTTTCCAAGCATTTATTGACAATTTCAGTTTGACCATCAGTTTGTGGGTGATAGCCCGAACTCATCTTCAGTTTGGTGCCAGTTTTCTGAAATAGTTCAGTCCAAAAATGACTGGTAAAAGTTGCATCACGATCAGAGACAATGGAAGAAGGGAGTCCATGAAGACGAAATATCTGGTCCATGAAGATTTGTGCAACAGAGGAGGCAGTATAGGGGTGGCTGAGGGCACAAAAATGACTATATTTCGAGAGACGATCAACCACAACCAAGATCACTGTCTTGCCACCGGATTTAGGAAGCCCTTCAATGAAATCCATAGAAATATCAGTCCAAATCCGTGTAGGGATGGGCAATGGTTCGAGCAAGCCAGGAAGGAGGTTCGTTTCACCCTTGTGGCGTTGGCAAGTATCACATTCAGCCACCATCTGTTGAATTGTCTGTTTCATCCCTTTCCAAAAGAAGTTTCTCCTTGCTCGCTCATAAGTTTTGAGGAAGCCTGAGTGCCCTGCTGAAGGAGAAGCATGGAGTTCATAAAAAATAGCCTGATGTAGAGCTGGGTTCTGAGGAAGCACTAGCCGACCCTTGTATCGAAGAGAAGCACCATCCCAAGAATAATGTGGTATAGCAGAAGGATTATTGGCTAGCTGGTGAATGATTTGAGATAAAGAAGAGTCACTGTCATAGCCCTGCTGAACAGATGCTAACCAATTGGGAATGGGCATAGAAATAGCGGAAAGGGAAGCTTGATTATCAAATGTGCGAGAAAGAGCATCTGCCACAATATTCTCCTTACCCTTCTTGTAGGTGATCTCATAATCATACCCCATGAGTTTGCTGACCCATTTCTGTTGTGTAGGAGAGGATACCCGTTGTTCCAGGAAGTATTTCAGACTTTGGTGATCGGTTCTGATGCAAAAATGACTCCCTAAGAGGTATGGCCGCCACTTCTGTACAGCATGCAAAATAGCCATCATTTCTTTTTCATAAGTAGAGAGGGCTAGATTCTTACCAGAGAGGGCTTTGCTAGTGAACGCAATAGGATGGTCATTTTGCAGGAGAACAACACCCAATCCATTGCCGCAAGCATCACTCTCAATAGTGAAGGGTTTGGAAAAATCTGGCATCGCGAGAACAGGTGTACTGCACATAGCCTGTTTCAGTTGTTCAAATGCAGTCTCAGCAACAGGGGTCCAGGAGAAGGCATCCTTTTTTAACAGAGCTGTCAATGGTGCTGCAATTTTCCCGTAATCTTTGACAAACTTGCGGTAGTAGCCAGTCAACCCCAAAAAACCCCGAAGGCTCTTGAGAGTTTTAGGATGCGGCCAAGTTTTCATGGCATCTATTTTTGTAGGATCCACCCGCACTCCATGGTGTGCAACAATATGCCCGAGATACTCCACTTCCTCCTGGCCAAACACACATTTAGATAGTTTTGCACAGAGTTGATGATCAGAGAGAAGTTGCAAGACAAGCTCCAGATGATGGAGATGCTCAGCCCAAGTTTTGCTATATATGAGGATATCATCAAAGAAGACCAGAATGAATTTCCGGAGGTATGGTCGAAATATGTTATTCATCACTGCCTGAAATGTTGAAGGAGCATTCGTGAGGCCAAAGGGCATGACTAAAAATTCATAGTGACCATGATGTGTGCGGAAGGCAGTTTTAGGTATATCCTCCTCATTAACCCGAATTTGATGATACCCAGAACGAAGATCTAACTTGGAGAAAAAATGAGCCCCATGAAGTTCATCAAGAAGTTCATCAACAACTGGAATGGGAAACTTGTCCTTTATAGTGAGATGATTAAGTGCTCGGAAATCAATGCAGAGTCGCCATGACCCATCTTTTTTGCGAACAAGCAGAACTGGAGAAGAAAAGGAACTGGTACTAGGGCGAATAATACCTTGCTTCAGTAAGTCACGGACAAGTATCTCGATTTCGGTCTTCTGATGAAATCGGTAGCGGTAGGGCCTGATGTTGGGCGGAACACTGCCAGGAAGGAGCTGAATACGGTGGTCCTCTGGACGAGAAGGAGGTAATCCCACAGGTTCAGCAAATATACCAGAATACTTGTCCAAAATGTGTTGGAGATCGGCAGGAGTGCTAGAGACTGCTGATGGCTGCATCTGAATGGAATGGAGCTGAGCGATGACACCATGTGAATTCTTCTTAAGAAGTTTTTCCATACGGTGTGAACTGATGATGCTGAGAGACCCTGGTTGTAAGCCTTTCAAAGTGTGTTGGTGCCCCTCGGCTGAAAACTGCATCCAAAGTTCAGCAAAATCCCAGAGAATGGGGCCAAGAGTGCGTAACCATTGGGCACCCAAAACCACATCACAGCCACCTAAGGGTAAGGCAAACATGTCAGAGCGCATGTTATAATCTCCAATAGAGAGACGCACATTGCGACATTTCCCTTTACAAGGTAAAGTGCCCCCATTGGCAATCATGACTTCAAAGCTAGAGCAGGGATGGATAAAGCAATCAGCCTGTTTGGCTATTCGTGGATCAATGAAGTTATGAGTGCTACCAGAATCAATGAGTATAGTAAGAGGGATCTTCTTGAAGAAACCCTGGACCCGCATGGTTTGTGGAGTAGTGACTCCTGCCAAAGCATGGACAGATATCTCTGGTGGAGCTTCTGGTGAAGGAGGTTCAGGCTGGTGAGGCTCAACCTCATCATCCACTGTTTCCTGAGCATCTACATATTCTTCCAGTTCCGGTGGAGAATCCACATCCAAGAGATAGAGCTTTTGCTGAACACATCTATGGCCCCGAGACCATTTCTCATCATAATTATAACAAAGCCCTTTGTCTCGCCTGACTCGCATCTCTGTTTCAGACAAGTGCTTGATCGGAGTAGTTCTGGGAGCTGGTATGACTGGAGGGTTGTGAGAACCTATATTTCTGAATGGAACAAAATTAGATCTGGAGCGTTGTAGAGCACTAATCTTGTCTTCCGCTAACTTAGCCAACCCAAGGGCTTCCATCATTGTAGTAGGTCGAAACATTTTGACTTCTGAGCGAAGTGCATCCTTCAGACCACTGACAAAACAACTACGAAAGAATTCATCAGACAAGCCCTCTGTGTAATTAGCTAATTTTTCAAACTCTGTCTGGTATTCTCTTACAGTGCCTGTTTGACGCAGTTTAGTGAGTGCTCCTGTGAAATCATCAAAGGAACTAGGGCCAAAGCGCTCCAAAATGAGGGTGCACAATTCTCTCCACGTTGGGCCTACATTAGCCTTGATGTACCAACGGAACCATTGAAGAGCTTCATGTTCCAAATGAAAAGATGCAAGGGAGACTTTGTGGTTATCCAAAGTATTATGCAAGCTGAAATACTG
The DNA here is from genome assembly GCA_028749045.1 of Cupressus sempervirens. Lineage (NCBI taxonomy): Eukaryota > Viridiplantae > Streptophyta > Pinopsida > Cupressales > Cupressaceae > Cupressus > Cupressus sempervirens. The sequence continues at coordinate 85,146,091 of CM053786.1, read as the reverse complement.
CTCAGCCCTATAGATCCATCCAGTCAGATCAGAACCATCGAAGCGTGGAAAATCAAGCTTTGGTCCACAGAAATTGCCAGAAGAGGACCCAGTATCTCCTGAATGGTTTCGGCTCATGGTTGACTGCTGAAAGTTAAGACCCAGAATTTTGTCATCCAGATCTTGAAGTTTGGTTTTGAGGGATGCAATTTCCTCTTCCATGATTTTTGCTCCTGTACGCGTAACAACCATAAAACAAGGTTTTTTTTTTTTTTTTTTTTTTTGTTTTTTTTTTTTTGAAATGGGTAGAAGATGAGAAACAAAAACTTTTTTAGTTACGGCAAACTTGGATTTGGGTAAAACTCATATAGGAAATGGGTGTTCGACGGGTGGTGGGAGACTATCTGGGGATAAGGGAAAAAGAAAAATGAGGGTTTCAAGGGTAGGGAGGCGAAATGAGGCGAACAGTCCAAGAGGGATAAGGGAGCAAAATGAGGAATTGAATCTTGTGGCTCAGTTTGGTGGCGATTGGATGAGAGGTGAAAAAGATAGGGCAAACCCTAAAATTAGATAAATGAGGGATTTAGGGCTCTGATATGTAAAATTTGGGGTTGGGTCGCCAAGGAAGGAAGTATGCGAAATGATATTGCAGACGTTCTGCGGAAGTATGAGTAGAAACAGAAAGCAAACAAGGAAGCTACGACTAAAAAACAGAAAAATTTTTACTCTTTTTTTTTTTTTTTTTTTTTTTTTTTTGAACAGTCGACTTAGAAAAATTCACTCACAGACAGAACAACTGAAAAGAGTTATTGCAATAACAAGAGATATTAGAAGTGAGAGGAACCTGAAGGCCACGACAGAAAAAAAAATTTGATGTAATTTCCACCCAGCGAGCCCAAGAGAGTGCTCTGATACCAGATGTGAAGAACCTCCTTATAGCAATATCGTGAGAATGCTCGAAATAACAGAATACAAAGTGATAGCAGAACTCAGAATGAATCTACTGATCGCAGGCCACTTCGAGGGGGTAACCTCCTTTGAGCAAGCTCAATACAATAAATTCGTCCGTGCCCATCAAGGGCCTCAACCTATTCTTATATACTGGGTACGATCTAGAAAAGTAATACTACCTATGCATGTGGGATAATAAAATATACTCACGGGATGACTTACAAAGCATATGCGTCCAACAACACTACTCTAACAAAATAAACAGAAGGAACACACAGGTTCCTAACACCTAGCTCTATCAGCCCATCCTATGTCTCTGATACCCTAAAAGCTGTTACGAATAAGGTGTCTCAACCTTGTATAATTCCTATTCTTATTATTTGTTTTGTAAAATGTATTTCTTGCAAATAATGTTGATGTGTCGACATTTTGAATTGTGTGTAAGGAGATCATGACTAAAATGGTTATGACGGATTCCTATGACACGTAAGAGCTATGTTAGGAAGATTCAATGATAGGTGAAGACATGTGGCAACTAAGATATTTGAGTACTGTACACTCTACCTCAATAGTGGGGAAATTTTTTGGGGTTCCTATTTTCTTGGAGAATGGTAAAACTCTAATATGGTTTACCTTTGGGAATAGCCCTAAAGTGAAGTGCATGTTATAAGCATTTTTTAGGGTTGCGAAGAGAAGTGATGCGAGAGAGTGTATTGTTGGTACTACGAGTAGCTACTAGAGTCTTCTGTTGTCGCTATTGAGCTTGCACTGCAAGTTTATTTTAACCTTTTGTTGAAGATAATACATTGTGCAAGTTCTGAATGGGTGGGGTTGTTTTACCGAAAGGTTTTCCCCTCCGAAAAATCTTTGCGTTGTGTTTCTTTCTCTGTCTATTTTCTGTATGCATGGTTGGCTGCAATATTGTTGTTTACATGATATTGAATCTGTAAGTGTAGAAGATTTTAATAGGATTTGCATCATACTTTCCTTATGAGATTAGTGTAGGAAGCTATTTCCGCACCTAAGTTTCCTTACAAGTGGTATAAGAGCTTGATCAACTTTTGATCCTAGTTGTTGGGTAGAGTTTTTTGAGCTAATCTCAAGTTGAGTGGGAGTCTTGTGCAGAGCATCCTGAATCTTATTTACAGATTGAGATGGCAAGTTCATCATATGGAAGAATGGAGGTGGAGAAATTTAATGGCACTAATTTTGAGTTGTGGAAACTCAAGATGGAAGACATGTTGGAAGATCGTGACCTATGGGAAGCAACTACAAGCACTACAAGACCAGGAACTATGGCTCAAGAAGATTGAGATATCAAAGACCGTAAAGCTAAGGGTCTCATTAGACTCTATTTAACCGATGCAGTCCTTCTGAATGTTCTAGATGAGGAAACTGCATATAGTTTGTGGGAGAGACTTGGGGCCATGTATCAGGCCAAATCTTTGGTGAACAAGTTATTCCTGAGGAAGAATTTGTATTCTCTACGAATGGAGGAAGGTGGATCCTTAACGGATCATTTAAATGCATTTAATCTACTAGCTGCACAGTTGACATCAACTGGTGTCAAGTTAGAGGAGGAGGATCGTTGCTACACACTTTTGTGTTCTTTACCGAATTCATGGGACCATCTTGTGATGGCTCTTAGAATCACATTAGTCACCTTCAAAATGGATGACATGGTGTCTTCGCTGCTATCAGAGGAGATGCGGAGAAAGGCTTCTATTTCAGAAAAAGATGCCCTTGCTGTTCGTGGGAGATCCACGAAAAGAGGAAAGAAAAATGACAATAAGTCTGACAATAAGGGTAGATCCAAATCCCGTGGGAAGTCAAAGACTTCCAATAAGTCCAAGGCAAAATGTTGGAACTATGATAAGACTGGGCACTTTCATAAAGACTATAACGAGCCTAAGAAGAAGACGAAAGCCTCAAATTCTGGTTCTGAAAAATCTCAAGAAGATGGTGATGCATTCATCGTAGCTTTGGTAGCCCATGCATTTGATGATGTGTGGTTGGTTGACTTGGGTGCATCTTTTTACATGACCTCTCATCGAAACTGGTTCTCAAGATATGAAGAGTTTGATGGTGGAAAGGTGTATTTGGGTGATGATTCTCACCTAAAGATAGTTGGACGCAGAAGGGTCACTATCAAATTTCCTGATGGACAAGTAAAGGGAATCAATGGAGTTATGCACATTCTAGGTTTGGCACGAAACCTATTATCTATAAGTATGCTGAATGATGTAGGTGTGCAAGTTGTTTTTTCTAAAGATGGATGTAAGATGACGAGAGGAGCTATGGTGCTTGCTAAGGGTAATAGGATAGGTACTTTGTTTCAGCTTGATGCATACATTTCTCAATGTAATAGTTCTTCTGTTTCAAAGGAGAGAGCAGCTATCACTTCATCACCACCATCTAAACGAGCAGTAAAGAAGACTATGGTTAGTGGTTCTAATGGTAGTGCAACAAGTGTACCTAAGGGTGCAAACACTTTGGAAGGAAAGCTTCCTGCAGAAAAGACAATGTTGTGGCATATGAGATTTGGCCACATTGGTGAGAAGGGTCTCAAAACCCTGAAAAATAAAAATCTCATTGAGGGGTTAAATGATTGCAATCTCGAGTTCGACTTCTGTGAACATAGTGTATATGGTAAACAAAATCATGTTGAGTTTTACTCTAGTTCTCACAAATCTTTTGATGTTTTGGATCTTATTCATTTTGATGTATTTGGTCCTGTAAAAGTTCCTTCAATCTCCAAGTCTCTATTTTTTGTATCTTTCATAAATGATTATAGTAGAAGGACATAGATTTATTTTCTTAAAAGTAAGACACAAGTCTTTAGTCGATTCAAGGAATTTAAAGCCCTTGTAGAGAATCAGAATAGTAAGAAGATTAAGTGTGCGAGAACTGACAATGGTGGTGAGTTTTGCTCAGCAGAGTTTGAATAGTTCTATAAAGAACAAGGTATCGAGAGGCATAAGCCAACTCCTTATACCCCGGAGAAAAATAGAGTTGTAGAGAGAATGAACAGGACACTGATGCAGAAGGCTAGGAGTATGCTTAGTGGAGCTAGTTTAGAACAAAGGTTTTGGGCCGAAGCTGTGGCCACTACTTGCTATCTGGTTAATAGATCTCCTACATCAGCCCTTGTTGGTAAGACACCCATGGAGGTGTGGTCTGGTAAGAAGCCTTCAATTAGACATCTTCATGTTTTCGTTTGTGAAGCTTATGCACATGTTCCAATGGAGAAAAGATCTAAGTTGGAAAATAAAGCTGTTAAATGTATTTTAATCGGGTACAGTGTTGGTCTAAAAGGATACAAGCTTTGGGATCCTGTGACTAGTAAGGTGTTGTATAACTTAGAAATGTTATTTTTAGAGAGCTAACATGTTCTCCTATTGTGCTACAACCAGATGAAAAAGAAAAGGAAAAAGATGTTGTTTAGTTGCCTCCTACCCCTAAGAAGGCTGAACAGAGAGACCATGTTGGGTCTAATGATGAGGAGAGCTCTTGTAGCTCTAATAGTTCAAAAGAAGAGGAAGAACAACCTCAACCTTAGCCCTTGAGGAGATCCACGAGAGAAAGAAAGAAACCAAAAAGGTTTGGTTACTCTATGTTAGATTCTAGTTGTGCTTTTTCTTTGATTACTAACATTGATGAGCCTACATCTATGAAAGAGACTTTGGGCATGAAAGATGCAGGTTCTTGGATTGAGGCTATGGATGATGAGATGGCTTCATTAGAGAAAAACAAAACATGGGACCTTTTACCTTTGCCTAAAGGGAGAAAATCTATTGGCTGTAAATGGGTGTTCAAGAAGAAATTCTGTGTCGATGGAAATGTTGAAAGGTACAAAGCTAGATTGGTTGCAAAGGGGTATTCACAGGTGGAGGGAATAGATTATGTTGAAATATTCTCTCTTATTGCAAAGTTGACATCCATTAGATTTCTTTTATCTCTTGCTGCATCATATGATTTAGAGATAGAACAGATGGATGTGAAGACAACTTTCCTTCATGGTGATTTGGAGGAAGAGATTTATATGTCACAGCCTGAGCACTACATTTTTAAAGGTAAAGAATCCTTAGTTTGCAGATTAAAGAAGTCTCTATATGGTTTGAAGCAATCTCCTAGGATGTGGTACCTTAAGTTTGATGCTTTTGTGTTGTCAATTGGATTTGTAAGATCAAAATCCGATCATTATGTTTATTTCAGAATTGAAAATGATCACCTTCTTATTGTTGCATTATATGTTGATGATATGTTGTTGTTTGGGAAGGGTAAGGGTATGATTTCTGATTTTAAATCTCAGTTTTCAACATAGTTTGAGATGAAAGATCTTGGGGCAGCTAGGTACATCTTGGGTATGGAAATCATTAGAGACAGGTCTAACAAAAAACTTTGGTTGAGTCAGAGTAAGTATGTGAAGTCTGTGTTGGATAGATTCAACATGGCAGATTGTAGATCACTATGTGTTCCTATTCCTATGGGAACAAAGTTATCTGTAGATGATTATCCAAAATCTCCTAGTGAGGTGGAGGACATGAGTAGATTACCTTATGCTAGTGCAGTTGGCAGTCTTATGTATGCTATGGTCTGTACTAGACCAGACATTGCCCAAGCAGTGGGAGTCCTGAGTTGATTTATGGCTAATCCTAGATGGATACATTGGGATGCAGTTAAGTGAGTATTTAGATATTTGAGGGGTACATTAGATTACTCCATATGTTATCATGGTAACTCTTCTGGATATCAGCATTCAGTTTGTATTCATGGGTTTGTGGATTCAGATTGGGCAAGTGATATTGACTGCAGGAGATCCACCAGTGCTTATGTGTTCACTATGTTTGGTGGTGCCATTAGTTGGATGAGCAAGCGACAACCTATGGTTTCTTTGTCCACTACAGAAGCTGAGTACATGGCTGCTACTCATGCTTGTAAGGAAGCCATTTGGCTTAAGAGATTGTGTTTTCATGTTGGTGTTGATGTAGAACAGATTACTATTTGGTGTGACAGTCAGAGTGCTATTTGCCTTGCGAAGAATCCAACTTTCCATACCAGAACGAAGCACATTGATGTCTAGTATCACTTTGTCAGAGATATGGTGGAAGATGGAAAGGTAAATTTGGAGAAGGTAGATATTGTGAAGAATGTTGCACATGCATTAAAGAAACCAGTGGGCACTAAGAAGTTCAGATGGTGTTCGAAGTCTATGGGCCTTTTGGCCTATAGCGGTTAGTTCCTATTATGTTCCTGTTGCTCTTACAAGGTGTTTGACAAGTGGGAGAATCTTACGAATAAGTTGTCTCAACCTTGTATAATTCCTATTCTTATTATTTGTTTTGTAAAATGTATTTCTTGCAAATAATGTTGATGTGTCGACATCTTGAATTGTGTGTAAGGAGATCATGACTAAAATGGTTATGATAGATTCCTATGACACATAAGAGCTATGTTAGGAATATTTAATGATAAGTGAAGACATGTGGAAACTAAGATATTTGAGTACTATACACTCTACCCCAATAGTGGGGAAATTTTTTGGGGTTCCTATTTTATTGAAGAATGGTAAAACCCTAATACGGTTTACCTTTGGGAGTAGCCCTAAAGTGAAGCACATGTTATAAGCATTTTTTAGGGTTGCGAAGAGAAGTGATTTGGGAGAGTGTATTGTTGGTACTGCGAGTAGCTACTAGAGTCTTCTATTGTCACTGTTGAGCTTGCACTGCAAGTGTATTGTAATCTTTTGTTGAAGATAATACATTGTGCAGGTTCTGAATGGGTGGGGTTGTTTTACCGAAAGGTTTTTCCCCACCGAAAAATC